>JAFMOC010000161.1:1230000-1235000 GCA_019802505.1 Corydoras sp. C115
GGACACGGGGAGAACATGGAAACTCCACCCAGATTGGGATTCGAACCGGGAATCCCTAGTGGTGTGGATGACAAAGGCACGTCGGTGAGGTTATGTAAATGTGACGAGGATGGAGAACATGCTGAGATTCCCGGACGCCCGTTCCGTTCTGTTCTCTCTCTCCTTTCTCGTGTGTGTGTGTGTGTGTGTGTGTGTGTGTGTGTGTGTGTGCGCGTGTGTGTGTGCGCTCACTGATTCAAGTGGCACTGCTTCAGTCCCTTGTTGTTTAGCCCCGTATTTAATCCTCATCAGTGTCTCCCTCCACTCAGCTAATGCCAGCAGCAACAAGCAAATGGCTCCCTGTGTGCAGCTGAGCGAGCGGGCGGGCGGGCGAGAGAGAGCGAGAGAGAGAGAGAGAGAGAGAGAGAGAGAGAGAGAGAGAGAGAGAGAGCGAGAGAGAGAGAGAGAGAGAGAGAGAGAGAGAGAGGGCGCGAGAGTGCTCTTCACGGGGTGCTAGACAGCTCTGAGCACCTGGAATTGTGAAGTCGAGCAAAAAGCCTCCTCAGCGCTCAAGGGCTCTGTTTTCACAGCCCCCATTTTTATTATTTCATTTTTTTTTTCTGGCCGCGTGACGGAGCGGCACTAAAAAGCTTTCAGCACGCCTCGCCGGGAACGGCCGGAGAACGAGGGGCCCGGTGGAACCACCACCACCTCCTCCACGTCCAGCGACATGGCAGTCGGGTTTTGGTGTGAATCGATCACGGAGGGATTCGCCGCCGCGTCGTGGCCCAAATGTGGTGATGTTTACCCGGGGAGGGGGAGGGGGGTGGGGGGGGGAGAACCAGGGGCCCGGTGGAACCACCACCACCTCCTCCACCACGTCCACCACCATGTCCCGCTACATGGCAGTCGGGTTTTGGTGTGAATCGATCACGGAGGGATTTGCCACCGCGTCGTGGCTCAAACGTGGAGATGTTTACCGGGGCGGGGCGGGGCGGGGGGGGTGGGGGGACGAGGGGCCCGGTGGAACCACCACCACCACGTCCACCACCATGCCCCGCGACATGGCAGTCGGCCCAAACGTGGAGATGTTTACCGGGGGGGGGAGGGGGGGGTTTGGGGGAGGGCGCGAACGAGTGTCCTGGCGGAACCACCTCCACCACCACCACGTCCCGTGACATGGCAGTCGGGTTTTGGTGTGAATCGGGGGGGGGGGTGGGCGAACGAGGGTCCCGGTGGAACCACCACCACCTCCACCACGTCCCGTGACATGGCAGTCGGGTTCTGGTGCGAATCGATCACGGAGGGATTCGCCGTCGCGTCGTGGCCCAAACGTGGAGCTGTTTACCGGGGGTGGGCACTAAAAAGCTTTCAGCACGCATCGCTGGGAACGGCCGGAGAACGAGGGGCCCGGTGGAACCACCACCACCACCACCACATCCCGCGACATGGCAGTCGGGTTTTGGTGCGAATCGATCACGGAGGGATTCGCCGCCGCGTCGTGGCCCAAACACTTGTGTACTGCAGTGTACATGCTAAAACTGCAGTGTACACGCTATAGAACGTGTTCATCCACCACCCTCACAAAGGGGGAGGGGGGGTGGTTCCCCATGACCATCCAGTGGAGAACGTTTCGGGCGCTGGGCAGATACACCCAGGACAGGGCAACAATCCATCTATCAATCACTGTGCACACACTCACACACACAGATACACTCTATATAGGGCAACGAGGGGCCCGGTGGAACCACCACCACCTTGTTCCGCGACATGGCAGTCGGGTTCTGGTGCGAATCGATCACTGAGGGATTCGCCGCCGCGTCGTGGCCCAAACGTGGAGTTGTTTACGGAGGACGTGGGGTGGAGGGGGGGGGGGGGGTGGAGGTTCCACATCACCACCACTAAGTGGAAGAGCAACCTCAGTTTGCTTTTAAAGTCAAGAACCCAGCGGGGGGGTTCTGTCGAGTGGGGGGGGGGGGGGGGGGGGGGGGGGCGGTCATCGCTCACGTTCTGCTGGAGGCGAAGAAAACACCTTTTGTCGGCCTGTTAGTGTTTCCATGGTTTCCTGGCACATGTCCTGTTGCTCCTATTGACCAAGCCTCCCCCCCCCCCCCCCCCCCCCCCTTAAAACGAGGCTGTCCGCACCCCCGCCCTCCAGCACCCCCCCCCCCCCCCCCCCCCCCCCCCCCGGCCCGTTTATCCGCATTAATTGGCTGAGTTGATCTGACGGACAGGCTGAAAATCCGGTTTAATGACCCACCGCTGTGTGCATAATATGATTCCGCCGCCCGTCCCGGTCCAACAGAGCTCCCATTTCCATAATGACCGCCGGGCGCGGTGGGGGCAGATCAGTTGCTGGGGCAACTGGCCAGTGCAGCGCAGGAATGGAAGCGCCGGGGTTCTGGGGGGGGTGGAGTCTGTGAGCTGGACGTGTGTGTGTGTGATCGACCCAGCCCCTCCCCCCGTGGGGACCCGCACCGCACCCCCACCCTCCTCAACCGGGGTCAGCACCCCGGCATATAACCCCCCCCCCCCCCCACCCAAAAATGACGGGAATGCGAGGGGGGTGTCTCCTCCCTCACCTCCCCGGCCATCTGCTGCGTCCCCCGTAATCAATTTGCTCGCCGCGCCGCTTTTCATCCGCCCTCCTGACACGCTCATGTTTCTTGCCCCCACCCCACCCCACACCCCACCCCACCCCTCTCACCCCCGGGCTCGCAGCGTTCCGTTTATCTCGTCCCTGCGAATCAGCGTTAGCATATTTGGGCGGCGTAATGAAATAATCCGTCTGGGTGGTGGTGGTGGTGGTGGTGGTGGTGCGGAGGTAGAGCCACATGCTCCTCCACCTCGCCGGCGGTGCGGGTCTTCCTCGGGGCAGATGGGCGGCAGGGCACAGAGCCCGGTCATGTTCTCGCCCACTGTGCAGGAATCGGTTCGTCGGAATCGATTCGGAGTCGTTTCAAAATGCGATTCCTGGAGTTCAGTGCTGTGGATGGTGCTGTCGTGACACTCGGAGGCCTGAAGGGGGTGTTGGATCCATCCATCCATTATCTTCTGCTTTATCCTATACTGGGGTCACCGGAGGAGGGGGGGGGGGGGGGGGAGTTCCCCATGTCCATCCACTGTAGAACGTTTTGGGCGCAGGGCACATACACCCAGGACAGGACACCAATCCATCACACTCTCACACACTGTATATGGGGCAATTTGGAGAACTGAAATCACCTTGATCCATGTTTTTGGACTGTGGGAGGAAACCGGAGAACCCCGAGGAAACCCATGCGGACACGGGGAGAACATGGAAACTCCACCCAGATTGCGATTCGAACCGGGAATCCCTAGTGCTGAGAGGAGAACATGCTAAACCACTAAGCTACCATGCCGACCCTATAATTGTGGCAGCTTCGGCCACTTTATTAGATACACCTCTGTTTCCACACTGATGGGTGTTGTATCGGTTCACTACATCCATCATCAGTCTGTTCGCTGAAGGTCAGCTCTCACAGCGCCACCACCGTGCAGGTGAGCGTCAGACTCCATCCCAACATTCATTCATTCATTATCTCCCGCTTTATCCTCTATTAGGGTCGCTGTGGGGTTCCCCATGCCCATCCAGGGGAGAACGTTTCGGGCGCTGGGCAGATACACTCAGGACAGGGCGCCAATCCATCGCTGGGCACACACTCACTCACACAGACACACTCTATATGGGGCAATTTTGGAGAACTCTATTGACTTGATCTATGTTTTTGGACTGTGGGAGGAAACCGGAGAACCCGGAGGAAACCCACGCGGACACGGGGAGAACATGGAAACTCCACCCAGATGGGGATTCGAACCGGGAATCCCTAGTGCTGAGAGGAGAACATGCTAAACCACTAAGCCACTGTGTCGCCCCTACAGTTTTTAATCAGATATAATTCATTCATTCATTCATTCATTATCTTCCGCTTTATCCTCTATTAGGGTCGCGGTGGGGTTCCCCATGCCCATCCAGGGGAGAACGTTGAGCGCTGGGCAGATAAACCCAGGACAGGGCGCCAATCTATCGCTGGGCACACACTCACTCACACAGACACACTCTATATGGGGCAATTTGGAGAACTCAATTGACTCGATCCATGTTTTTGGACTGTGGGAGGAAACCGGAGAACCCGGAGGAAACCCACGCAGACACGGGGAGAACATGGAAACTCCACCCAGATGGGGATTCGAACCGGGAATCCCTAGTGCTGAGAGGAGAACATGCTAAACCACTAAGTCACCGTGCCGCCACTCTATCTCATCCTCTCCGTATGAAACTGTGCGAGTCAGCAGTACATGAAGTTGCGACGGCGGCGATTTTAATGTGAAGTAATGAAACTGAATTCTAACCCGAACCTCGAAGCCGGTCAATAACGTAATAAATCCTCATAACTCCATCCGGCCATCGAACCGCTAATGAAGCGTCCGCGCTTCCGATGATGTAGCGGCTCGTTATCGTCTTCAAACGACGGCGAGGTCGTAACTCCGGTACGTTCCTGAGGTTTGGACTTCGGGAGGTAATTATTACGATCTTAACGACTGCGTGGACCTTCGGCGCCGTCGCTGACTTTTGATTGTCGTCGCGTCAAACCTTGAAAAGCAGCGTGAGATGGAGCGCGCCGCACCGCCTTCCGTTCAGTTCTGTGAGGAATGAAAAGCTCAAAGCTTTGAATCACGAATCGGAACTCCGATTTAGAACGACTGACTGACTGAGGGGCGGACGGGCGGACGGACGGGAACCGTCGAAGGGCCTTGATGCGCCCCGGTCTGCTCTGTAGTAACCTGAACCCCCACCGTACAGATCAAACTTAGGCTTTCAGTATAGCAAAAGGAGAACATGCCAAATACCAACCATTTCTAAATCCATTTATTTAATAGGATATATATATATATGGTGGCACGGTGGTTTAGCATGTTCTCCTCTCAGCACTAGGGATTGTCAGTTCGAATCCCCATCTGGGTGGAGTTTCCATGTTCTCCCTGTGTCCGCGTGGGTT
>JAFMOC010000161.1:1245000-1270000 GCA_019802505.1 Corydoras sp. C115
GCCGCCAATCCTAATGGGATTTAATAGACTGAAACATTAATGGAACGTGGCATGAGAACCTCTAGTACTGTGTGTGTGTGTATTAATGACGTTCCACTTGGTGTGTGTGTGTGTTAATGACGTTCCACTTGGTGTGTGTGTGTGTGTGTTAATGACGTTCCACTTGGTGTGTGTTAATGACGTTCCACTTGGTGTGTGTGTGTGTGTGTTCATGACGTTCCACTTTGTGTGTGTGTTCATGACGTTCCACTTGGTGTGTGTGTGTGTTAATGACGTTCCACTTGGTGTGTGTGTGTGTTAATGACGTTCCACTTGGTGTGTGTGTGTGTGTACGCGTCGGCGTCTCCGTCTCTTCCCGTTGACCCACTCGGAGTCCTTTGTGTTTTGCATGTTCTCGCAGCAGCAGCAGCTCCAGGCGCAGCACCTCTCCCACGCCGCCCACGGCCCGCCCGTCCAGTTGCCCCCTCACCCCTCGGGCCTGCAGCCCCCCGGCCTGCCCTCGGTCACTGGGGCCGGCTCCGGACTGCTGGCCCTCGGGGCGCTGGGCAGCCAGGCGCACCTCCCCGTGAAGGATGAGAAGAACCACCACGATCTGGAACATCGAGGTATGTTACGAGCAGCAATGCAGGGACGGGCTCCAAAAGGGCCGGATGTGGCCCCCGGGCCGTGATGCCCCGAAACTGGTGTGTTGAGAGGAGAGGGGCCCTGACACAGAAACCCCTGACCCAGGAAATCCTGCACCCAGGAGCCCAACCCAGAAACGCCCCCCCAAAAAAAACCTGCTACCAGGAGCCCTGCACCCAAGAGCCCAACCCAGGGACCACCTAACTTGGGGGCCCTGCATTTAGGAACCCGACCCAGAAACCCCCTAACTCGGGGACTCTGACCCAGAAATTCTCAAGAAACCCTGCCTCCAGGAGCCCTACACCCAGGACCCGGCCCAGAAACCCCCTAACTCAGGGACCCTGACCCAGAAACCCCCTAACTCAGGGACCCTGACCCAGAAACCCCCTAACTCAGGGACCCTGACCCAGAAACCCCCTAACTCAGGGACCCTGACCCAGAAACCCCCTAACTGGGGACCTTGACCCAATAACCCCCTAACTCAGGGACCCTACACCCAGGACCCCGACCCAGAAACCTCCTAACTCAGGGACCCTGCATTCAGGAAGCCATGTCCCAGAAACCCCCTAACTCAGGGACCCTGATCCAGTAACCCCTAACTCAGGGACCCTACACCCAGGACCCTGACCCAGAAACCCCCTAACTCAGGGACCCTGCATTCAGGAGCCATACCCAGAAACCCCCTAACTCAGGGACCCTGCATTCAGGAGCCCGACCCAGGGACCCTGACCCAGAAATTCCCAAGAAACCCTGCAACCAGGAGCCCTACACCCAAGAGCCCAACCCAAGAACCCCGACCCAAGAACCCTGACCCCGGAGTCTGACAACTGTTAATCTGAAGGTTGGGGGTCCCAATCCCAGGTTCATCTTGAGATGTCAGTGTGGGATTGTGAGGGATGCGAATGCAGGGATGCGAATGTGTATAAAGTATTGAATGAATGTTCAGATGTTGAAGTTCATCAGTTCTCACTCTGTTGTGTTTCTCTCTCTCTCTCTCTCTCTCTCTCTCTCTCTCTCTCCTTCACCTCCTCGTCTCCTGCCCCCCCCCCCCCTGCGCTGCGGACGTCAGACCGGGAGTCGAGCACGGTGAGTGAGGGCGTGACCTTGAGCTCCGCGGCAGTGTTTGTCGCCGGTCCCCGCGTGGCTTCTGTGGGCCGCGCCGCATTACGGCTCGCTAAGCCTTTTAAATAAAGTGATGAAAGGGAAACGAGTCCGAGCCGTAATCCCGCCCCCGCCCCCCGCCCCGCTCCGCCTTTAATCCAGGTGCAAAACCGGCGGTGGAGCAGCGCGGCGCCGGATCAGCGGCTCTGTAATTTCATCACAATTAAAAACGGCTTTGTCTCGACGTCTTAACGGATTTGTCTCGCTGCGAAATACGGAGTTTATTATTCCGGTTCCGATCCGCTGCGTCCTGCAACCGGACCGCTGAGTAACGGGATTACAGCGTCCTGCACCCGGACCGCTGAGTAACGGGATTACAGCATCCGTCAACCGGACTGCTGAATAACGGGATTACAGCGTCCTGCACCCGGACCGCTGAGTAACGGGATTACAGCGTCCTGCACCCGGACTGCAGAATAACGAGATTACAGCGTCCAGCAACCGGACCGCTGAATGACGGGATTACAGCGTCCTGCAACCGGACCGCTGAATAACGAGATTACAGCGTCCAGCAACCGGACCGCTGAATAACGAGATTACAGCGTCCGGCAACCGGACCGCTGGATAACGGGATTACAGCGTCCTGCACCCGGACCGCTGAATAACGAGATTACAGCGTCCTGCAACCGGACCGCTGGATAACGGGATTACAGCGTCCTGCACCCGGACCGCTGAATAACGAGATTACAGCGTCCGGCACCCGGACCGCAGAATAACGAGATTACAGCGTCCTGCAACCGGACCGCTGAATAACGGGATTACAGTGTCCTGCAACCGGACCGCTGAATAACGGGATTACAGTGTCCTGCAACCGGACCGCTGAATAACGGGATTACAGTGTCCTGCAACCGGACCGCTGAATAACGGGATTACAGTGTCCGGCACCCGGACCGCAGAGCTGTTTATTATGGGATGTTGGATGGGCCCCCGCGGTCGGTGGGTTCGTCTGAGATGCCGCTGCCTCTCGAGACCCGGACACGTTCGTTACTCCGAACTCTCTTAATTGGGTCACAAGGATAATTACAGCTTATTATGATGTCATAATACGCCTCCAGCTTCCAGCAGATGCTCCACTGATTTCAGACATCTGCCACCGGGGGGGGGGGGGGGGGGGTGGGGGGGTATCATACAACTGAGCGCCGAGCCACCACGGTGCGCTCTTATTAACGGGCGTCGGCCCCGCTGTCATATCCGTGACGACGAGAAGAGTCTGTACAGCAGACTAAGCCCGCCCTTTTGTGTATACATGAGCTCATGGACGCCCCTGATTGGCTCGTTGTGCCTTAATGTTGTTTTCAACACCAACAATACTCTACAAGTTATTTCTGTTCTCTGCGGTGGCTGAGCTGAGGGGTCGTGGGTTCGAATCCCGGGTCGGCCGAGGGTACCAATGAGGACCCCCGAGCCCTTATTAGGCTCTGGGGTTCTGCCATCTGATTGGGCGAGTCGTGGCGTCGCTGGAATAGCGACCTCTAGTGTTGTTCGAAGGCACTGATGTGCTGCTTTCTTCTTATTGCGCTCCAGAGCTGTGGATCAGATGCCTGTTTGAATTGTCTCCGCCTAGTGAGCCGTGTGTGTGTGTGTGTGTGTGTGTGTGTGTGTGTGTGTGTGTGTGTGTGTGTGTGTGTGTGTGTGTGTGTGAATGAGTGCAGTCATGTCTGCCGAAATCAGAGCCAGCTGCTGATTAGCGCCGCGGTGGTCATTCCGCTCCGTGCTCGCTCGGCCTTCCTGTTGTCGCGGGTCATCTGATAGGCCGCTTATTGAGTGATGTTAAGCCGCCCTTAAAAGGGCAGCCAATTAAACCTGCTGTGGACACACACACACACACACACACACACACACACACACACACACACACACTTCCTCCTCTCGGCCGTCCTGTCCGTGTGCTGGTTTTATTTATCCTCACCGGATCAGAACCCGAACCCGGGATCGTGCTGACAAAGGGCTGCATTGATGCCTGGTGTGTGTGTGTGTGTGTGTGTGTGTGTGTGGGGTGGGTGGGTAGGTGGGGGTGGGGGGGTTTGGTTGGCGGGCATTCCTTTGTGTCATCGCCAGACGTGAGGAAAATTGTGTCTGTCTGGAGGACACTTCCCCTCGTCCCCCTCGCTCGCTCGCTCGCTCGCCCGCTCCGTATGAATAGGGGGCAGTGAGTCGGCTTGGCGCGGGTCTTCGGAGCTGGCGGCGCCCCCTGGCAGCGCCGCTCTCTGCTTCGGAGAGGGCGCCGTCCTGCCAAGGCCCTCCGCCTGGCGGGGCCAACGGGCATCGGGTGCCAGCGGCTCCTGTTGTGGAATCGCCGCGTCTCCCGCACCTCCTCGTCCTTCGTCCCCTTGCTCCTCCGACGTTCTGGGGGTTTGTGAGGGGGGGGGGGTCCTGGATGTGGGCCGAGGAGCACACACACACACACACACACACACACACACACACACACACCGTCTCCCGCTGTGCCTCTTGTTCGGACTCTCTGACGTGTGAGGGGAGGGGAGGGGAGGGGAGCTGTCCTCCGGATGGTTAACTCCCGGTTCACTCTAGTCGGCTTGTTTATGTTTCGCTCCGTCGCCTCCCTCCCTCTCCTCGCTCGTCCCGCGCTGTCAGGATCACCCCCCCCCCCCCACACACACATACACACACACACACACACACACACACATACACACACACACACACACACACCCAGCTGCGGAGGAGGTGGGACGAGGTGGAGGCTGGAGGCTTGACTCCCAGTGTCTGAGGTCCCCCCCCCCCCCCCCCCCCCACCTCAGTGGTCCCGCCCACTTTGTAAAACGCCTTGGTGAAGTACACACACACTCACACACTCACACACACACACACACACTCTCACGCACACACACACACACACACACACACACGGCCTCAGGTCACCGGTGATATTTAGGTCGATCGAAGCCGTCCATCCGTTTGCTCACAGAGGTTATGACGTCACAGTTCAAACAAAACCCGCCCCCTTTTTTTTTTTTTTTTTTTTTTTGGTATACATGAGCTCATAGACGCCCGGGATTGGCTCGTCGTGCGGCGCGGATCCGTTATGTCGTTGTCGATACCAGGCTCTGGGATTCGAACCCATCCATCCATCAGTTATCCTCTACTAAGGTCATGTGTATGTGTGTGTGGGGGGGGGGGGGGGTGGGCGGCGATACACCCAGGACAGGTTGCCAATCTATCGCTGGACACACACACACACTCACTCACACAGACACACTCTATATGGGGCAATTTGCAGAATTCAATCGACCTTGATCCATGTTTTTGGACTGTGGGAGGAAACCGGAGAACCCGGAGGAAACCCACATGGACACGGGGAGACCATGGAAACTCCACCCAGATGGGGATTCGAACCGGGAATCCCCAGCGCTGAGAGGAGAACATGCCAAACCGCTAAGCCACCGGGGTTTGAACCCGTTTCTGTTCTGTGGATGGAGATCTGAGGTTGTGGGTTCGAATCCCTGGTCGGTTGAGGGTAACATTAGGGACCCCTCAGCCTCCTTTTCTCCGGGGGTGCTCGGGGTTCCTGTGCAGCGTCTGACGGCGTCCCCTGTTCCCGCAGAACAACTCGGTGTCTCCGTCCGACAGTCTGAGGGCCAGCGAGAAGCACAGGGCCTCGTCCGATTACAGCCTGGAGTCCAAGAAGCGCAAGATGGAGGAGAAGGACATGAGCCGATATGTGAGTATGATCCGCCACCTGGTGGGGTGGAGGAGGGGGGTGGAGGTGTGGTGCAGGCGGTAACCCACGGGTCTGTCTCTCGTTCCAGGACAGTGACGGGGACAAAAGCGATGACCTGGTGGTGGACGTCTCCAACGAGGTGACCGTTTGTTCCGTCGCGCCGTTAGCTTTAATCCGATTGGCCGGCTGTGGCGTCCACCTGGTCGCCATGGGAACGCCGTTGGTCCCGCTGCCGGTTCCGTTACCGGCATGCCGAGCGTCACGGGGGGGCGTGTTCTGATGGCTGGTGTGTTGGCTGAATGATGACACGCCCCCTCGCGTTCTCGTCCTCACAGGACACAGCCACGCCTCGCGTCAGTCCCGCCCACTCGCCCCCGGAGAACGGCCTGGATAAAGCCAGGGTTCTGAAGAAGGACGGTCCCAACAGCCCGGCGTCCGTGGCGTCGTCCGGCAGCACGCCGTCTTCCAAAGCCAAGGACCACCCTCACGTAAGGACACGGACCTTCCTGACTGCAAAGACACAGACCTCACAGACACTGTGTCTCTGTCTGTGTCTCTGTCTGTGTCTCTGTCTGTGTCTCTGTCTGTGTCTCTGTCTGTGTCTCTGTCTGTGTCTCTGTCTGTGTCTGTCGGGGTGTGTCTGTCAGTGTGTGATGGTGTCAGTGTTGGTGTGTGTCTGTCAGTGTGTTACAGTTTGTCTGTGTGTGTCTGTCAGTGTGTTACAGTTTGTCTGTGTGTGTCTGTCAGTGTGTGTTACAGTTTGTCTGTGTGTGTCCGTCAGTGTGTTACGGTTTGTCTGTGTGTATGTCAGTGTGTGTGTTAGTGTGTCAGTGTGTGTGTTACAGTGTGTCTGTGTGTGTCTGTCAGTGTGTTACAGTGTGTCTGTGTGTGTCTGTCAGTGTGTGTTACAGTTTGTCTGTGTGTGTCTGTCTGTGTGTGTCTGTCAGTGTGTGTTACAGTTTGTCTGTGTGTATGTCAGTGTGTGTGTTACAGTGTGTCAGTGTGTGTGTGTTACAGTGTGTCTGTGTGTGTCTGTCAGTGTGTTACAGTGTGTCTGTGTGTGTCTGTCAGTGTGTGTTACAGTTTGTCTGTGTGTGTCTGTCTGTGTGTGTCTGTCAGTGTGTGTTACAGTTTGTCTGTGTGTGTCTGTCAGTGTGTGTTACAGTTTGTCTGTGTGTGTCTGTCAGTGTGTGTTACAGTGTGCCTGTGTCTGTCTGTCAGTGTGTGTTACAGTTTGTCTGTGTGTGTCTGTCAGTGTGTGTTACAGTTTGTCTGTGTGTCAGTGTGTGTTACAGTTTGTCTGTGTGTGTCTGTCAGTGTGTGTTACAGTTTGTCAGTGTGTTACAGTGTGCCTGTGTGTGTCTGTCAGTGTGTGTGTGCGTTAGTGTGTCAGTGTGTGTGTTAGTGTGCCTGTGTGTGTTAGTGTATCAGTGTGTCTGTGTGTGTCTGTCAGTGTGTATCTGTCAGTGTGTTTGTTAGTGTGTGTGTCAATGTGTCAAACACACTGACAGACAGACACACTGACACATTGACACACACACTAAGAAACACACTGACAGATACACACTGACACACACACTATCACACACTGACAGACAGACACATTGACACACACACTAACAGTGTGTCTGTCTGTCAGTGTGTGATAGTGTGTATCTGTCAGTGTGTGTTGCAGTGTCAGTGTGTGTGTTGCAGTGTCAGTGTGTGTGTTGCAGTGTCAGTGTGTGTGTTGCAGTGTCAGTGTGTGTGTGTGTTACAGTGAGGTGTTGGTTGTACGTCTGTGAGATTAGTTGTGTTTATAAACTGTTCACTGAGACAATGAGGAGATTAGAGGAGCCCCCCCCGTGCCTCCCCCCCCCCCCCCCCCCAACAAAAAATAGTGTTGTCATGGCAGCAGTAACGAGCTGTCAGGATTTGATTGGATTAGAGCGAACATCTGATCATCCCCTCTGGATTACACACACTGCTTCTCACTTAGGCTGCATTCCAAATCACTCTCTATTTAAGACGAAGTGCACTATATAGTGTCCTTAATGTTGCAGTGTTAATGTAAGCTGTTCCAAATCACTCCCTATTACAAATCTAGTGCACTAAATAGTGTCCTTAATGTTGCAGTGTTAATGTAAGCTGTTCCAAATCACTCCTTATTTAAGACGAAGTGCACTATATAGTGTCCTTAATGTTGCAGTGTTAATGTAAGCTGTTCCAAATCACTCTCTATTTAAGACGAAGTGCACTATATAGTGTCCTTAATGTTGCAGTGTTAATGTAAGCTGTTCCAAATCACTCCTTATTTAAGACGAAGTGCACTATATAGTGTCCTTAATGTTGCAGTGTTAATGTAAGCTGTTCCAAATCACTCCCTATTACAAATCTAGTGCACTAAAATAGTGTCCTTAATGTTGTAGTGTTGTAGAAGCAAATTGTTCCAATTCACTGTTCTAGTTCTAGTGCACTAAATAGTGTCCTTAATGTTGTAGTGTTCATACAAACTGTTCATCACTCCCTTTTCTAGATCTAGTGCACTATGTAGTGCATGAGTAATGTAGTGCAGATGTGTGCTGTTCCAAATCGCTCCCTGTTGCAGATCTAGTGCACTATGTAGTGTGTCAGCAGTGTTCTGTCTCCTGGTTCTTACAGAACGATAAGTCGTCCACGCCGGGCCTGAAGTCCAACACTCCCACCCCCCGCAACGACGCTCCCACCCCCGGAACCAGCAGCACGCCGGGTCTGCGGCCTATCCCGGGCAAACCCCTCGGCATGGAGGTCTTACGTAAGCTCCCGAGCTCAGTGCTTCAGTAATAGTGATTGAGGTTTGGTTTGTTCTCCCGGCGGGATGACTGACCTGTACAGGGTTCTCCGCAGCGCCCGCTCTGAGAACCCCGCTGTCCTACGCCACTCCGTTCGCCATGATGGCCCACCACCCCGAGATGAACGGCTCCCTCGCCAGTCCGGGCGTCTACGGCCTGATCTCGCCTCAGATGAGCGCCGCCGCCACGGCCTCCGCCTACGGCCGGCCACCCATGGTAAGCCCCCACACCCCACCCCCCCGCTTTGCTTTCTGAAGGGAGGGAGGGAGGGAGGGAGGAAGTTAGTGAGGGAGGGAGGTAATTGGTGAGGGATGGAGGGAGGGAGGGAGGTAGTTAGTAAGTGAGGGAGGTAGGGAGGGAGGGAGGTAGTTGGTGAGGGAGGGAGGGTAGTTAGTTAGTTAGTGAGGGAGGGAGGTAGTTAGTGAGGGAGGGAGGTAGGTAGTTAGTAAGTGAGGGTGGGAGGGAGGTAGTGAGTGAGGGAGGGAGGTAGTTGGTGAGGGAGGTAGTTGGTGAGGGAGGTAGTTGGTGTAGTTAGGGAGGGAGGTAGTGAGTGAGGGAGGTAGTGAGGGTTGGAGGGAGGTAGTTAGTGAGGGAGGTAGTTAGTGAGTAAGGGAGGGAGTTAGTTAGTGAGTGAGGTAGTGAGGGAGGTAGTTAGTGAGTAAGGGAGGTAGTGAGGGAGGGAGGTAGTGAGTGAGGGAGGGAGGTAGTTAGTGAGGGAGTTAGTTAGTGAGTGAGGTAGTGAGGGTTGGAGGGAGGTAGTTAGTGAGGGAGGTAGTTAGTGAGTAAGGGAGGGAGGGAGTTAGTTAGTGAGTGAGGTAGTGAGGGAGGTAGTTAGTGAGTAAGGGAGGTAGTGAGTGAGGGAGGGAGGGAGGTAGTGAGTGAGGGAGGGAGGGTAGTTAGTGAGTGAAGAAGGGAGGTAGTTAGTGAGGGAGGGAGGTAGTTAGTGAGGGAGTTAGTTAGTGAGTGAGGTAGTGAGGGTTGGAGGGAGGTAGTTAGTGAGTGAGTGAGGGAGGTAGTTGATGAGTGAGGGAGGTAGTTAGTAAGTGAGGGAGGTGGTTGGTGAGGAAGGGAGGGTAGTTAGTGAGGGAGGGAGGTAGTTAGTTAGTGAGGGAGGGATGTAGTGAGGGTTGGAGGGAGGTGGTTAGTGAGGGAGGTAGTTAGTGAGGTAGTGAGCAGTGGTTTGGGTTACTGAACCATTCATTAGTGTGTTTTGTTTCCTCAGCCGGGATTCGAACCTCACCCTCACATGCGCGCCCCCGGCCTCCCGAGCAGCCTGACCTCCATCTCTGGAGGAAAACCGTAAGTGCGGCGCCCGCCGGTCGCCGTGACGACGCCGGTCCAGCGTGTCCCCCGTCAGCGGAACCCTAACCGCGTTGTCCTTTCAGAGCGTACTCCTTCCACGTGAGCGCAGACGGGCAGATGCAGCCGGTGCCGTTCCCTCCGGACGCCCTGATCGGCCCGGGCATCCCGCGCCACGCCCGCCAGATCAACACGCTGAGTCACGGCGAGGTGGTCTGCGCCGTCACCATCAGCAACCCCACCCGGCACGTCTACACCGGGGGCAAGGGCTGCGTCAAGATCTGGGACATCAGCCAGCCGGGCAGCAAGAGCCCCGTGTCCCAGCTGGACTGCCTGGTGAGGGGCGGGGGTCTCGTGGTGGATACTGTTTGGGGGGAGGGGGCACAGTCTGAGGGAGGTGTGGTCTTAATGTGGATGCAGTTTAGGGGGGGGGGTCTCATGGTGGATGTGGTATGGGGGGGGGACAAAGTCTGATGGGGACATGGTCTCATGGTGGATGCAGTCTGAGAGGACAGTTTGGGGGGATGCGGTAGAGGTGAGGGTAAAGGTGGTGGTACAGGGTGAGGATGGAGGTGGTACAGGGTAAGGGTGGAGGTGGAGGGTAAGGGTGGTGGTGCAGGGTGAAGGTGGAGGGTAAGGGTGGTGGTGCAGGGTGCAGGTGGAGGGTAAGGGTGGTGGTGGAGGTGGACGGTAAGGGTGGTGGTGCAGGGTGAGGGTGGAGGTGCAGGGTGGAGGTGCAGGGTGAGGGTGGAGGTGCAGGGTGAGGGTGGTGGTGCAGGGTGGAGGTGCAGGGTGAGGGTGGAGGTGCAGGGTGAGGGTGGTGGTGCAGGGTGGTGGTGCAGAATGAGGGTGGAGGTGCAGGGTGAGGGTGGAGGTGCAGGGTGAGGGTGGAGGGTAAGGGTGGTGGTGCAGGGTGAGGGTGGAGGTGCAGGGTGGAGGTGCAGTGTGGTGGTGCAGGGTGAGGGTGGAGGTGCAGGGTGAGGGTGGAGGTGCAGGGTGAGGGTGGAGGTGCAGGGTGGAGGTGCAGTGTGGTGGTGCAGGGTGAGGGTGGAGGTGCAGGGTGGAGGTGGTGATCTGTTCTCATCATAAAGTGATGTAATTTGTCTGAAAGCTCCACGTTATCGATCAGGAACCGAGCAGCGATCCGACCCCGGCGTGCGTTCATCTGAAAATGTGCTGCATCCGCCCCGGAGCTGCAACCAGAAACCTTTAAAAGCCCCCACCACCCACCCCCCCCCCTCCACATCCACCCCTCCACATCCACCCCTTCACATCCCCCCTCCACCTCTGATTACATGCACTCTGCTGCAGGCTCTTATCAGCTCTTTATCGTCTCCAGTAACCTTCATAATCACGGCTCCGGGGGGAGGAGCCAGAGCAGGGGGAGGGGCCAGAATGGGGGAGGGGCCAGCGGGGGGCGTCAGTTAAGTACCGGAGAGAAAATGACATTAAATTAATGGCTCTCGCGGTCTTTCTCTTTCGTCGCGTCGCTCGCCCTCTCTCGCGGTCTTTCTCTTTCGTCGCTCGCCCTCTCTCGCTGTCCCTCACCCTCTCTCGCAGTCTTTCTCTTTCGTCGCTCACCCTCTCTCGCAGTCTTTCTCTTTCGTCGCTCGCCCTCTCTCGCTGTCTCTCGCCCTCTCTCGCTGTCTTTCTCTTTCGTCGCTCGCCCCCTCTCGCGGTCTTTCTCTTTCGTCGCTCACCCTCTCTCACGGTCTTTCTCGCCCTCTCTTGCAGTCTTTCTCTTTCGTCGTTCGCCCTCTCTCGCGGTCTTTCTCTTTCGTCGCTCGCGGTCTTTCCCTTTCGTTGCTCGCCCCCTCTCGCGGTCCTTCCCTTTCGTCGCTCGCCCCCTCTCGCGGTCTTTCTCTTTTTTCTATCTTGCTTTATCTCTCTTGCTTGCTCTCCTACGTTCTCACAGCTCTCTCACGTGATCGGTTCTCTCTCTTTCTGTAGAACCGAGATAATTACATTCGCTCGTGCAAGCTGCTCCCCGACGGGCGCACTCTCATCGTGGGCGGCGAGGCCAGCACTCTCACCATTTGGGACCTGGCGTCTCAGACGCCGCGGATCAAGGCCGAGCTGACGTCCTCGGCGCCGGCGTGCTACGCTCTGGCCATCAGCCCCGACGCCAAGGTCTGCTTCTCCTGCTGCAGCGACGGGAACATCGCCGTCTGGGACCTGCACAACCAGACGCTGGTCCGGTACGCGGGGGGGGAGAGGGGGCAGCCGGGGGGTCAGCGCAGGTCTGAGGTCAGTGTAACGGTTCTCCTCTCTGGTTCCTCAGACAGTTCCAGGGTCACACGGACGGGGCCAGCTGTATAGACATCTCTCACGACGGAACCAAACTGTGGACCGGAGGGCTGGACAACACGGTCCGGTCCTGGGACCTGAGAGAGGGACGCCAGCTACAGCAGCATGACTTCACCTCACAGGTAACACACACACACACACACTCACACACAGGTAACACACACACACTCACACACAGGTAACACACACACACTCACACACAGGTAACACACACACACTCACACACAGGTAACACACACACACTCACACACACAGGTAACACACACACACACACAGGTAACACACACACACACACAGGTAACACACACACACACAGGTAACACACACACACACACACACACACAGGTAACACACACACACACAGGTAACACACACACACACACACACAGGTAACACTCACACACACAGGTAACACACACACACACAGGTAACACACACACACACACAGGTAACACACACACACAGGTAACACACACTCACACACACAGGTAACACACACACACACACAGGTAACACACTCACACACACAGGTAACACACAGGTAACACACTCACACACACAGGTAACACACACATACTCACACACACAGGTAACACACACGCGCACACACACACACAGGTAACACACACTCACACACACAGGTAACACACTCACACACACAGGTAACACACACACAGGTAACACACACACACTCACACACACAGGTAACACACACTCACACACACAGGTAACACACACACACACACAGGTCACACACAGGTAACACACACACACAGGTAACACACACACACAGGTAACACACACACACACTCACTCACACAGGTAACACACACTCCCTCACACAGGTCACACAGGTAACACACTCACTGACACACACACACACACACACACACACTTACAGGTAACGCACACACTCCCTCACAACACACACAGGTAACACACACAGACACACAAGTATAATATACACACACAGACACACAAGTATAATATACACACACAGACACACACACAGGTAACACACAATCTCACACACACACAGACACTCACACAGGTAACACACTCACACACACAGAGGTAAAACACACACAGGTAACACACACACACACACATGTATTATGTGATTGATGGCACTTCTCTTGCACACGGGGCCTTCCCCAAACTGTTGTCTGTGTGGTGAGGTGCCGGCGCTCGGTCAGCGGGGGGGTTGTAATGGCGGTTCTGGACGTTCTCCCGCAGATCTTCTCTCTGGGTTACTGTCCGACCGGCGAGTGGCTGGCCGTGGGGATGGAGAGCAGCAACGTGGAGGTTCTGCATCACACCAAACCCGACAAGTACCAGCTGCACCTGCACGAGAGCTGCGTGCTGTCCCTCAAGTTCGCCTACTGCGGTGAGGCCGCCGTTACCTTCTTACGGTTTGTGCGCTGACCGCGGCCTGACCGCGCCGTGCGTCTCCGCGACGGCCTGACCGCGCCGTGCGTCTCCGCGACGGCCTGACCGCGCCGTGCGTCTCCGTGACGGCTTGACCGCGCCGTGCGTCTCCGTGACGGCCTGACCGCGCCGTGCGTCTCCGCGACGGCCTGACCGCGCCGTGCGTCTCCGCGACGGCCTGACCCGCGCCGTGCGTCTCCGCGACGGCCTGACCGCGCCGTGCGTCTCCGCGACGGCCTGACCGCGCCGTGCGTCTCGCGACGGCCTGACCGCGCCGTGCGTCTCCGCGACGGCCTGACCGCGCCGTGCGTCTCCGCGACGGCCTGACCCGCGCCGTGCGTCCTCCGCGACGGCTGACCCGCGCCGTGCGTCTCCGCGACGGCCTGACCGCGCCGTGCGTCTCCGCGACGGCCTGACCGCGCCGTGCGTCTCCGCGACGGCCTGACCGCGCCGTGCGTCTGCCCGCGGCGGCCTGACCGCGCCGTGCGTCTCCGCGGCGGCCTGACCGCGCCGTGCGTCTCCGCGGCGGCCTGACCGCGCCGTGGCGTCTCCGCGGCACGGCCTGACCGCGCCGTGCGTCTCCGCGGCGGCCTGACCGCGCCGTGCGTCTCCGCGGGCGGCCTGACCGCGCCGTGCGTCTCCGCGGCGGCCTGACCGCGCCGTGCGTCTCCGCGGCGGCCTGACGGCGCCGTGTGTCTCCGTGTCTGTGGCGCGGTGGTGTGTTCCTCGGCGCTGACTCTGGCTGTGTTTCCTCTCTGAAGGTAAATGGTTCGTGAGCACGGGGAAGGACAATCTGCTGAACGCCTGGAGGACGCCGTACGGCGCCAGCATCTTCCAGGTACGTGACCCCGTAACCGCCGGGCCCTTCGATTGATGGCGCTTCTCTTACACACGGGGCCTTCCCCAAACTGTTGTGTGGTGAGGTAACCGCCAGGCTCTCGTTTGCGGCGCACCGGGGGCCGGGTTGATGTGTCCTTTAGATGGCGCGGCGCAGGAGTGGCACGCTAATTCAAATGCTTAGTGAGGGGGGAGTGGTGAGGGGGCGCGGACGGGGGGAGTGGTGAGGGGGGGCGCGGCGAGGGGGGGCGCGGCGAAGAGGGTGGTGCGGCGAGCGAGGGGGGCGTGGTGAGGGGGGCGCGGCGAAGGGGCGTGGTGAGGAGCTTGGGTGATGAGGGGGGCGTGGTGAGGGGGGGGGCGGCTGAGCTTGTGATGAGGGGGGCGTGGTGAGGGGGGCATGCGTGAGGGAGGGCGAATGGTGAGGGGGGCGTGGTTGAGTAGGAATGCAGTGAGGGGGGCGCGCTGAGGGGGGGGTGTGGTGAGGCGGGCTGTGGTGAGGGGGCATGGTGAGGGGGGCGTGGTAAGGGGGAATGCAGTGAGGGGGCGCGCTGAGGGGGGGCGCGCTGAGGGGGGGCGTGGTGAGGGGGCATGGTGAGGGGGGCGTGGGCGTCTTCTAAATGTCTTGGGTTTCAGGTGGCGCCGAAAACGAATGGGGGGGGGATAAGGGTTGGAGACGGTATATAACAGTATGGTGTGTGGGGTATATAACAGTATGGTGTGTGGGGTATATAACAGTATGGTGTGTGGGGTATATAACAGTATGGTGTGTGGGGTATATAAGCAGCTGGTGGGGGGTGGGCTGATGGGGTGGGAGGGGATATAAGAGCGTGGGGTATGAGTGTGGCATGGGTTTATCTGCAGCTGGTGAAGGGGTGGGCTGTTGGGTGGGGTATATAGTGGGGGTGATGTAAGGGGAATATTGGGGGGGTATATATATAAAGGGGGAGGTGGTGTGGGGTGACTGATTGAGTGGTGTGGCAGGTATGGGGGGTATTTTAGGGATGGTGTTGGTATAAATGGGGGGTGGTGTGGGGTTTATGAGGGGGGGTAGTGGGGTGGTGTGGCAGGTATGTGGGGGGGGGGGTAGTTGTGGGGTATATAGGTGGCAGGTGATGCTGCCCCTGACTGACCCCGTCTCTGTCTCCGTTCAGTCTAAGGAGTCCTCGTCCGTCCTCAGCTGCGACATCTCCGCCGACGACAAGTACATCGTGACGGGATCCGGCGACAAGAAGGCCACCGTGTACGAGGTGATCTACTGAAGATCCACCCGATCCCCTCCACCCCCTCCACGAAGTACCCCCGGGCCCCGCCCCGCCCCGGGCCCGCCCCGTCCTCCCCGGCCGAACGGAGGACGCTCCGCTCTCCAGCTCCGGAATCATGGAGTCACTTCTACTTCCTCTTTCAAATCTTTTTTTTTTTTTTTTTTTTTTTTTTTTTTGTGCTTCATGAGGGCCCCCCCGCCACGGGCCCTTCGGGGCCCTTCAGGAGGGACGGCGCTCGCGGGACCCGCGGACCTCTGAAGGAATTACAAACGCCGTTCTCTTCGTCCCTTTCACCACAAACCTTCCACCTGTGAAGCAACGTGAAGCAGTGCTTCAGTTCCGGGCCCCCGGCCCCCCCGGTCCCCCCCGGCCCCTGGACGACTTGTGAAAAGTGTACATATGGAGTAATACGGTTTTATAAATCTATATGATCATAATGTACATATCTCTATTTCCTCGTCCTGGTTCTCGTGATGGCTCATTTCGTCCTCGTGTTCTTCACGCTCCTTTATCGTAGATTAGAACGCTTTCCTTTTGGGTTTTCGGCCCCGGGTTCCGGAGCGGGCGCGGTGCCCCGGGTTCCGGAGCAGGCGCGGTGCCGAGACGTTTGGAACCTGAACGGATTTATTTGCTTTTCGGCCCCGGGTTCCGGAGCGCCGAGACGTTTGGAACCTGAACGGATTTATTTGCTTTTCGGGCGCAGGACCGGCGCAGTGGCAGCGCCCCCCGGTGGGCAGCGGCGGGATGTTTGTAAATTAAACGGGATGTGAACTCTGGGAACCTCAGCCGGAGCGGTCGCCGTGGAAACCGAGCTCCCCGCTTGTGGGCGGGGCTTTTCATGGATGCGTTCCGAGGACGGGATCGTTTGAGGAGGAGGGGCACTCGCGAGAAGAAAGTCCGAACCCTCCCGAGGTCGCTGGGGGCAGATCCAGATGCCCCGGTTCTTTACCCCTCTGATCCGCAGAACCTCACACCAAACGATGTAGCAGTCTGTCAGCACTGTACATGTTCCGCTCTTCATTCAATAAACTTTTTTTTTATAGAAATATTTTATATGTTGTCAGTCTAACCGGGTACCGGGGTGGGGGGGGGGGGGGGGGGGGGCGGGGGGCAGGGGGTTTGTTCTACCACATTTAGCCACCAGCACGTAGAACCTCGATTTAAACCTCGATTTAAACTTTGTTTTAAACCTCGATTTAAACTTTGATTTTAAACCTCGATTTAAACCTCGATTTAAACTTTGATTTAAACTTTGATTTAAACCTCGATTTAAACCTCGATTTAAACCTCGATTTTAAACTTTGATTTAAACTTTGATTTAAACCTCGATTTAAACCTCGATTTAAACTTTGATTTAAACCTCGATTTAAACTTTGATTTAAACCTCGATTTAAACCTCGATTTAAACCTCGTTTTAAACTTTGATTTAAACCTCGATTTAAACTTTGATTTTAAACCTCGATTTAAACTTTGATTTAAACCTCGTTTTAAACTTTGATTTAAACCTCGATTTAAACTTTGATTTTAAACCTCGTTTTAAACTTTGATTTAAACTTTGATTTAAACCTCGATTTAAACTTTGATTTAAACCTCGATTTAAACCTCGATTTAAACTTTGATTTAAACCTCGATTTAAACTTTGATTTAAACTTTGATTTAAACCTCGATTTAATCTCTGATTTAATCTCTGATTAAGGTTGGATTGGTTCCGTAACCCGGTAACCCGTTGCTTAGAAACCTGTGGACTTACCGAGTTTCTCGTTAATTATCGTGAGTTGTGGACCGAGCATCGCCATGACGACGTTCCGATCGCACACCTGAGGTAGACGATCAGTTCATCTAATTAATCTGTAAATTAATAATCTTTATTTATCTTTTGCGTTGCGGGCACTGCGTCTCCATGGCAACGATACGATCCAATGACATGGATTTAAAAATATATATAGAATTATTGGGCGCCATGGTGGCTTAGTGGTTTGGCATGTTCTCCTCTAAGCGCAGGTTCAAATCCCCATCTGGGTGGAGCGTCCACTGTTTATCCATCTGTCTCGCTCGCCCGCCCGCCCTCCCTCCCTCCCTCACTCTGCTTTCGCACCTCTCTCTCACCTCAATCTCTCGCTTTATCTCTCTCACTCATTCTCAAGCTCTCGCGGCATCAGTAAGTCACAGGTAGACCTTGAACTCATTTGCACTCAGGACAGGGTCGCTCGCGCGCTCGCTCTCGCTCTCTCTCTCTCACTCTCTCTCTCTTTCGCGCTCTCTCTCGCTCTCTCTCTCTTTCGCTCTCTCTCTCTCTCTCGCTCTCTCTCACTTTCTCTCGCTCTCTCTCTCTCTCGCTCTTTCTCTCGCTCTTTCTCTCTCTTCTCTCTCGCTCTCTCTCTCTCTATATCTCTCCCTCACTCTCTCTCTCTCGCTCTCTCTCTCGCTCTCTCTCTCTCTCTCTCTCTCGCTCTCTCTCGCTCTCTTTCACTCTCTCTTGCTCTCTCTCTCTCTCGCTCTCTCTCTCTCGCGCTCTCGCTCTCGTGCTCTCACTCTCTCACCCTCTCTCTCTCTCTCTGTCACTCTCTCTTGCTCTCTAGCTCTCGTGCTCTCTCTCTCTCTCACTCTCTCTCTCTCACCCTCTCTCTCTCGCTCGCTCTCTTTCACTCTCTTTTGCTCTCTCTCTCTCGTGCTCTCTCTCTCTCTCGCTCTCTCTCTCTCTCTCATAAAGAATGGACCTGCTGGGAGCTATTGCACTTTCACCAGGACACTTTCATTACTGCTCTCTCAGTTTGTCCGCTGAAATAGAGGTGGGAAGTCGGCGGAACGTTCTCCAGTGGGTTCAGGGCGGGGTCACGCCCGTCCAATCGGCACGCCCGGCGAGCGACTGGGGTCAGGTGCCTTTACGGTTCTGCTGGAGCACAATGATCTACAGGATGGAACCTGGATTTCTATTGGACCGGCGCAATGGACTTATATATTCATTCATCCATCATCTTCTGCTTTATCCTCTATTAGAGCCGTGGGGGTGGGGTTCCCCATGCCCATCCAGGGGAGAACGTCTCGGGCGCTGGGCAGATACACCCAGGACAGGGCGCCAATCTATCACTGGACACACACTCACTCACAGACACACTCTATATGGGGCAATTTGGAGAATTCAATTGACTTGATCCATGTTTTTGGACTGTGGGAGGAAACCGGAGAACCCAGAGGAAACCCATGAGGACATGGGGAGAACATGGAAACTCCACCCGATTGGGATTCGAAGCGGGAATCCCCAGCGCTCCACTTTCCCGTCCTAAACCTTGTTTAGTTTAGAATTCCGTCCCCTTCGCAGAACCTTTGCGGACTGCGATCGCGCTCACGTATGGACCGTGTCCCCGCGCCGCTGCGTCCAATTCCGTCTCCGTGAATACGCTCTCGTTCTCTCCTTCATCTCCGTCCCTCTGTACCTTCCGCTTCACGCCCCCCCACACCCCCCACACCCCCCCCACCCCCCCGCCCCCGGCTGCCTCCACTTCAAGTTGTTTGAGGGCACGCCGGTGACCGGGGTCTGTCTCTTGTTCCGCTCTTAAGAGAAGAGTGCTGGACTAGGTGGAGATTAAAGGGCTTTGCTGCTGAGTGGTGGAACACACGCGAGTACACACAAGCGTCGCCGCCAATGAGGTCGCATTTTGATAAAAATCCAGCGGACCCTCTCGTCGTCGTCGTCGCCTCCCACCCTCCAGCCGCCCCCCCCCCCCCCACCCCCCTCGCCACCCTTTTCTAAAAGTGCTTTCATCAGGCCTGGACACAAGTGCCCTCTCCACTCAGGACCCGAATTAGCGTCGGCTTAGTGAGAGGGATGAGATGGCGGCCTCTTGTCCCCCTCTCTCTCTCTCTCTCTCTCTCTCTCTCTCTCTCTCTCTCTCTCTCTCTCTCTCTCTCTCTCTCTCTCTCTCTCTCTCTCTCTCTCTCTCTCTCTCTCTCTCTCTCTCTCTCTCTCTCTCTCTCTCTCTCTCTCTCTCTCTCTCTCTCTCTCGCTCTCTCTCTCTCTCTCTCTCTCTCTCTCTCTCTCTTGCTCTCTCTCTCGCTCGCTCTCTCTGTTGAGAGTGGAGGTCGCTCAGAAATCCGCCGCCTGAAAGGTACCCGGTCTGAATGGATGAACGGATGGATCTCTAATGGATTTCCTCCATCAGGAGATTTCAGGAGGGGCGTTGACGTCCGCCGCTCTGTCTCTCTTTGTCGGACGACCCGGCGGAACGCAGGCTTTCAGGTTCCGGCTTTTCATCCCTTTACTTTTGGGAAATAAAAACGGCGCCGGTTGTTTCCTCCAGCCGAAAAAACCCCTGCCTCCACTGACGGCCTCGTTAACCGACTCGTAAACATTAATTCATTCATTATCTTCCACTTTATCCTCTAGTAGGGTCACGGTGGGGTTCCCCATGCCCATCCAGGGGAGAACATTTCGGGCGCTGGGCAGATAGACCCAGGACAGGGCGCCAATCCATCGCTGGGCACACACTCACTCACACAGACACACTCTATATGGGGCAATTTGAAGAACTCAATTGACTTGATCCATGTTTTTGGACTGTGGGAGGAAACCGGAGAACCCGGAGGAAACCCACACGGACACGGGGAGAACATGAAAACTCCACCCAGATGGAGATTCGAACCGGGAATCCCTAGCGCTGAGAGGAGAACATGCTAAACCACTAAGCCACCGTGCTGCCCATCTAAACAAACAATAGGAGCCTAATAAAGTGGGTCCCCCATTCACACTCACATGGAGACCCTCATGGAGAACCTGGACGTGAATGTGCCACCTGGTGACAAAGGTTGTAATGATAAGTATGGACTACATTTTGTAATTTAAGAACTACAACGTCCATCTGTAGAGTAAATGAAGCTGATATAATAAACGTCCATCCATCATCTTCCACTTCATCCTCTACTAGGGTCGCGGGGTGGGTTCCCATGCCCATCCAGGGAAGAACGTTTCGGGCGCTGGGCAGATACACCCAGGACAGGACGCCAATCCATCGCTGGGCAATAAGTATGGACTACATTTTGTAATTTAAGAACTACAACGTCCATCTGTACAGTGAGTGGAGCTGATCTAATAAACAGTAACCTAATAAAGTGGCCGGTGTTTGTGAGTGTTTAATATTGTAAAGCTGTGGTGTTTTTGGGAGCGTGGGATTATAATCTGCAGTGATTTAATTTCATAGCAGAGAAGAAATGCTTTTAAATAATGAGCTTTTATTTTATTTACATTCGGTCATTTATTGGACGCTTTTATCCAAAGCGACTTACAAGGTGAGCACAGGGTTCATCACAGCGCCCCCTGGAGCAATGAGGGTTAAGGGCCTCGCTCAAGGACCCACATTGGTAACTTCAGTGGACCTGGGATTTGAACCCCCAACCTTCAGATTGATAGCCCAACACCCTAACCACTGAGCCACCCTCTCTCTGCGCCCATTTTATAAAACATGGCTGCTGATTAACAAACAGCTTTGTGTCAGGAGCCAGAAAACCGAGCTGAAGAGCGAACGGCGAGGTCAGAGGTGAATCCCAAACCTCAAGAGGCCATCGTTGGATCTTTTTGATTTTTGGAGGCAGAAAGACGAGTCGATGCGAGATGGACGTCTCAGCTTCCAGCTGCTAAGAACGCCTTCGGGATCTGATGAGTAAGAGCCCCCCCTATGGGTTTACCTGTGTATATATCGTTACGTCTAGTTCCCGCCCCTTACCTGCCTAAGCCGACCGCCCTATGGTTTTAAATCAGCCAATCCCAGCCCAGTATTTTGGTTTGGTTCAACTCCAGCTTGCCCCACCCCACTTCCTAATGGCGGGAAACCTCAGAAGAGTCCTTTGTTTGAATACAAACTTTCGGCCATTTTGGGAATCTTATTATCTGCAGGTAATTTAAAATTTCTGACACCATTCAGAACGCCAGCATGCTAACAGAAGGAACCAGCAGGGTGGGTGAGCACGTGCTCTCGTGTGGTTCTCCAGTTGGAACCCTGATGGAACTGGTGGAGGTGGAAGTCTGAGGACTTTCAGAAACCCAAGAGTTTGCTGAGTGGAACCCAAGAGTTTGCTGAGTCATTGTTTTGTTTCCTAAAAACACAAGTTCTACCTCGTACCTCCACCAGGACTTTGGGACGGCGACCTGTTTGGTAATATGTTCTGTGATGTGTTCTGTGTTCCGGGCTGTTTGAGGTGTTAACGTGTAAAGAACATACCAAAGTGACCGTGAAAAGAGAGTATTTTTTGTTTTAAATGAAGGAAACCTTGTGAGGACCGAGGCTCAGTGGAGGAACCGTCCTCTTTAGATGTTTGCTGATGTTCTGTGGTTCATAATGTTCTTGTGAGATGTTGAGGGGGTGAATGTTCCGAGCTCGTGGACAAGTTCATATACGCTACTCTTGCCGTTCGCTTTAGCAGGTTCTCCTTCTAATCGACACTCACATCGTCTCATTGTCTAATTAATAAACTCTCGTTCTTCCGTTCTTCTAGATTATGTTTATTTCCACGCGTAGAACGTTTTGCTTTAGTACCTCAACACAAAGTGAATAAAACGTGTGAAGAACATACCAAAGTGACAGTGAAATACAGTTTTTTACTTGAAGTTTTGTTTTAAATGAAGGAAACCTTATGAGGACCAAGGCTCAGTGAGGAACCGTCCTCTTTAGATGTTTGCTGATGTTTGGTTCTGTGTTAGGGCTTAGTGGTTTAGCATGTTCTCCTCTCAGCACTAGGGATTCCCGGTTCGAATCCCCATCTGGGTGGAGTTTCCATGTTCTTCTTGTGTCCGCGTGGGTTTCCTCCGGGTTCTCCGGTTTCCTCCCACAGTCCAAAAACATGGATCAAGTCAATTGAGTTCTCCAAATTGCTCCATATAGACTGTGTCTGTGTGAGTGAGTGTGTGCCCAGCGATGGATTGGCGCCCTGTCCTGGGTGTATCTGCCCAACGCCCGAAACGTTCTCTCCTGGATGGACATGGGGAACCCCCCTCCCGCGACCCTAATAGAGGATAAAGCGAAAGATAATGGATGTTTGGTTCTGTGTTCCATCTCTAGTTCATAATGTTCTTGTGAGATGTTAAGCAGGTGCATGAAACCTTTGATAAGTTTATATACACATCTTTATCCTCCACTAGTGTTGCGGGGGGGTTCCCCATGCCCATCCAGGGGAGAACGTTTCGTGCGCTGGGCAGATAGACCCAGGACAGGACGCCAATCCATCGCTGGGCACACACTCACTCACACAGACACACTCTATATGGGGCAATTTGGAGAATTCAATTGACCTTGATCCATGTTTTTGGACTGTGGGAGGAAACCGGAGAACCTGGAGGAAACCCACGCGGACACGGGGAGAACATGGAAACTCCACCCAGATGGGGATTCGAACCGGGAATCCCTAGCGCTGAGAGGAGAACCGTACCGCCCAATCTCTCTTTAATCCTCAGACATTAATTAGACTGGAGTTCATTAAATTCAGTCCCGAAACCGTTGAATCGGATGGTTTCCGTCCCGTGTGGACGTCTGTCCCGCTGTCGGTCTTCATCTGTGTTTCCATATTAAGTGGTGATGTCTCTGAGTGTCTGAGACAGAGGACAAACAGATGATTTGCACACCAATGACGTTCTATAAGCTGTGATCCATCACATTACAGCCCCGTAATAAACCAGGCCGGGGTGTATTCAGTGTGTGAGTGTGTGTGAGTGTGTGTGTGGTGTTTTCCTCTCACACACACACTCACTAACTCTCACTAAATCTGTGATTTATGTTGCAGCTTGAACAAACCGCCGTCGCTCCAGATGACGCTGCTGTAACGGCGCCGCTTTAAGCCGCAGTGGAGTGTGTTAAATTAATTGAGTATGTAATTTTTATCCACCGTATGTTTCGCCGTTTAAATGAGACGTCTACGTTCCGCCGATGTCTGAGCTCGTCCTTCAGGACTATTAAACAGAAAATCGCATCCCGCAGCATCAGCAGCAGCAGCAGCAGCAGCAGCAGCTTTGAACTGGAGAACATTAAGGTTCTGCAGCTGTTCTCAGCACAGAGCTTCAGTCCTCAAACACAAATCCGAGCTCATCTTTCCGAATCCGAGCTTCTGGGTTTCAAAGTCAGTCCAAAATTCAAAAAAAAAAAAAACGAGCTTCAAGAGTCTTAAGCGACTTTGAGCAGAAAATATCAAATCTATATATTTTTTGTGTGTTGATTGCTTCAGTTCATGTTTTCTATAGAATTTTTTTTAGAACACTTACTGTACTTTATAGTTGTCTATAGGGGGGGGGGGGCTGCAGCGAAAACTAATAGGGTCCTGAACTGCAGCTATAGTAGCAGATGTATAAAGTATTGATCTAAAACTATAGTGAGGAGATGAATACATATGATCCCATTCTGCAGCTAAACAGGGAGATGTACGTATATGGTCTTGGTCTGCAGTTATAGGGGAT
This sequence comes from Corydoras sp. C115, assembly GCA_019802505.1. Taxonomy (NCBI): domain Eukaryota; kingdom Metazoa; phylum Chordata; class Actinopteri; order Siluriformes; family Callichthyidae; genus Corydoras; species Corydoras sp. C115. Next base: position 1,268,845 of record JAFMOC010000161.1, read on the forward strand.
TTGTATATGGTTCTGGTCTGTAGCTATAGGGAAAGATGGATATGTTCCTGGTTTGCAGCTTTAAAGGGAAATGGATATATATATATATATATATAAAAGATGGATATGTTCCTGGTTTGCAGCTATAGGTGAATATGTATATGTAAAAGATGGATATGTTCCTGGTTTGCAGCTATAGGTGAATAAGCACAATGTCCTGGGTTGCAGCTATATGGGGAGATAGATATGTAGATGGATATGCAGCTATAAGGGGATATGTATGTGTTTCTGGTTTGCAGCTATAGGGAAATATGCACAATGTCCTTGGTTGCAGCTATAGGGGGAGATGTAGGGGTATATGGTCCTGGCCTGCAGTTATAGGGGATTTGTATATGGTTCTGGTCTGTAGCTATAGGGAAAAGATGCTCTAGTCCTGATTTGCAGTCATAAAGGGAGATGGATATGTTCCTGGTTTGTAACTATAGGGGAATAAGCACAATGCCCTGGGTTGCAGCTGTAGGGGGAGATGTATATGGTTCTGGTTTGTAACTATAGGGGGAGATGTACAGTATATGGTTCTGGTCTGCACCTTTAGGGGGAGATGTACATGGTTCTGGTTTGTAACTATAGGGGGAGATGTACAGTATATGGTTCTGGTCTGCACCTTTAGGGGGAGATGTACATGGTTCTGGTTTGTAACTTTAGGGGGAGATGTACATGGTTCTGGTTTGTAACTATAGGGGGAGATGTACATGGTTCTGGTTTGTAGCTATAGGGGGAGATGTATAGTATATGGTTCTGGTTTGTAACTTTAGGGGGAGATGTACATGGTTCTGGTTTGTAGCTATAGGGGGAGATGTATATGGTTCTGGTTTGTAACTTTAGGGGGAGATGTACATGGTTCTGGTTTGTAACTATAGGGGGAGATGTATAGTATATGGTTTTGGTTTGTAGCTATAGGGGGAGATGTATATGGTTCTGGTTTGTAGCTATAGGGGGAGATGTATATGGTTCCGGTTTGTAACTTTAGGGGGAGATGTACATGGTTCTGGTTTGTAGCTATAGGGGGAGATGTATATGGTTCTGGTTTGTAACTTTAGGGGGAGATGTACATGGTTCTGGTTTGTAACTATAGGGGGAGATGTACATGGTTCTGGTTTGTAGCTATAGGGGGAGA
>JAFMOC010000161.1:1275000-1290000 GCA_019802505.1 Corydoras sp. C115
GTGTAAGGAACAGCGGTGTGTTCGGTGTTGCACCTTCCCTCGGGCTCTTTTTAATTGCCCATAGGTGGCTTTTGGCCGCGGTCTGGAGAAGCCAGTTGCCCGGTAAATGGAGCCAGCGCGCGGGACCGAGGTTCCTCTTAATGAGAAACAACCAGCGGTGCAGCAGAAGCGCTCGGGGACCGCGGTTTATGAACCGGGGTGCGACCGAGCAAAAGAGAGGGAAGATTGGGCGAGTTAATGAGGCTGAACTGATGAAGCTTTGTAGGATGAACGGCACACTCCTCATCGCGGCGTGCCAGGCCCGGTCTGTGGGCCCACTCTCTGGGCTGGCAGTGGAGCGATGTGTGCTGTGTGGCACCCCTCGGGCTCTGGCACGGCTCTCGAACCCGTCTGGCAGACCTTCTCTGGGCATATCGTCTGTCTTACTCCATCAGCGTAATGCTCCCATCGCCGGGATGGATGAGTGTGAGGGAGAGGACCAGAGCCAGCATGTTTGGGGGGGGTGGTTCTGGTTTGGGGGGGGGTAGATTTATTATTAATTCTTTTTTTCTATGCTGTATTTTAGTGAAGAAGAAACAGAACCTCCATCTTCTGACTTCTTTTCGTTTGCGCACAATTTTACACCTGATGTTCTTCTTGATGCCACCCAAATATTTGTTTACCTCAAAGGTTACCTCATTGGTCGCCCCATTGGTTACCTCAATTTATCCCCCAATGGTCATCCCAATTTACACCCCAATGGTCACCAGAAGGGTCATCCCAGTTTACACCCCAACGGTTACCCTATTGGTCACCCCAATGGACAACACCAATGGTCAGTCCAGTTTACACCCCATTGGTCACCCCGATGTTTACCCCAATTTACTCCCCAATGGTCACCCTATTGGCCATCCTAATGTTTACCCCAATTTACACCCCTATTTTGGGCACCGCAATTGGTTGGTCTCATTTCTTTTGTTATTTATAAAAGCCTTCATGCCTCTAGGATGGAGTTCTGCAAGATTTTTGGGGGGCGTTCGTCCAGAAGAGCTTTTCTGAGATCAGACACTGATGTTGGACGAGAGCACCTGCCTCACAATCGTCATTCCGATTCGTCCCAAAGGTGTTTGGTGAGGTTGAGGTCTGGTGGCCTTGTGAGCCAGCCAACTATTTCCCACCAACCTCAACCTCACCTTTAACACGGTTACAACCGAAAACTACCGACCATACGGTCTACTGTATGTTCTTACAGATTAGACCAGATTAGAGCAGCATGTTTGTTATCGTAACCCGGATGAAGATCAGACCCATTAAGTGTAATCAGAGCGGATTCCTGCCGATGCCTGACGGCTGAATGCATCTCTAATTCCATTGTGGCGTCCATGGCGTATTATCTTGCTCGCCAAACCCCGGAGCCCGGCGCGTCTGTCGGTTCCCGCCTTCCTCTTCCTTCCTCTTCCTCCCTCTTCCTCGTGGCGACCAGACAAGAACATTACGAGTGACATAAATAACAAAGGCTAAATTGCACCCATTTTGACTTCGGTCCTCACGCTGCGGCATCGTCGTCGTGATTAAGGCCGGATTAGCATGAGAATGGGCCTGAGCTGGGAATGCATGCTCGGGGAGGGGGGGGGTCGGGGGTGAGTGGGGTGAGTGGGGGGGGGGTCCAAGGAGGATATTTAGTCTCTATTCAGGTCGTAACAAAAGGCAGCTTTAGTCTGGCCTTGATTAAGCAGCGGGGAGGGCCTGCCTCCAGAAATGAGAGAACCGTCATTTGGCCTCCGTTGGTCTCGCTTGGGAGGAGGAGGTCGGGGGGGGGGGGGGGTCCGGATAAGGTTTTGAGGAAGCAGGGGGCGGGGTCATGATATTCACTTCTGGCTCTTTTTGAGGGGTGGACATGTAAGAAGATGCTTCGGTGCACGAAGAGCCGATTTAATGGACGGCTTGTGGTTCCTGGGTTCCTGATTGTGACCTTGTTAAAGACCTGGAACCACTTCTTGGTTCCATACGTAATCGTTTTATTAGTTCCACCTACCATGCTGTTGGAGTTTTACAATGACCTCATAGTCGCCATAGTAGAATGTCCACAAGATCACAACAAGCTGAACTCTTAGAACTCTGAACTTTGGCAGGAGCCCAATGGTACCGGGTACCGAGACGGTTCAGTGTGTGTGTGTTTGTTTGTGTTCATGTGCTTTTAAATCCACATGTTGCCTCGATTACCACAACATGAAAAACTTACTCTTTAGGACCCTGTGGAGGAATTATATACTCTTTACACCAAGAAGCTTTATTTTAACAATATATATTAAGTTGTTATCTTGATTTGGGGCGTGTCGATGTGTCTGTCATGTCGTTAATTTGCGGTAAACCAATCAGTGTGTCACATGGTCGTTCCTTCTGAGAGCATGGTGCACTCTGACTTTGTTGCATTGCTTTTTCAACAGCGCAGTGCGAGCGATTACACGCATTTTCACCCCATTTTGCTTTATCTTCTACTAGGGTAATGGGGGGGATTCCCCATGCTCATCCAGGGAAGAATGTTTTGGTTACACCCACAAACACACTCTATATGGGGCAATTTGGAGAACTCAATTCACCCTGAACCATGTTTTTGGACTGTGGGAGGAAACCGGAGAACCCGGAGGAAACCCACACAGACACGGCGAGAACATAGAAACTCCACCCAGATGGGGATTCGAACCAGGAATCCCTAGCGCTGAGAGGAGAACATGCTAAACCACTAAGCCACCATACCACCCTAGCATCCATCTATCATCTTCTGCTTTATCCTCTATTAGGGTTGTGGGGGGGTTCCCCATGTCCATCCAGGGGAGAACTTTTCGGGCGCTGGGCAGATACACCCAGGACAGGGGGGCAATCTATGGCTGGGCACACACTTACTCACACACACACACACACACTCTATATGGGGCAATTTGGAGAACTCCATTCAGCCTGAACCATGTTTTTGGTCTGTGGGAGGAAACCCACGAGGACACAGGGAGAACATGGAAACTCCACCCAGATTGGGATTCCATCCATTCATCATCTTCTGCTTTATCCTATATTAGGGTTGTGTTGGGGGGGGGGGTTCCCCATGTCCATCCAGGGGAGAACGTTTCAGGCGCTGGGCAGATACACCCAGGACAGGGGGGGCAATCTCTGACTGGGCAGTAATAAAAGTTAAGTGTTGTAAATAAATCGGTGTGGCGTTCATCTGCATCATCCGTCCTGATGAGGGATCAGTGGACGGAGCCGAGGTGCTTTTTAATCTGATTATGTTCAGGGTCCGAGGATTAGGGAGGTCTGAGGGGCACTTGAGTGGCTCGGGTGGTGTGTGTGTGTGTGTGTGTGTGTGTGTGTGTGTGTGTGTGTGTGAGCGTGAGCGAATGGGCTTCATGTGAGGTTTTAGAAGCTTATCATATAATAACTTGAGGCGGGATTAACCTACATACAACATTTCAGCTGACTTAATCATGTCGCTTAAGCTTCGCTCTAAAAGTATAAATTCTAAAAAGATTATCAGAAGTAAAACGTTTTCGGCTGCGGCGCGGCGGCGCGGCGGTTCACACGTGGTGGGACTGTCGTCCTGAATGGCCCCCGATTCGCCGAGTCCTTAATAAGGGCCCCTGAGTAAAGCCCTTAACCTTCTTTGCCTCAAGAGGGGGTCGTAACTAAATCTGCACTGTGACCCCGGCCGTCGTTAGGGAAACGTATATTCACTTGTTGCTAGATTTCCCAACGGTGACTGATCTGAGGTCTGCGAGTAGACGAGGTACTTTAAAAACCACGTGGTGAACAGAGAACACGGTAACTTAACCGTAACGTAACCGTAACGTAACCGTAACTGGTGTTGGCCACTGCCGGGATAGCGACCGACGCCCGACCGTCGACGTCTGCAGAGGTCGTGTTCAGTCGGGTTTATAGCGATACGTCTGAAATGTTCCTGAACACGCCTCATTTCATGATGGCCACACCCATCAGGGATAGCTATATTCACATGCCGCGTTGCTATTTAAACAGCACACCGTCCCTCTGCGCTGTTTAAATAGCAACGCTGCGTGTGAATATATCTATCCCTGATGGGCGTGGCCATCACGAAATGAGGCGCGTTCAGGAACATTTCAGACGTATCGCTATAAACCCGACTGAACACGCCTCATTTCGTGATGGCCACGCATACATGGATCAAGGTCAATTGAGTTTCTCCAAATTGCCCCATATAGAGTGTGTCTGTGTGAGTGAGTGTGTGCCCAGCGATAGATTGGTGTCCTGTCCTGGGTCTATCTGCCCAGCGCCCGAAACGTTCTTCCCTGGATGGGCGCAACCCTAATATAGGATAAAGCGGAAGATAATAGATGGATGGATAATAATAGTAATAATAATAATAATAATAATTCAGTGATTGAGTTCCAAACATTTTATTCGGCGCAGAACATGATGGAATCTCGTTCTTCCCCTTAAATGGAACCCGTAACCCTCGTCTTTAGTTCTTTATTTTTCACAGACAGCCGTTTAAATCCCGTATTAATTCAGAGGAACAGCCAGGTGTTCCCGCATCACGGCGTGGTTAATGACATCATCAGCTGTATGGCGGGATGGAGCCCGGAGCCTCGGGAAGGGCCTCGGGAATCCGCCGGTCCCTAAGTGCACTCTGCGAGGTCCGTGTTCCTACAACTGTTCCATCTGTGATGATCTGCATTTACATCTTAGTGCTCGCCCCCGGGACCAAGGCCAACAGCCAACAGCAGCACTCCAGCTGGGCAGAGAACGGGGCACGGCGGGGGGGCGGGGGGGGGACGGGGGGGGAGTCTGGCCTCAGGAGCGAAGACAACAATGGGGTTATGATGCCATAAGAAATATAAAATGAATTTGTTGGACTCCGGGGCGACACGGTGGGGTAGCGGTCAACACGTCCGCCTCTCAGCGCTGGGGATCCAGTCCCGATCTGGGTGGAGTTTCCATGTTCTCCCTGTGGTTTCAAGGTGAACTGGCTGCTTAAAACCTAATTTGCCCCTATATAGTGTGAGAGTTTGCCCTACGCTGGATTGGCACCTGCTGCTTAAAACCTAAATTGCCCCTATATAGTGTGAGTGTCCAACAATGGATTGGCACCGGCTGCTTAAGACGTAAATTGCCCCTATATAGTGTGAGTGTTTGCCCAACCATGGATTGGCACCCACTGCCTAAAATCTAAATTGCCCCTATATAGTGTGAGTGTTTTCCTAATACTTGCTTGGCACCTGCTGCTTAAGACCTAAATTGCCCCTATATAGTATGAATGTTTGCCCAACGATGAACTGGCACCTGCTGCTTAAAAGCTAAATGGCCCCTATATAGTGTGAGTGTCCAACAATGGATTGGCACCGGCTGCTTAAGACGTAAATTGCCCCTATATAGTGTGAGTGTTTGCCCAACCATGGATTGGCACCCACTGCCTAAAAACTAAATTGCCCCTATATAGTGTGAGTGTTTGCCCAACAATAAACTGGCACCCACTGCATAAAACCTAAGTTGCCCCTATATAGTGTGAGAGTTTTCCTAATACTTGCTTGGCACCTGCTGCTTAAAACCTAAATTGCCCCTATATAGTGTGAGTGTTTGCCCAACCATGGATTGGGACCCACTGCCTAAAAACTAAATTGCCCCTATATAGGGTGGGTGTTTGCCCAACAATAAACTGGCACCCGCTGCTTAAAACCTATGTTGCCCCTATAGAGTGTGAGTGTTTTCCTAATAATTGCTTGGCACCTGCTGCTTAAGACCTAAATTGCCCCTATATAGTGTGAGTGGTTGCCCAACGATGGATTAGAACCGCTGCTTAAAACCTAAATTGCCCCTATATAGTGTGAGTGGTTGCCCAACGATGGATTAGAACCGCTGCTTAAAACCTAAATTGCCCCTATATAGTGTGAGAGTTTGCCCAACAATAAACTGGCACCTGCTGCTTAAAACCTAAGTTGCCCCTATATAGTGTGAGTGTTTTCCTAATAATTGCTTGGTACCTGCTGCTTAAGACCTAAATTGCTCCTATATAGTGTGAGAGTTTGCCCAACGATGGATTGGCACCGCTGCTTAAAACCTAAATTGCCCCTATATAGTGTGTGTTTTACCCAACGATGAACTGGCACCTGCTGCATAAAACCTAAATTGCCCCTATATAGTGTGAGTGTTTTCCTAATGATTGCTTGGTACCCACTGCTTAAGACCTAAATTGCCCTATATATATATAGTGTGAGTGTCCAAGAATGGATTGGCACCACTGCTTAAAACCTAAATTGCCCCTATATAGTGTGAGTGTCCAACAATGGATTGGCACCTGCTGCATAAAACCTAAATTGCCCCTATATAGTGTGAGTGTTTGCCCAACGATAAACTGGCAGCCAATACGTTACAAATGTACCTGAACACCTCTTTGGATCCGGCCACGCCCATCGGGGGAGATGTATTCACACGCTGGGTTGCTATGTAAACCACGAGCGTAGGTCTTGTGAGGACCGGGTCTCGGTAATGAAGCTGCAGGTTCACGGCGTCCTCCCTCACGCCCCCTTCTGTGTGAACGCATATCGTTTGTTGTGTTAATTTCTGCCCGGCTGATTGCGAGCGGCGCGTTGTCGGAGTGTGTGACTTGTGTTTGGTGTGTGTGTGTGTGTGTGTGTGTGTGTGTGTGTGTGTGTGTGTGTGTGTGTGTGTGTGTGTTTTTGTTTTTCTCCCGATGACATTAATTGGCGTGTTGGCGACAGAACCCACAGCTGTAATTATAAGGTGTTCTCGCTTCACTTCCCTCTCAGGATTTGTCAGTTATAGCTCTCCCATCTGCTGTGTGTGGGTGCACACACACACACACACACACTCACACACACGCACACACACACACACACTCACATACACACACACTCGCATACATACACACACACACACACACACACGCACACACACGCACACACACACACACACACATATACACACTCACATACATATACACACTCACATACACACTCGCATACATATACACACACACACACACTCATATACACACATCTCATACACTCACATACACACTCACTCACACACACGAACACACACACTCACATACGAACACACACACTCACATACACACACACACTCACATACATACATACACACACACTCACACACACGAACACACACACTCACATACGAACACACACACTCACATACACACACACACGAACATACACACACACACGAACACATACACACACTCACATACACACACACTCACATACACTCACACACACTCACATACACACAGTCACATACACACACAGTCACACACACATACACACACTCACATACACACACCTCACACACACACACACTCACATACAAACACTCACACACACACCTCACACACACACTCACATACATACACACACACACACACAGCTACATAACAACAGCAGCTCCTCATATTATTTATTTTCACTTGTTTACTTGCCGTGATGTCATCCGTACCATGCTGTGGTGGTTTGCATGTTCTCCTCTCAGCGCTGGCCATCTAGTGTGGTTTCCATGCTCTCCCCGTGTCCGCGTGGGGTTCTTCCGGGTTATCCGGTTTCCTTCCACGGCCCAAAAACATGGTGAATTGAGTTCTCCAAATTGCCCCATATAGACTGTGTCTGTGTGAGTGAGTGTCCAGTGATAGATTGGCGTCCTGTCTTGATGTCAGCAGCACCATGCTGTAGTAGTTTGTATGTTCTTCTCTAGGGTGGTTTACATGTTCTCCCAGTGTCCGCGTGGGGTTCTTCCGGGTTCTCTGGTTTCCTTACACAGTCCAAAAACAGGGATTCAAGCTGGATTGGCTGCTCTAAATTGCCCCTATATAGTGTGTATGTCTGTGTGAGTGAGCTGTGTGTATAGCGAACTGGACTGTTTAATGTTCCACGTTCTGGCACAAAACCAGAACCAAAGCGGTCCTATCTTACACCCCGCTGTCTGTTTTCCCGCCTTTTTTCTGACTAAATAGTGAATATAGTGAATATATCTCATCTCTCTGGACATGAGGTGTGTTCAGGTACATTTCTGGCGTGCAAACAACACCGGTGCACCGCATCCGAAAAGTGGGATTCAAGTTGAAGTGGTTGCTCTAAATTGCCCCTATATAGTGAGTATCGCCGGTGATAGATCGGCATCCTGTCCGGGGTGTATCCCTCCAGATGAAATGTTCTTCCATCATTGTACCGTCTGCTCTGAGTGTTGTGCGAGTGTAACTGTCTCGGGGGGGGGGGGGTGTTCCTGTAATCGGTGAGATGACTCGGTTCCGTTCCGTGTTTTCCCGGTTTCCGGGGTGGGGGGGGGTTGGGGGGGCTGCTTGTTAAGTTGTTGGCTCAGTGAGCGGGGGGGTGAGGTGGGGGGGGGGGTGCTGTGTTTTAATATGCAGCCTGAAGTCGATCCTCCTTCTGCTGCGTACGCTAAACAGTTCTGACATCTGAACACACACACACACACACACACACACACACACACACACACACACACACACACACACACACACACATACAAGCACACACACATACAAGCACTTGTCATCCCGGTAACAGCATTGCAGTATTTTATAGGGATAAGACTTTAAGCTCTGAAGTGTGTGTGTGTGTGTGTATATATATGTGCATTTCTCTGTGTGTGTTTGTGTGCGTATGTGCATTTCTCTATGTGTGTATTTCTATGTGTGAATGTTTTTGTGTGTGTGTTTGTGTGCGTATGTGTATTTCTGTGTGTGTATCTATGTGTGTGTGTGTGTGTATCTGTGTGTGTGTGTGTATCTATATGTGTGTGTGTGTATCTATATGTGTGTGTGTGTGTGTGTGTATTTCTGTGTGTATATATATGTGTGTGTGTGGGTGTCTATCTGTGTGTGTGTATCTATCTGTGTGTGTGTATCTATCTGTGTGTGTGTATTTCTGTGTGTGTGTGTTTGTGTGCGTATGTGCATTTCTCTATGTGTGTATTTCTGTGTGTGAATGTTTTTGTGTGTGTATTTCTGTGTGTATGTGTTTGTGTGCGTATGTGTATTTCTGTGTGTGTATCTGTGTGTGTGTGTGTATCTGTGTGTGTGTGTCTATCTGTGTGTGTGTATTTCTGTGTGTGTGTGTGTGTGTGCGTATGTGCATTTCTCTATGTGTGTATTTCTGTGTGTGAATGTTTTTGTGTGTGTATTTCTGTGTATGTGTTTGTGTGCGTATGTGTATTTCTGTGTGTGTATCTGTGTGTGTGGTGTATCTGTGTGTGTGTATCTATCTCTGTGTGTGTATCTATATATATGTGTGTGTGTGTGTGTATTTCTGTGTGTGTGTATTTGTTCGTGTTTATTTTTATATATTTTTATATATATTTTCTTATATATATATATATGTGTGTGGTGGTGTGTTATTGTGTGTGTGTGTGTGTGTGTGTGTGTCTATCTGTGTGTGTGTGTGTGTGTGTGTGTCTGTGTGTGTGTGTGTGTCTATGTGTGTGTGTGTGTGTGTGTATTTCTGTGTGTGTGTGTGTTCACCACCACCCCTCTCCAGTGGAACTTAAGAAGCACTTTACATCAGTGATCTGTCACCCCGGTGGCGGTGGCGGCGGCTTTGGCCCCCCCGCGTTCCGGCGTTCCCTCTGATCCGTGCGTTCCGGTCGATGGGCGCTCCGTCTCCACCGGGCCGCGCCGCGCCGCTTCCGTCTGCCTTTTAATCTGAGAGCAGTAATCTGTTTGCGGATGTAATTCACATGCTATGTCTTTTGATTTGGATTAGGGCGGCGCAATCCGCTTAGCGCTTCGCCGCCTGGAAGTTATCGGTGACGGGGTTATCCCCCAAACCGGCCCAATCCACCCCGCTCAAACCGGCCCAATCCACCCCGCTCAAACCGGCCCAATCCACCCCGCTCAAACCGGCCCAATCCACCCCGCTCAAACCGGCCCAATCCACCCCGCTCAAACCGGCCCAATCCACCCCGCTCAAACCGGCCCAATCCACCCCGCTCAAATCGGCCCAATCCACCCCGCTCAAACCGGCCCAATCCACCCCGCTCAAACCGGCCCAATCCACCCCGCTCAAACCGGCCCAATCCACCCCGCTCAAACCGGCCCAATCCACCCCGCCAAAACCGGCACAATCCACCAACCGCTCAAAACCGGGCCCAATCCACCCCGCTCAAAACCGCTCCCAATTCCACCCCGCTCAAACCGGCCAATCCACCGGGGCTCAAAACCGGCCCCTACCCAAGGCCACCCCGCTCAAACCGGCCCAATCCACCCCGCTCAAAACCGGCCCAATCCACCCACCCCGCTCAAACCCGGCCCAATCCACCCCCCGCTCAACCCGGCCCAATCCCACCCCGCTCAAAAACCGGCCCAATCCACCCCGCTGCCCAAAACCGGCCAATCCACCCCGCTCAAAAAAATCCGGCCCCAATCCATCCACCCCGAACTCTCAAAAAAACCGGCCCAACCATGGGGGAACCCCCCCCGTGGGGGGAAAAAAACCGCCCCCCCCAATCCACCCGCTCAAACCGGCCAATCCCACCCCGCTTCAAACCGGGCCCAAATCCACCCGCCCTCAAACCCGGCCCAATCCACCCCGCTCAAAACCGGCCCCAATACCCCCCGCTCAAACCGGTTCCACCCCGCTCAAACGGCCCAATCCACCACCCCCGCTGTAAACCGGCCAATCCACCCCGCTTTCAAACCGGCCCAATCCACCCCGCTCAAACCGGCCCAATCCACCCCGCTCAAACCGGCCCAATTCCACCCCGCTCAAACGGCCCAAACCGGTAACCCCAATCCAACCCCGCTCAAACCGGCCCAATCCAACCCCCCGCTCACACCGGCCCAATCCACCCCGCTCAACCCGGCCCAATCCACCCCGCTCAACCCGGCCCAATCCACCCCGCTCAAACCGGCCCAATCCACCCCGCTCAAACCGGCCCAATCCACCCCGCTCAAACCGGCCCAATCCACCCCGCTCAAACCGGCCCAGGGCAGCCCCTTAACTCCCGCTAATTCAGCCCCGCGCATCGCCCGCTCGGGGTCAGAACGCCGAGCCACCTCACCGCCTGCACCGACGGAACTGAAGAAACCCCGGGGCCTATCCCACTCCTGATACCGTCTCACACCCCGCCCACAGACTATACTTTAACGCATGGTTTAAATAGCAACGCTGCGTGTGAATATATCGCCCCAATGGGAGTGTTTGTGTGTGTGTATGTGTGTGTGTGTATATGTATTTGTTTGTGTGTGTATTTGTTTGTGTGTGTGTATTTGTTTGTGTGTGTGTATTTGTTTGTGTGCGTGTATTTGTTTGTGTGCGTGTATTTGTTTGTGTGTGTGTGTGTATTTGTTTGTGTGTGTGTGTTTGTATTTGTTTGTGTGTGTGTGTTTGTATTTGTGTGTGTGTGTGTGTGTGTGTATTTGTATTTGTGTGTGTATTTGTGTGAGGATTTGTATTTGTGTGTGTGTATTTGTGTGTGTGTATTTGTGTGTGTGTGTGTTTGTGTGAATGTGTGTGTTTGTGTGAATGTGTATGTTTGTGTGCGTATGTGTGTGTGTATGTGCATTTCTCTGTGTGTGTTTGTGTGCGTATGTGTGTGCGCGCGTATGTGCATTTCTCTGTGTGTGTGTGTGTGTGCGTATGTGCATTTCTGTCACTGTCACGCCACTGAACGCTGAAACCTACTACACTATACAGTAGGTTCTCCATTCACAGATGGAGAACCTCATGGACTCATTGAATGCAGGTAGCTGCACCGTGAAAATAGCAACCCGCCAAAGTCAGAGTGCCACCTGGCACATGTTCAACCCCCCATGAAGAGTTAAGAGGATTCGTACGTGACTTTTCCTCACACTGCCACGCCCTTTACCAAGCTCCACCCACCCGACGGCTCCATCTGTCCATTTCTGACCGTCCTCCGTCTTCACCCCCCCGGTTTCAGACAGCACGAGTCGATCCGGCGGACTAAGCGGATGAATCGGAACGTTGCAGCGGATGATTCAGTAGCTTTGAGTTCCTATTTAACGGCTTTGCGTTCCACGGCGGTGCGGTTTAATCCGCCCGCTCCACCCTGCCGTGACCGCGGGAGAGAAGCCAGATCCGGGTGGGTGCGCCGTCTCCCCGTCACGGATCCGCAGCGCCCTCATCCCCCCAGCGGGAGGCGCATGCAGCTCGGGATGCCAGATCCTTCCTGCCTCTTTATGATTTAATAAACAGACTGAAGTCGTCGGGGAGGCATGGTGGCTTAGTGGTTTAGCATGTTCTCCTCTCGGCTCTAGAGATTCCCGGTTCGAATCCCAATCCGGGTGGAGTTTACATGTTCTCCCCGTGTCTGCGTGGGTTTCCTTCGGATTCTCAGGTTTCCTCCCACAGTCCAAAAACATGGATCAAGTCAATTGAATTCTCCTAATTGCCCCATATAGAGTGTGTCTGTGTGAGTGAGTGTGTGCCCAGCGATGGATTGGCGCCCTGTCCTGGGTCTATCTGCCCAGTACCCAAAACGTTCTCCTCTGGATGGTCATGGGGAACCCCCCCCCACCCCTCCGCGACACTAGTAGAGGATAAAGCGGAAGATAATGGATGGATGGATTGAAGTTGTCGGTTCCGGTTCCATAGAGGGTCGTTTCCACAGTGGGTCAGTTCCACAATGGGTCGGTTCCACAGTGGGTCGTGTCCACAGTGGGTCAGTTCCACAGTGGGTCAGTTCCATAAGGGTCGGTTCCACAGTGGGTCGGTTCCACAGTGGGTCGGTTCCACAGTGGGTCGGTTCCATAAGGGTCGGTTCCACAGTGGGTCGGTTCCACAGTGTGGGCGCCGTCTCCAGCTCTTTGCCCCCACTGTACTTTGTGTTGTTTCGTTGGTTTAGTTTGTGGTTCTCAGTACGAATCGCGTTAAAAAGTTTAAGTCTCAGCATTTTGGCCACTTGGTGGAACCCCCTCCACCCCCCCCCACCCCGTCACCCCGCCACCCCGCCACCACCCGGTTCTCTCTGAGAGATGGTGAGGGATTAGTGTTGGTGTTGGCTGCTCTTCAGGAGATGGTGCTAAGCAGATGAGGATAAGTTAATCTGTAAATCCCAGTCTTAGCGTTCTTATCCCGGCCTGCAGAACCCGCCTGCAGGGCGCGCCGCTCCGCGTTCTCAAACTTTGTTGCTTCGCTGGAGATTTTGCCCGAGGCTTAACTTCCCCGTCTGCCACTTCCACTCCCCAAACGCCAACCTCAGATTACAAGCTATTACATCTCCACCACGTTAAGTTCGTCTTCATTATGAACTCGTTAGGAAACGTCCAGGGTTTGAGGAACCACACCGTCTTCCAACATGTCTGGGTCGGGTCGCGTGCTGGTGGGTGGAGCCACTGTTGTAGTTATGGAGGTGAATATATGAGGCTTCCATCACAATGGAACGTTAAGAGCTAGAACCTTCAGAGCTCCTCTCACTGCTTCAGATGTTCTTCAGAGGCAACCGTCCATCCAACCATCCGTCCGTCCATCTATCAGTCCCTCCACCCGTCCTTTTGTCTCTTCATCCCTTTGTCTGTCTCTGCCAGGCCTCCACCCTTCTATCCATCTACTCACCCATCCATCTGTTCTACAGTTCATCTGTCTCTCTACTGTCCCTCCATCCAACCATCTATCTATCTGTCCTTCCATCTGTTGGTCCATCCAACCATCCATCTGTCCGTCCATCCCTCAGTCCCTCCACCCGTCTTTTTGTCTCTTTAATTGTCTCTCGGCCTTTAATCAATGACTCCGTCTCTCCAACCTTCCATCCATCCACTCGTCCTTCCATCTATCTGTCCCTCCATCCATCTATTTGTCTCCTCCGTCTTATCTGTCCCTCCGGTCCATCAGCCGGTCTACCCATCCAGCTGTCCCTTTATCCAGTCATTTGTCTCACCCTCCAATCATCATTCCATTCATTAACCCATCCGTCTATCCGTCTCCACTCTGGGCAAATCTGGAGCCTATCCCAGCTAAAACCAGACTCGTGATGTCACTTTAAACAAGGTTGCTGGTTCCTTCACAAGCAACCGGTTCCACTGGGAGCAACCTTTCCATCAGCGCTGCCGAAAACGGGTGACCATGCCAAACGGGTGAAGAACATGCCAAACCCTAGAAGACGGATTGGAACCAAGCCCCTCCATGCCAAGTCTTTATTATTAACATCCAATAACGACGTTCGTTCTGTCAGTCGAAGTCCGTCAGTCTACACCAGTGCTGTGACATCACGCTGGTGACATCACGGCAGGGTTTGTTGGGCGGGTGCCGCCGTGCCCTTGCCCGGGGCCCGGCGTTGGCGCGGGGTCTGTATCCATGCCCACCGCCGCTGCGAGTGTGTCCTGTGCACTCAGGTGCAAAGTAATTGCAATAATGAACTCCCAGGTAGAGCTCCCTCACTCCGCCGCTCGTCCCCGACACGACGCCAAAACAAATCTTGTCATAATTAGCTGTAATCCTGCTCATTACTGGCGGCTTAATTAGCCTATTAATAACACATCCTGGGAGAGCTTGTTTGCTGCGCGGGCAAATGTTTGTTCCTAAATTAGCAAACGAGGAGACAATGGCATTGTTCAAACACGGGCGCGCTGACAATGCAAAGCAGGATTAAAGCCCCGCCATGCCAGGAGGCATTTGCGCGCCGGCGTGGCTCGCGCCGCCCCGTGGCGGCTCGCTCACCCGCGCATGCGGAGAGCCAGGTGCGCACCTCGCCGTCCACCCGGCGTCCTGTGTGGATCCTCGTGAAGGCCTTAATGGCTCGGTGTTCGGACCGCTAAAGTTGTTTGCAGGCAGCAATCTCATTTGAAGCTTTTAAACTCGCGCCGGCGGCTCGGGTTCCACGGCTCGGCTTTCGCGACTCTCGCCGGGGGCCGCCTTTCCCGTACACTCGTCTGAGCCGGGGGCCCGCGGGAGTCCAAGGGTCACGGGTTCGGAGAGACGTTGGGGACGCCGACGGAACCGCAGTGTCACCCGTCCGCCTCGCCGCCTGTCCCGGCAGCTGAAGGGGTGT
>JAFMOC010000161.1:1300000-1302500 GCA_019802505.1 Corydoras sp. C115
GTTTCCATGTTCCCCCCCGTGTCTCTGTGGGTTTCCTTCGGGTTCTCCGGTTTCCTCCCACAGTCCAAAACATGGATCAAGGTCAATTGAGTTCTCCAAATTGCCATATAGAGTGTGTGTGTGTGTGAGTGAGTGTGTGTCCAGCGATAGATTGGCGTCCTGTCCTGGGTGTATCTGCCCAGTGCCCGAAACGTTCGTCCCTGGATGGGCATGGGGAACCCCCTCCCCCCCCACCACGACCCTAGTAGAGGATAAAGCGGGAGATAATGGATGGATGGACTTTGTAGATCTACTACAGACTGTAATGAAGAAGGGGGCGTGGCCTAACTTTGGACCGGTTCTGTATGAGAACCATTCTGTCCCCGTTAATATTAAAGAGAACAGAGAACCAACAGGGGATTAACAACAACAAAGAATCCAGATGGACTACAGTCTGTAATTATAGAACTACAAAGTCCATCTATATAGGGGGGGGGGGGGGGGGGGGGGGGTGATGGATGTTCCCCTCTGAACGGAACTACTTTTCTGCCGGATCTACTTTATTATGATGATACAGTACTCGTTTTTTTTTTCAAATGTGGTGTGTGTGGTTGTGTATGTGTGTGTGTGTGTGTGTGTGTGTGTGTGTGTGTGTGTGTGTGTGGTTGGTTGTGTGTGTGGTGGGTGTGTGGGTGTGTGTGTGTGGTGGTGTGTGTGTGGTGTGGTGTGTGTGTGGGTGGTGTGTGTGTGGTTGGTGTGTGTGTGTGTGGGTGGTGTGTGTGTGGGTGGTGTGTGTGTGTGTGGGTGGTGTGTGTGGTGTGTGGTTGTGTGTGGGTGGTGTGTGTGTGTTTGTGGGTGGTGTGTGTGTGGGTGGTGTGTGTGTGGGTTTGTGTGTGGTGGTGTGGTGTGTGGTGTGTGGTTGTGTGTGTGTGTGGTGTGTGTGGTGGGTGTGTCGTTTGTGTGTGGTTGTGTGTGTGTGTGTGTGTGGTTGTATGTGTGTGTGTGTGTGTGTATGTGTGTGTGTGTGTGTGTGTGTGTGTGTGTGTGTGGGTGGGTTAGCGTCCTCATCTTGATCCGGCTCCTCAGAATATGTGAGTGGATGATCAAAGCGGATGGATAACGATCTTGTCTCCGCGCTTCGCCTTTCATTTATTCTTTTAATCTTTCGAGTGTCCGTTTCATCCCATAAAACACTCTGCGGCTCGACAATTACGTATCGACGAGCCGCCGCCTCCAGCCGGCCGCCCCGCGCCCTCCAGCCGGCCGCCCCGCGCCCTCCAGCCGGCCGCCCCGCGCCCTCCCTGCACTCCTGACGTGGCGCGAAATTAATGTTTTGCGAGATGTTTATACTTCTGCCTCAGAGTTTCCATATGCAAAGCGACCTGCTCTGCATTCTGTGGGGGGGGGGGGGGGGGGGGGGGGGTGTTTGTATGAGGCCTGCGGTCATACATGTTGGAGAACCCGGTTCCGAACCTATGTTTGTCCTCCATGTGAAGTTGGCAGTAGGTCGGGAGGCTCGTGATCGGCGGCCGCGTTTTTTACGATTTTATTTCTTCTTTATTATTTGGATTTGTTTTTAATGCAGCCATCCAAACACGCAGCAGGTGCGAACACCGCCTCATTTGCATACGATGATGGGAAGTGTGTGTGTGTGTGTGTGTGTGTGTGTGTGTGGGGTCCTTACCACGCCACACGTTCATGCAAATGCCCTGCAAACGCCCCCCCCCCCCCCCCCCCCCCCCGTATTTCGGCGTGACCGAGCTGCCCCTGCCCGGCAGCCATTAGCCGTCCTGATAAAAGCCCAGAAGAATGGAGCGCCGAGGGGCGGCGGGCGGCGTACAGGACGGCGGTTCTGCGTCAGCGCCGGGAGAGCGTGGGAGGACTGATGGAGGGCGGAAGGCTGGCGCTGCCTGTGGACACACACTTCCACAAAGGCCCAGTGGGGTCTCCGTCATTACCGAGGCTCAGACGAGGACGCGGGGCAGAGTGGCGGGGCAGGTGATGGATGCGTGCAGGCGGGGTGCAGGCGGGGTGCAGGCGGGGCGCCGGCGGGGCGCCGTGCACTTTAAAGCGAACGCGTTACGCCGTTCCCACGCGCAGCCCTGCGTCACCCGTCCACCACCGGGGGCTGTCTTTACCTGCGCAGTGATTTAGTTTAGCCCCGCCCCTTTAGTGCACTACCCCGTGCCGAGCGTGCGACAGTCTCGGAACCGTTTTCCTTTCGGAGAACGAGAGGCGGTGGTTGCTTGGGCGTGGTGGCTCAGTGTTTAAGGGCGTGGTGGTGTGGTTGCTCAGTGTTTAAGGGCGTGGTTGCTCGGGCTTGGTTGTTCAGTGTTTAAAGGCGTGGTGGCATGGTGACTCGGTGTTTAAGGATGTGGTGTTTAAGGGTGTGGTGGCTCAGTGTTTAAGGGTGTGGTGTTTAAGGGCATGGTGGCTTAGAATTTAAGGGCGTGGTGGCTCAGTGTTTAAGGACGTGGTGTTTAAGGGCGTGGTGTTTAAGAACGTGGTGTTTAAGGGCGTG
>JAFMOC010000161.1:1307500-1336282 GCA_019802505.1 Corydoras sp. C115
CAGCGATGGATTGGCGTTCTGTCCTGGGTCTATTTGCCCAGCGCCCGAAACGTTCTCCCCTGGATGGGCATGGGGAACCCCCCCCCCCCCCCCCCCCCCCCCACCGCGACCCTAATAGAGGATAAAGCAGAAGATAAGGAATGAATGAAGTCCATCTCTATGGTAAATGGAGCAGGAAAAGGGGGGCGTGTCCTAACTGAGACTTTGGTCTTAAGACTAAGAGCAGGACTCTGAGGTTCCGTCTCGTTCCGTGTGGGTTTGTCGTAATGAGGACTCAGAGCTGAGGGTGTGAAATATTCAGCAGACGTTATAAATAAAAGCCATGCATTATTTTTGGGGAGCGCCTCTATATTCTGCTGTTCCATCGTTCAGGAGGACGTGCGGTGTTTAGTGCGGTGTTCAGTGCGGTGTTCAGTGCGGTGTTCAGTGCGGTGTTTGCGGGCAGTGCGTTTAGTGCGGTGGTGCATGGTGTCAGTGCGGTGTTCAGGCAGTGCGGTGTTCGTGCGGTGTTCAGTGCCGCGGTTTTCGATGCGGTTTTCAGTGCGGCTCTGCGGTTTTCGTCCCTTTCATGCGGTGTGTTCAGTGCGGGTTCAGTTGTTCAGTGCAGGTGAATTTCCGGGCCGGTGTTTCAGTGCGGGTTCAGTGCGGACGCTGCCAGTGCGGTGCAGTACGGTGTTTAGTGCACTGTTTCTAAGGAGACGGTTGCCATGGTATCGATTATGGGCTGTCTGGAGAAAGCCCCCACTGTTCTAATGGCACCATTTACTGTTCTCTTGTTCCGCCGTGCTCTGTTCCTCGCTCCCTCCCCGGAGACGTCGGGTACTTTCAGGCCCAATTTGGTAAATGAAATCTCATGTCTCGGGTTCTCCGCGTGCGGTTCTAACGGTGATGCTGCGCCCACGGTCCGCCCGCCGCGGAACAGCTGGAGCAGGGATGAGAACATCACATGACCGCTGACCAGATTCTAATTATAACCTGAAGTCTGCAGCGTCGAGCGTCCACTTAACGGGAAACTCCGATTCAGAAAGTCTCCCTAATGCAGATCTAGTGCACTATGTAGGGTGTCACCCATGTTGTAGTGTTGATGTATTGTAGTCTTTTCCAAATTGCTCCCTAATACAGATCTAGTGCACTATGTAGGGTGTCGGCCATGTTGTAGTGTTGAAGTAAACTGTTACAAAGCGCTCTTTATTAAAAATCTAGTTCTAGTAGTGTGCAGCCATTTACTGTTAGTGTTGTATCCGGCCGTGCTTGTATTCTGCGTTCCCTCCCCGATCTAGTGCACTATGTAGGGTGTTGGCCACATTGTTGTGTTGAAGTAAGCTGTTCCAAATCGCTCTATGTTAAAGATCTAGTGCACTAAGTAGGGCGTAAGCCATACTGTAGTGTTGATGTATTGTATCCTGTTCCAAATTGCTCCCTAATACAGATCTAGTGCACTATGTAGGGTGTCACCCATGTTGTAGTGTTAAATGTATTGTAGGCTTTTCTCAAATTGCTTCCTAATACAGATCTAGTGCACTATGTAGGGTGTCACCCATGTTGTAGTGTTGATGTATTGTAGGCTTTTCTCAAATTGCTTCCTAATACAGATCTAGTGCACTATGTAGGGTGTCACCCATGTTGTAGTGTTGATGTATTGTAGGCTTTTCTCAAATTGCTTCCTAATACAGATCTAGTGCACTATGTAGGGTGTTGGCCACATTGTAGTGTTGAAGTAAGCTGTTCCAAATCACTCTCTGCTAAAGATATAGTGCACTAAGTAGTGTGCCAGCCATACTGTGGTGTTGAAGAATTGTAATCTGTTCCAAATTGCTCCCTAATACAGATCTAGTGCACTATGTAGGGTGTCAGCCATGTTTTAGTGTTGAAGTAAACTGTTCCATATTGCTTCCTAGTGCACTATGTTGGGTGTCAGCCATGTTGTAGTGTTAAAGTAAGCTGTTCCAAATTGCTCTTTATTAAAGATCTAGTGCACTATGTAGGGTGTCAGCCATGTTGTAGTATTGATGTATTGTATCCTGTTCCAAATTGCTCCCTAATACAGTTCTAGTGCACTATGTAGGGTGTCAGCCATGTTGTAGTAGGTTAGCTGTTAATTGCTCTTTATTAAAGATCTAGTGCACTATGTAGGGTGTCAGTGTGTTGTGAGTATCGAAGTAAGCGGTTGAGCTCTTTATTAAAGATCTAGTGCACTATGTAGGGTGTCAGCCATGTTGTAGTATTGAAGTAAGCTGTTCCAAATTGCTCTTTATTAAAGATCTAGTGCACTATGTAGGGTGTCAGCCATGTTGTAGTATTGAAGTAAGCTGTTCCAAATTGCTCTTTATTAAAGATCTAGTGCACTATGTAGGGTGTCAGCCATGTTGTAGTATTGAAGTAAGCTGTTCCAAGGTGCTCTGAAGGAAGATCTAGTGCACTATGTTAGGGTGAGCCATGTTGTAGTATTGAAGGAGCTGTTCCAAATTGCTCTTATTGAAGGATCTAGTGCACTAGGAGTGCGCAAGACATACTGTAGTGTTGATGCTGATCAGGTTCCAAAGCTCCCTACAGAAGTGCAGGAGGAGTGTGTCAGCCACATTGTAGTATTAAAGAAAAGCAGATCTAGTGCACTACGTAGGGTTTAGTGTGTTGTTGAGTCGGGGGCGGTTGAGGTCGATGTACAGATGAGGTTTGAGGATGCTGAGGATGGAGCCACCAGGGAGGAGGAGGAGGAGGAGGAGGAGGAGGAGGTGGAGGAGGAGGAGGAGGTGCTGAAGGAGGAGGAGGTGCTGGAGGAGGTGCTGAAGGAGGAGGAGGTGCTGGAGGAGGAGGAGGAGGAGGTGCTGAAGGAGGAGGAGGTGCTGAAGGAGGAGGAGGTGCTGAAGGAGGAGGAGGAGGAGGAGGTGCTGAAGGAGGAGGAGGAGGAGGAGCAGGTGCTGAAGGAGGAGGAGGAGGAGGAGGAGGAGGAGGAGGAGGAGGAGGAGCAGGTGCTGAAGGAGGAGGAGGTGCTGAAGGAGGAGGAGGAGGAGGAGGAGGAGGAGCTGCTGAAGGAGGAGGAGGTGCTGAAGGAGGAGGAGGAGGAGGAGGAGGTGCTGAAGGAGGAGGAGGAGGAGGAGGAGGTGCTGAAGGAGGAGGAGGGGGAGGTGCTGAAGGAGGAGGAGGAGGAGGAGGAGGTGCTGAAGGAGGAGGAGGTGCTGAAGGAGGAGGAGGAGGAGGAGGAGGAGGAGGAGGTGCTGAGGAGGAGGAGGAGGAGGTGCTGAAGGAGGAGGAGGTGCTGGAGGAGGAGGAGGTGCTGAGGAGGAGGTGCTGAGGGAGGTGCTGAGGGAGGTGGTGAGGGAGGACATGCAGCTGTGGTAACCGATGACATTAGGATTGAACTCTAAGAAAGGGCCGACTTTATAAATTTGGCATGTTCTCCCCATGTCGGAGCGGGTTCTCCTGGCTCTCCGCGTGTGTGTCCTGTGACGTGCCCCGCCCACCTCCACCACGAGCCAGGACGGCGGAGGTTCTGCGAACGCGCGCGCCTCAGTTCTCGGTATCAGTCGGCCGTCGCCGGGTTATTTTCTCCCGTTTCCCGGAACCGGCGGCGGCGGCGGGGTCTCCGGACTTCCCGTTAATGGAGCGGACGAGCTGAGAAGGTTTTCCTTTTAAAACCATTTCCCCGTGTTTTTCTCTCTCGCTCTCTCTCGCCCCCTGCTGGATAATTGAGTTCTCTACGCTGTGTATTAAATGTGGATTTGGAACTGATACAATACTCTGCAGGTCTCCCTTTTCTGGCAGCCGGCATCCCATCATGCATCATGTCTGAGAGTCAGAGAACCGAGTGGCTGAAATGAGACGTCCAGAACCTCCATCAATGATCAGGACTGTAATCAATGAGCTCCGGAAACGTCCAGAACCTCCATCAATGATCAGGACTGTAATCAATGAGCTCCGGAAACGTCCAGAACCTCCATCAATGATCAGGACTGTAATCGATGAGCTCCGGAAACGTCCAGAACCTCCATCAATGATCAGGACTGTAATCGATGAGCTCCGGAGACGTCTAGAACCTCCATCAATGATCAGGACAGGACTGTAATCGATGAGCTCCGGGTCGGAGACATCCAGAACCTCCATCAATGATCAGGACTGTAATCGATGAGCTCCGGGTCGGAGACGTCCAGAACCTCCATCAATGATCAGGACTGTAATCAATGAGCTCCGGAAACGTCCAGAACCTCCATCAATGATCAGGACTGTAATCGATGAGCTCCGGAAACGTCCAGAACCTCCATCAATGATCAGGACTGTAATCGATGAGCTCCGGAGACGTCTAGAACCTCCATCAATGATCAGGACAGGACTGTAATCGATGAGCTCTGGGTCGGAGACGTCCAGAACCTCCATCAATGATCAGGACTGTAATCGATGAGCTCCGGAAACGTCCAGAACCTCCATCAATGATCAGGACTGTAATCGATGAGCTCCGGAGACGTCTAGAACCTCCATCAATGATCAGGACAGGACTGTAATCGATGAGCTCCGGGTCGGAGACATCCAGAACCTCCATCAATGATCAGGACTGTAATCAATGAGCTCCGGAGACGTCTAGAACCTCCATCAATGATCAGGACTGTAATCAATGAGCTCCGGAAACGTCCAGAACCTCCATCAATGATCAGGACTGTGATCAATGAGCTCCGGGTCGGAGACATCCAGAATCTCCATCAATGATCAGGACTGTAATCGATGAGCTCCGGAAACGTCCAGAACCTCCATCAATGATCAGGACTGTAATCGATGAGCTCCGGAGACGTCCAGAACCTCCATCAATGATCAGGACTGTAATCGATGAGCTCCGGAGACGTCTAGAACCTCCATCAATGATCAGGACAGGACTGTAATCGATGAGCTCCGGAGACGTCCAGAACCTCCATCAATGATCAGGACTGTAATCGATGAGCTCCGGAGACGTCCAGAACCTCCATCAATGATCAGGACTGTAATCAATGAGCTCCGGAGACGTCTAGAACCTCCATCAATGATCAGGACTGTAATCAATGAGCTCCGGAAACGTCCAGAACCTCCATCAATGATCAGGACAGGACTGTAATCAATGAGCCCGGGCTGGCGGGAGAACCTGGGTATGACATGAGAACACCAATGGAGATGGTGTGTGTGTGTGTGTGGTTGTGTGTGTGTGTGTGTGTGTGTGTGTGGGTGGGGGGGGGGTTGTGGGTGGGGACATGGTTGGATGGATGGACGGATGGATGAGGAGGGGCAGGCGAGTGTGAGGCCACTGCTGAGGGCAGATGTATTTATCTGGGTAATGATAGTCATCTGGTGCTCTGTGGCCAAGCTGTGTACGCTGGTGACAGTGATGTAGAGGTGTGTGTGTGTGTGTGTGTGTGTGTGTGTGTGTGTGTGTGTGTGTGTGTGTGTGTGTGTGTGTGTGTGTGTGTGTGTGTCATCCCCGTGGTGCTCATTAAGCTGCCTGAGATTGCCTCGTCGCCAGCTATACCACCACACACTACCCCCTCCTACCACCATACACACACACACACACACACACACACACACATACACACACACACACACACACACACCGTCCCTGCAGGGCCCCCAAAGTGCCCTTTTATTAATTCATAAAAACACACAGCCGTGATCATGTCTGACAGACAGTAAAGGCCGGGGGGGGGGGGGGGGGGGGGGGGGGGTGCAGTAACGGTCAGTGTAAGGTGGTGGAGACAGAGTCACCCCCCCGCCCCCGCCCCCTGCCCCCGCCCCTCCTCTGTTCAGGAGGTGAACCTGTTGGACGGCGTGTCCGAGGACGGCACGGGTCATTCATCATTTAAACACCGGTGTCGTTAACGACATCAACTAATTAATAAATCATTCCGTTCGTTACTGCGGCCGTTAAGGAAGTCCGGGGTCCGAGTCCAGGGTGGACTGTACAGCAGAGGTACGGGAGGTGGTGGTGAAGAACCGAGGAGAATAGAACTCTGGAGAACCGAGGAGAACGTAACAGGAGAACACGGGGGAAATCCAGAAAGGGAAAAGAAGATCAAAGTGTAGAGGAGAACATAATAGAACAGAGGAGATCAAGGAACAGAGGAGGACAGGACAGGATAGGACAGAGGAGAAACTCTTAAAATCAGGGAACAGAGGAGAACGGAACTATGGAGATCAAAGTACAGAGGAGAACAGAACAGAGGAGATCATAACAATGGAGAACAAAGTACAGAGGAGAACAGAACAGAGGAGATCATAACAATGGAGAACAGAACAGAAGAGAGGAGATCATAACAATGGAGATCAAAGTACAGAGGAGAACACAACAGAGGAGAACACAACAATGGAGATCAAAGTACAGAGGAGAACACAACACAGAGGAGAACACAACACAGAGGAGAACACAACACAGAGGAGAACACAACACAGAGGAGAACACAACACAGAGGAGAACACAACAACAGAGGAGAACACAACAGAGGAGAACACAACAGAGGAGAACACAACAGAGGAGAACACAACAGAGGAGAACACAATAGAGGAGAACACAACAATGGAGATCAAAGTACAGAGGAGAACAGAACAGAGGAGAACAGAACAGAGGAGAACAGAACAATGGATATCAAAGTACAGAGGAGAACAGAACAGAGGAGATCAAAGTACCGAGGAAAACCGAACAGAGGAGAACCGAACAGAGGAGAACCGAACAGAGGAGATCATAACAATGGAGAACAGAACAATGGAAATCAAAGTACAGAGGAGAACAGAACAATGGAGATCATAACAATGGAGAACAGAACAGAGGAGAACAGAACAGAAGAGATCAGGAGAACTATGGGGATCAAAGAAGAGAGAAGAACATAACAGAACAGAGAACAGAGGAGATCAAGGAACAGAGGAGAACAGAGGAGGTCGGAACAATGAAGATCAGAGAACAGAGGAGTTCAGAACAGAGGAGATCAAGGAACAGAGGAGAACAGAATGAAGGAGGAACCTGCCCCTCCGCTGCCCCCCTCACCCGGCGTGGGAGCGTTTGTGTTGTTACCCCGTCAGGACTTTAACAGATTCTCCCCTAAGCTCAGCTGGGGGGGGGGGGGGGGTCAGTCGGGGCGGTGTTCTCGCTCCATCCCCCCCCCCCCCCCCCCCGATTTGATCTCTCAGGAGGCGGGCGGGGGGAGCGAGGCCGTGACACGGATCGGCTGAATTGAATTAAAGCATTAGCGCAGGGCTGAGGGGGCAGATCCTGATGACGGGGAGAGACCAGAGCACATGGGTTCAGCTGCAGGGCCCCGAACGGCCCCCAACGGCCCCCAACGGCCCCCAACGGCCCCGAACGGCCCCGCCGCCGCCGCCGCCGCTAATGGATCAGAGAACCGCCGCATTAACCATCATTACAGCAAGCTCCAGAAAAATGTGACCCTCGGGGTCGGAACGGACCGGCGGAACGGAGAGAGGAACGCGAGGGGAACGCTGACGGACTCGGGTTCAGACAGAGCGTTAAAGGTGTATCGGTCTGAATCACAACAGAACACTTTAACACTCTGCTTATACATGCTGTGTTTATATATATATATATATAGGTGGCAAGGTGACTTAGTGGTTTAGCATGTTCTCCTCTCAGAGCTAGGGATTCCCGGTTCAAATCCCAATGTGGGTGGAGTTTCCATGTTCTCCTCGTGTCCACGTGGGTTTCCTCCGGGTTCTCCGGTTTCCTCCCACAGTCCAAAAACATGGATCAAGGTCAAATGATTTCTCCAAGTCGCCCCATATAGAGTGTGTATGTGTGAGTGAGTGTGTGCCCAGCGATGGATTGGCGCCCTGTCCTGGGTCTATCTGTCTTGAATGTGTATATGTATGTATGCATGTGTGTGTGTATATATATATATATTTCATTCATTCATTCATTCATTCATTCATTCGTTATCTCCCGCTTTATCCTCTATTAGGGTCGCGGTGGGGTTCCCCATGCCCATCCAGGGGAGAACGTTTTGGGCGCTGGGCAGATACACCCAGGACAGGGCGCCAATCCATCGCTGGGCACACACTCACTCACACAGACACACTCTATATGGGGCAATTTGGAGAACTCAATTGACTTGATCCATGTTTTTGGACTGTGGGAGGAAACCGGAGAACCCGGAGGAAACCCACGCGGACACGGGGAGAACATGGAAACTCCACCCAGATGGGGATTCGAACCGGGAATCCCTAGTGCTGAGAGGAGAACATGCTAAACCACTAAGCCACCGTGCCGCCATATGTGTGTATATATATATAATATGAGTGTGTGTGTGTGTATATATCTAGCTATCTTTGTGTGTGTCTATATGTGTTTGTGTCTAGATATCTGTGTGTTTGTATGTATCTATGTGTGTATATATATATATATATATATATATATATATATATATATATATATATATATGTTTGTGTGTTTGTGTAAGTGTGTATATGTATGTGTGTCTCTGTGTGTGTGTTTGTGTAAGTGTGTATAGGTATGTGTGTGTATACCTGTATACATCTGTGTGTGTGTGTGTGTGTGTACACTGTGTGTATAAACGGCCTCTATATGTGTGTCGTGTGTAAAAGTCTCTGTTCCTAATGATCCTGTGATCCTGCTTTGAGGTAAAACTCCTAAATAAACCAAACCATACATCTACTCTGATTGGTGTGTGTGTGTGTGTGTGTGTGTGTGTGTGTGTGTGTGTGTGTGTGTGTGTGTGTGTGTATTCCAGCCATAGTCAGCCAAGTGGCACAAATGGAAGGCCACTTTTAATTGGACGCAGACACAGAGTACATGAACGCTGCTTCCTAACGCGCGCCTGGGAATTTAATGACTTGGTATAATTGCCCTATTTATCTGTGTAATACTCTATTGAATGCACCGCGAGCAAATTTAGCTATTTTTCTGATTATGAATGTAATTACAGAGTCGCGAGCCCCGGCGCCTCGGCTTCAGATTCTCTACTTTAACGCTGAATTTCATTGGCTTGCGTTTTCGTTTCGCCTTTTAATTCCCTTCTTGCACATCTTGCTTCCTCCCTGAATTCCGCTTCGCTCTCATTGGCTGAGAGCCAGCTTCATCAAGCGCCGTCCCTTTTTTCAGTCGCTTCACAGAACCCAGAACCAAAGGCTTCTTTAGAATTATGGACAAGTAGTCCCTTTGTTTCTCTACAGGCTGCAATAATTCTCTTTTCATGCTCTTTGGTAATCAGAACCCCACAGAACCGCTGTTATTCAGGTGGTGGATGATGATCCGGGCGGCACGGTGGCTTAGTGGTTTAGCATGTTCTCCTCTCAGCGCTAGGGATTCTCGGTTCGAATCCCAATCTGGGTGGAGTTTCCATGTTCTTCCCGTGTCCGCGTGGGTTTCCTCCGGGTTCTCCGGTTTCCTCCCACAGTCCAAAAAACATGGATCAAGTCAATTAAGTTCTCCAAATTGCATACATATATATATATATATATATATATATATATATATGCGTCTCTGCTCTGAAGCGGGCGTCTCTGCTCTGAAGCGGGCGTCTCTGCTCTGAAGCGGGCGTCTCTGTCCTGAGGCATGTGTCTCTGCACTGAGGTGTGGCAGCTCTAGAGGCGGGCGTCTCTGCCCTGAGGCGGGCGTCTCTGCCCTGAGGCGGGCGTCTCTGCCCTGAGGCGGGCGTCTCTGCTCTGAAGCGGGCGTGGCAGCTCTGAAGTGGGCGTCTCTGCTCTGAAGCGGGCGTCTCTGCTCTGAAGCGGGCGTCTCTGCTCTGAGGCGTGTGTCTCTGCTCTGAGGCGTGTGTCTCTGCTCTGAGGCGTGTGTCTCTGCTCTGAAGTGGGCGTCTCTGCTCTGAAGCGGGCGTGGCAGCTCTGAAGCGGGCGTCTCTGCTCTGAAGCGGGCGTGGCAGCTCTGAAGCGGGCGTCTCTGCTCTGAGGCGGGCGTCTCTGCTCTGAGGCGGCTGTCTCTGCTCTGAAGCGGGCGTCTCTGCTCTGAGGCGGTCGTCTCTGCTCTGAAGCGGGCGTCTCTGCTCTGAGGCGGCCGTCTCTGCTCTGAAGCGGGCGTCTCTGCTCTGAGGCGGTCGTCTCTGCTCTGAAGCGGGCGTCTCTGCTCTGAAGCGGGCGTCTCTGCTCTGAAGCGGGCGTCTCTGCTCTGAGGTGGTCGTCTCTGCTCTGAAGCGGGCGTCTCTGCTCAGAGGCGGTCGTCTCTGCCCTGAGGCGGCCGTCTCTGCTCTGAGGCGTGTGTCTCTGCTCTGAGGCGGGGCGTCTCTGAAGCGGGGGCGTTCTTCTGCTCTGAGCGGGTCTGGGGCGGGCGTCTCTGCTCTGGTAGCGGGCGTCTCTGCTCTGAGGCGTGTGTCTCTGCTCTGAAGTGGGCGTCTCTGCTCTGAAGCGGGCGTGGCAGCTCTGAAGCGGGCGTCTCTGCTCTGAAGCGGGGCTCTGCTCTGAGCGGGCGTCTCAGCTCTGAAGCGCTCTGAGGCGTCTCTGCTCTCTGAGGCGGGCGTCTCTGCTCTGAGGCGGCTGTCTCTGCTCTGAAGCGGGCGGGCGTCTCTGCTCTGAGGCGGGCGTCTCTGCTCTGAAGCGGGCGTCTCTGCTCTGAGGCGGGCGTCTCTGCTCTGAAGCGGGCGTCTCTGCTCTGAAGCGGGCGTCTCTGCTCTGAAGCGGGCGTCTCTGCTCAGAGGCGGTCGTCTCTGCCCTGAGGCGGCCGTCTCTGCTCTGAGGCGTGTGTCTCTGCTCTGAGGCGGGCGTCTCTGCTCTGAGGCGGTCGTCTCTGCTCTGAAGCGGGCGTCTCTGCTCTGAGGCGGCCGTCTCTGCTCTGAAGCGGGCGTCTCTGCTCTGAGGTGGTCGTCTCTGCTCTGAAGCGGGCGTCTCTGCTCAGAGGCGGTCGTCTCTGCCCTGAGGCGGCCGTCTCTGCTCTGAGGCGTGTGTCTCTGCTCTGAAGTGGGCGTCTCTGCTCTGAAGTGGGCGTCTCTGCTCTGAGGCTGTCGTCTCTGCTCAGAAGCGGGCGTCTCTGCTCTGAAGTGGGCGTCTCTGCTCTGAGGCTGTCGTCTCTGCTCTGAAGCGGGCGTCTCTGCTCTGAGACGTGTGTCTCTGCTCTGAAGCGGGCGGGCGTCTCTGCTCTGAAGCGGGCGGGCGTCTCTGCTCTGAAGCGGGCGTCTCTGCTCTGAAGCGGGTGGGTGTCTCTTCTGTGAAGCGGGCGTGGCAGCATATGTCTGCGTGTGACTGCAGCGGGCATTAAACCGAGCTGCCGATACGAGATCCCTCTCTGCTAATGAGCGCCAGGCATCGCTGAAAGGCCTGGAGGTCCGAGTACACACCCCACCCGGCCGGCCGGCGGAGGGATCCGATTTTCACACGCCGCGTTAACATGACCCCGCTATGCGGCCGGCGGGGAGCGTGGGGGTGAGGGTGGGGGTGAGGGTGAGGGTGCCAGCTAGCTTTAATTCCACGGCGCTACGCAAGCAGATTTCCCGGCGCCTGGGCCGTAGCGATCGGGGGTGAAGGGGGGGCAGCCGGGCGGGGGCGGGGCCGCGTGATGACAGTGCGATACGGCGGACGGTGTATTTATAATGCAGCGGCGGTGATTCATGTCTCCCGAGCTCCGCGGCGTCCTCATAGCGAGAGGCGCAGCGCGGCACCGTGTCCCTGCGAGCGCTAACGAGGCCTCATTAACGGACCCGGCGTCCTCAGGACCTGCGTGGAACCTGCTGAGTGGACACCTTCAGGTCCCCCATGACGAATTAGACTTTTTCACGCCGCATCAGCAGCTCGCCGCACGATTACACGTCCCGTTTCCACGGAAACGTAAATACGGCTATTTATTAACGGCGCCAAGACGGATGCGCCACTAAAGCCACCGTGCCGCCCCATAGCATTTCCAATGCCGTGCACATGCACCGGGACGCACGGTGGGTTAGTGGTTTGGCATGTTCTCCTCAGCGCTAGGGATTTCCGGTTCGAATCCCCATCTGGGTGGAGTTTTCATGTTCTCCCTGTGTCCGCGTGGGTTTCCTCCGGGTTCTCCGGTTTCCTCGCACAGTCCAAAAACATGGATCAAGTCAATTGAGTTCTCTGTGGACTGTGGAAGCAAACCTATGTGGGACATCGAGAACATGGAACTCCACCTTTATCCTCTATTAGGGTCGCGGGGGGGGGGGGGGGGAGAACGTCTCGAGCGCTGGCCAGATACACCCAGGACAGGGGGGCAATCTATCACTGGGCACACACTCACTCCCTCACACACACTCTATATGGGGCAATTTGGAGAATTCAATTGACCTTGATCCATATTTTTGGACTGTGGGGTGAATTGGTTGCTCTTAATTGCACCTATATAGCGTGTGTGTGTGTGTGTGTGTGTGTGTGTGTGTGTGTGTGTGTGTGTGTGTGTGTGTGTGTGCGCACCCCCTATGACTCTAATATTGGATTAAGTCGAAAATAATAAATACATGAAAAATACATGCCACTATCTAAATTGCCCCTATATAGTGTTTGGTTGCCCCAGGTATATTGCCCCTATATAGTGTGGGTGCCCCTATGTAAATTGCCCCTATATAAATGTAGGTGCCCCTATTTAAATTGCCCCGATATAGGGTGGGTGCCTCTATCTAAATTGCCTCTATATAGTGTTTGGTTGCCCCTATCTAAATTGCCTCTATATAGTGTTTGGTTGCCCCTATCTAAAATGCCCCATATATTGTGGGTGCCCATATAGACATTCTCCCCTGGATGGGAATGGGAGGAAAACCGGAGTGTGGGAGGAAACCGGAGAACCCGGAGGAAACCCACGCGGACACGGGGAGGACATGGAAAACTCCACCCAGATGGGGATTCGAACCGGGAATCCCTAGCGCTGAGAGGAGAACATGCTAAACCACTAAGCCACCGTGCCGCCCGTCTTCACATCAGCGAACAAATAAATAAATAAATAAATAAAACGAGACAGGGCGGTGGCTTAGTGCTTTAGCATGTTCTCCTCTCAGCACTAGGGATTCCCAGTTCGAATCCCCATCTGGGTGGAGTTCCCATGTTCTCCCCGTGTCCGCGTGGGTTTCCTCCGGGTTCTCCGGTTTCCTCCCACAGTCAAGTCAATCGAGTTCTCCAAATTGCCCCATATAGAGTGTGTTTGTGTGAGTGAGTGTGTGTCCAGTAATGGATTGGCGCCCTGTCCTGGGTGTATCTGCCCAGCGCCCGAGACGTTCTCCCCTGGATGGGCATGGGGAACCCCACCGCGACCCTAATAGAGGATAAAGCGGGAGATAATGAATGAATGAAATAAAACAAGTGCTATTTTTAATTGGTCGGCCTAACGAGGCAGCTCGTTAAATAGCTGTGTGTCTGTATAAGGCATGGGAGTCAAGGGAGTCGGCGGAGAACAGGCTTCTGGAATTATGGGAATGAGCGCCCGTGTTGACGCGGTATTTCGGGAGGGTTTATTATGGTTGGCCGGGGCCCGTGGGGGCGGGGCGGGCAGGCGGGCAGGCCGGGCAGCCTGACACCCGGGCCCCTGCCTGCCTGCCTGCCAGCCCCGCCCCCAGGGGGGCGGGGCTGGCAGGCAGACAGGCAGGGGCCCGGGTGTCAGGCTGAATTAAAGCGATGTCAACACATTCAGCAGGGCCGACTTTTATTTCAGCGGCTTCGTCACCTCACGAGGTGCTCTCGCGGTTCTCGCGGTTCTCGCGGCTCTCGCCGGTCACCTGACACTCGCGGGTTCTAATCTGTTTAGGGGATAACGGATCCTGTCGGGTCGATGGGGGACAGAACCGGAGCGGACGCGCTAACGCGTTTATGGGATGGCGTGTCCACGTCTGCGGGGCGGCGGCACATTAAGGACTCTTTAACGACGCCGCCGGACGGGATAGGCCGTAATCAGGTTCCACACTTCGTGAGCGTTCTCGAGCGCTCTCGAGAGGTCACGTGGTTTGGCACGTTCTCCTGCGGGGGGATCGCGTCGTCCGCTCGCAGTGGGCCGGGTCGGGTTTGTGTGGAAGTTTGCATGTTCTCCTCAGGTCAGCATAGGCTTGCTTTGGAAGCACAAGGTCGTGAGGAGGGGGAGGGGGGGGTTCCCATGCACATCCAGGGGAGAACGTTTTGGGCGTGGGGCAGATACACCCAGGACAGGGCACCAATACATTGATGGGCACACACACTATATAGGGGCAATTTAGATAGGGGCAACCAAACACTATATAGAGGCAATTTAGATAGGGGCAACCAAACGCTGTATAGGGGCAATTTAGATAGGGGCACCCACACTATATAGGGGCAATTTAGATAGGGGCCCACACACTATATAGGGGCAATTTGGATAGGGGCCCACACACTATATAGGGGCAATTTGGATAGGGGCACACACACTATATAGGGGCAATTTAGATAGGGGCCCCCACACTATCTAGGGGCAATTTAGATAGGGGCACCCACATTATATAGGGGCAATTTACATAGGGGCACCCAAACACTATATAGGGGCAATTTAGATAGGGGCACCCACCCTATATCGTGGCAATTTAAATAGGGGCACCCACACTATATCAGGGCAATTTACATAGGGCACACAAACTATATAGGGGCAATTTAGATAGGGGCACCCACACTATATAGGGGCAATTTAGATAGGGGCCCACACTATATCGTGGCAATTTAAATAGGGGCACCCACATTTTATATCGGGCAATTTAGATGGGACACCCACACTATATGGGGGCAATTTAGATAGGGGCACCCACACTATACGGGGGCAATTTAGATAGGGGCACCCACACTATATAGGGGCAATTTAGATAGGGGCACCCACACTATATCAGGGCAATTTACATAGGGGCACACAAACTATATAGGGGCAATTTAGATAGGGGCACCCACACTATATGGGGGCAATTTAGATAGGGGCACCCACACTATATAAGGGCAATTTGGATTTGGGCCCACACACTATATAGGGGCAATTTAGATAGGGGCCCACACACTATATAGGGGCAATTTAGATAGGGGCACCCACACTATCGGGGCAATTTACATAGGTAAAGGTAAATGTGATTTACATAGGTAAAGGTACACAGAGTATATAACGGAACAGGCAGACTATACAGTGTGTATATATGGTGAGCATGATGAATGTGTGTGTGTGTGTGTGTGTATACGTTAAGTAATGTTTGGTACATGTGTGTTACACGTGTGTTCTTCCACCTCCACCCACAGCTGTTCTTCTTTTCATGTGTCCTTAATGACCCCTGTGTGTGTGTGTGTGTGTGTGTGTGTGTGTGTGTGTGTGTCGGGGAGAGAGAGAGAGAGAGAGAGAGAGAGAGAGAGAGAGACCTGTATACAGCATTTGTGTTTTCCCATCTCTCAGCAGAGCGGATTGTTCAGTGGCAGGTGTCTGCACCCAAGATAAGACCCAGTGTGGGACCCTCTGACCCACGGCCCTCTGTCACAGCCACCCACCCCGTACCCACCTCTGGCGGACATAGACTGAGAACATAGAACACAGAGGTACGGAGGAGTGTGTCCTGTGTTCTCCCTCTGTAGCTCATTATAGTGCACGAGGCTGCTGCAATGCCCCCTGGGCTACGCGACGAAGGTGACATCTATCACTTAGTGTGCCTGTGAGCTATAAATACTAGTGTCATCCATCCCTCTTCAGCTTCCTCACACACACACACACACACACACCCATACACACGCACACACACTCTGACAGCGAGGAAGACAGGAAGCAGCTGAGCTTGAGGAGGGAAGGCGTGAGCTGGGGGGTATTCGTGCTGTCACCTCCACAGAGATCTTAATTATCCCGCTAAGCTTTGGATTGATAAAGAGCGCTGGAGGCCACGTCCCCCCCTTATATAAAAAACACAATATGTCTGCAGAATTACACACACTCCTGAATTCACACTGAGACATGAGGACTGTTCATGCTTTATTACTGATTACATATAATAAACATATAAGGTAGTATATAATAACACACATGATATACATGATATACATACACACACAACACACACCCAGATGCTTTATTACAGATTACATAAAATAACCATATAAGGTCGTATATATTAATATGCATGTATGTGTGATATACATACACACACACACACACACAGCACACACCCAGATGTTTTATTACAGATTACATATAATAACCATATAAGGTATTATATATTAATAACTATATATTAATGTTGTATATATATTCACCATAAACACATATGCACAAACACACACATACTAACTATACTGCAGTCTAATGTGTATATATGTATGTTTTTATGTATGTATATATATATATATATATATATATATATATATATATATATATTTATATGTATGTGTGTGTGTATATATATAATGTGTATATATATATATATATGTGTGTGTGTGTGTGTGTATATATGTATGTATGTATGTATATGTGTGTGTGTGTGTGTGTGTGTATATATATTTATATATATTATATATATATATATATATATATATATATATATATATATATATATATATATATATTCATATATATATATATATGTTTATCCTATATATATTTATAAAGATGTCCCCATGTGTACACATATAAGTATATATATGTGTGCGTGTGTGTGCAATATGTGTGTGTGTGTGTGTATATTACACATTAAGTGCGTTGTACCTGTCCGTTACATTCTTCACCTTTATGTTTTATAATAAATGGCGTGTAATGTTACTGTAATGTTACTGTAATGTTACTGTAATGTTATTGTAATGTTACTTTAACTCTCAGCTCTGTAAACACAGCGCAGAGCCTCATGCGGGGTCGGGGGTAAAGCTCAGCGGGGTGTAAAGCTGGGGCCTGTGCACATGGCCCTTTTATTGCCACTTCTCAGAAGAGGGGCCATTCTGTCAGACAGGGGTGAAACCTGTCGAGGGTAGTTTGCTGGCTATTAGAGGGCATTAGCAGGTGTGTCTTTCTCACCTTCACCGGCCGTGGGGGGGGGGGGGGGGGGGGGGGGGGGGGGGGGGGGTGGGGGGGGGGGGGGGGGGGGTTCTGCCCGCCGTGTGGGGCTCGAGTTGCAGCACCTGTTCCCATAAACAAGGACACGCAGAACGGGACGGGACTCGGGCTGTGAGGAGCTTTTTAAAGGGTCAGTTTGCAGCTCGTGTAGGTGGTGCACTACGAGGTTGTGGGGGGGGGGGGGGGCGTTTCTCTTTTTTTTTTTTTTTCCTTTATCATTCTCTCTCTCTCTCTCACCCTCTCTCACACCTCTCTCTCTCTCTCTCTCTCTCATGCTCTCTCTCACCCTCTCTCTCTCTCTCTCGTCTCACTCTCTTCTCTCTCTCTCATGCTCTTCTCCCTCTCTCTCTCTTCCTCTTCTCTCTTCACCCTTCTTTTCTCTTCTCACTTCTCTCTCTCTCTCATCTGTCTCTCTCTCTCACTCTCTCTCTCACCCTCTTTCTCTCTCTCTCACTCTCTCTCTCTCTTTTCTCTTTCTCACTCTCTCTCTCTCTCTCATGCTCTCTCTCACTCACCCTCTCTCTCTCTCTCTCATGCTCTCTCTCACCCTCTCTCTCTCTCTCTCTCTCTCTCTCTCTCTCTCTTTCTCTTTCTCACTCTCTCTCTCTCTCTCACCCTCTCTCTCTCTCACTCTCTCTCTCACCCTCTTTCTCTCTCTCTCACTCTCTCTCTCTCTTTCTCCCTCTTTCTCTCTCTCTCTCTCTCTCTCTCATGCTCTCTCTCTCACCCTCTCTCTCTCTCTCTCTCTCACTCTCACCCTCTCTCTCTCTCTCTCTCTCTCTTTTCCATCTCAAACCATCTCGTGTAAATGTCAGCTGCTCTACCCCTCTCAGGACGATCTCTGGTCCTCAGAGGTGGCTCCCTCTCTCTCTCTCTCTCTCTCTCTCCCTCTCTTTCTCTTTCTCACTCTCTCTCTCTCTCTCACCCTCTCTCTCTCTCTCTCTCTCTCACCCTCTCTCTCTCTTTCTCTTTCTCACTCTCTCTCTCTCTCTCTCTCTCTCACTCTCGGTTCTAACTCTTGCTAGGCGCTCGTGATATATATTTTTTTTTTTCGGAACGCGGCGTCCAGCGAGCCGAACGTCCGGCGAGGCGATGGCGAGTGTTTTAGTGTTGATCTTGGGTGGCGTTGGCTTTGAGCCTCCAGCTGTTGAGCAGCTGTTCAGTTCGGACGTCATTCCAGATGTGAGGTTTAAACAGTCGGTCTGCGGTTTCAGTGAAGCCCGTCATCGGTGGGTGACCTCTGCTGGAGGTGTTCAGGTTTCGATTACTGCAGCTTACAGGTGAAGCCAGGCGTGCCGTCATGGGACGGCGGTGGAGCGAGCGCGCCGAGGTTCTGCACATCTGCAGAACGCAGTGGAGCGTGGGACGCCGTTTACATCAGCAAACCCTCGAACCTTCAGCACACAGCACTGCTGCGGACATCTGGCTTTCCTCGAGAATTCCAACTCTGAGGGTCCTGATGATGACCGTCCATCCGTCCATCCATCCATCATCTTCTGCTTTATCCTCTATTAGGGTCGTGGGGGGGGGGGGGTTCCCCATGCCCATCCAGGGGAGAACGTCTGAGAGTTACACCCAGGACAGGACGCCAATCCATCGCTGGACACACACTCACTCACACAAACACACTCTATATGGGGCAATTTGGAGAACTCAATTGACCTTGACCCATGTTTTTGGACTGTGGGAGGAAACCGGAGAACCCGGTTGGGGAGGAAACCCACGCGGACACGGGGAGAACATGAAACTCCACCCAGATTGGGATTCGAACCGGGAATCCCCAGCCCCCTGATGTTGCCCATGTTTAAAAAATAAATTATCTGCTGTATATGAGGGAGGGCGGCACGGTGGCTTAGTGGTTTAGCATGTTCTCCTCTCAGCGCTAGGGATTCCCGGTTCGAATCCCAATCTGGGTGGAGTTTTCATGTTCTCCCCATGTCCTTGTGGGTTTCCTCCGGGTTCTCCGGTTTCCTCCCACAGTCCAAAAACATGGATTCAAGGTGAATTGCCCCATATAGAGTGTATCTGTGTGTGCCCCCCCCTGTCCTGGGTGTATCTGCCCAGCGCCCGAAACGTTCTCCCCTGGATGGGCATGGGGAACCTTCCCCCCCCACGACCCTAATAGAGGATAAAGTGGAGGATAATGGATGGATGGTTTATAAGGGAGAGATTCTCTGGGGTGGGTGGGGTGGGGTGGGGTGGGGTGGGGGTATTAAAGGCAGAATTGAAAGTGCAGGTTGCTTTAATAAACTGGGGGGCAGAACGCGGGGGTCAGACGGGGTTCGTTCATGTCTGTATTAGAGGATAAGTTCAGAGCGGCGTTCCCGTCCCTGCTCTCATGCCGACTCGAACCCGAGGCCCAGCCTGGGAACGCTCCTCGCAGGGCCTTTCATTTCCTCGCTGCGTCTTATCCTAAAGCCCCGGCGTCTGGTGGGCGCGCCGACATCAGAGCCCTGCGTTCTCAAACAGCGCCGGTCTGAGGCTCGAGGGCAAACGCAGATGCCCCGATTGCCCCGAGGCTGCAGATATGAAGCTATTACATGTTTTCTGTAACGTAAACGTATTAACATCGGTTCTGAGCGCAGTCCCGCCGGCGGAACGGCCGACAACGGAGAACCCGCCAACGTCTTTTCATCCTCTTACCCCGATGTGATGGTCATGAAGCGATGGAGCCGTTTTCTCCTTTAATCAGCAGTTTTCACCTGAATTAACCTCGACCTCACTGCAATTCCACTCCACTATCCATTATCTGCTGCTTTATCCTCTATTAGGGTCGGGGGGGGGGGGGGTTCCCCATGCCCATCCAGGGGAGAACGTTTCGGGCGCTGGGCAGATTCACCCAGGACAGGAGGGCAATCTATCACTGGACACACACTCTATATGGGGCAATTTTGGAGAATTCAATTGACCTTGAGTCATGTTTTTTGGACTGTGGGATGAAACCCGGAGAACCCGCGGACACGGGGAGAACATGGAAACTCCACCCAGATTGGGATTCGAACCAGGAATCCCTAACGCTGAGAGGAGAACATACTAATCCACACACTCTATATGGGGCAATTTTGAAGAATTCAATTTGACTTGAGTCATGTTTTTGGACTGTGGGAGGAAACCGGAGAACCCGGAGGAAACCCACGCAGACACGGGAAGAACATGGAAACTCCACCCAGATTGGGATTCCAACCAGGAATCCCTAGTGCTGAGAGGAGAACATGCTAAACCACTAAGCCACCGTTTCACCCTCCCTCATATACAGCTGATAATTTTTATCAGGGCAACATCAGGGGGCTAGGGGCCCCCGGTTGGAATCCCCATCCGAGTGGAGTTTCCATGTTCTCCCCGTGTCCGCGTGGGTTTCCTCCGGGTTCTCCGGTTTCCTCCCTCCGTCCAAAAAACATGACTCAAGGTCAATTGAATTCTCCAAATTGCCCCTTATAGAGTGTGTATGTGTGTGAGTGAGTGTGTGCCCAGTGATGGATTGGCACCCTGTCCTGGGTGTATCTGCCCAGCGCCCAAAACGTTCTCCCCTGGATGGACATGGGGAACCCCCCCCCACCCCCGAAGATAATGGATGTATGGATAATATTAATGAGATGGGGGCGGCACGGTGGCTTAGTGGTTTAGCATGTTCTCCTCTCAGCGCTTCCCGGTTCGATTCCCAATCTGGGTGGTGTTCCCATGTTCTCCCCGTGTCGGCGTGGGTTTCCTCCGGGTTCTCCGGTTTCGTCCCACAGTCCAAAAAAACATGACTCAAGGTCAATTGAATTCTCCAAATTGCGTGGGTGTCCACGTGGGTTTCCTCCGGGTTCTCCGGTTTCCTCCCACAGTCCAAAAAAACATGACTCAAGGTCAATTGAATTCTCCAAATTGCGTGGGTGTCCACGTGGGTTTCCTCCGGGTTCTCCGGTTTCCTCCCACAGTCCAAAAAACATGACTCAAGGTCAATTGAATTCTCCAAATTGCCCCATATAGAGTGTGTCTCTGTGAGTGAGTGAGTGTGTGTCCAGCGATGGGTGATAACCACTAAGCCACCGTGCCGCCCTCATTAGAGGATCTAATTATCACATATTAAACATCTCCTGGTTCTGTTAGAACCGCAGAACATGGAGCAGAACCCTGGTCTGATGAGGCCGCCTCTTGTTTTGTGAGAAGCTCGAATATCTTGACGGAAATGAAGACTAATTTCCAGCGGCGCGAACACGTCATCCGACTGAATGCCACGGAAAGCCCTGCACTTATTTCCCAAATGAGAGCGAGAAGGTCATTACACCCGGAACCGGCGGAGAACGCAGAGCCGCACAAATCATCACGCAGCCCTTTAATCTCTCATTCCTCTTTCTTGTTTATCTGACAGATTGCCCTTTGCAAATTAATTTGCCGAAGCGCGGAGGAAGGAGACGCGCTCGGCTGGCGTCGCCGGCTGATTTACGACGTGAGGTAATTACTGCGAGAAATGCTTCTGATCCTCAGGAATAATAGACCTGTCCAAAGTGTCTGTTTAATGCCCCAAAAATGATAGAGGGCAAGATATGGACCTGCCATCAATCACCCAGGAGGGTATTGATCCGGCTCATGTAAGGGGTATCTATCAATACCCGAACTCCGCCCAGTTTAATAACGCACTCATTTATTCATATTTTTAATATGAATATTATTTTTTTTTTTTCATAGTTAGACAGTCAAGAAGGGTGGCTTAGTGCTTTAGCATGTTCTCCTCTCAGCGATCGTTGAGCGATCTAAAATATATTGCACGCGTTTTTGCATTGCATGTATTTTGTATTGCAAATAGACAATATATTCAGTTTTGTACATAAAATATTGTTTTAAAATGATATAATTTATTATTATATATTATCATTTGTGCATGAACATAAATATAACTGATCTGGGTGGAGTTTCCATGTTCTCCCCGTGTCCACGTGGGTTTCCTCCGGGTTCAGTTTAGCGCAGCCAACATGGAAGAACATTGAAACGCCACCCAGATCGGGATTCGAACCTGGATCCCCAGTGCTGCGAGGCGAAGGTGCTGACCACCACGCCACCACAGAATAAATAATAAACTATTATTATTTATATGATAATATTATATATTATAATAAACTCCGGCGGCACGGTGGCTTAGTGGTTAACATGTTCTCCTCTTAGTGCTAGGGATTCCCAGGTTTCGAATCCCCATCTGGGTGGAGTTTCCATGTTCTCCCCGTGTCCGCGTGGGTTTCCTCCGGGTTCTCCGGTTTCCTCCCACAGTCCAAAAACATGGATCAAGGTCAATTGAGTTCTCCAAATTTCCCATATAGAGTGTGTCTGTGTGAGTGAGTGTGTGTCCAGTGATAGATTGGTCTCCTGTCCTGGGTCTATCTGCCCAGCTACAGAGACGTTCTCCCCTGGATGGGCATGGGGAACCCCCCCCCCCCCCCCTGCGACCCTAATAGAGGATAAAGCGGAAGATAATGAATGGATGGATAGACATCCAAGATCATGTTACTCTGCAGACCTCTTAATTTAAAGTAAACTTTGGTGTTTACTCTTATTTCCACATGTGCATCATCACACTCTATATGGGGGCAAGTTAGTGCATGCCAATTCACCTTGAATCCATGTTTTTGGACTGTGGGAGGAAACCGGAGAACCCAGAGGAAACCCATGTGGACATGGGGTGAACATGGAAACTCCACCCAGATTGGGATTTCAATCTGGATCTCCAGCGCTGAGAGGAGAACATGCCAACCACGAAGCCACTGTGCCGCCTCACGTGTTTTAATTAAAGCTATTATTAATTAAGTTAATTAATAGAAACCTCCACTCAGATCGGGACTTGAACCTCGCCCCCCCCAGCGCTGAGAACCACTTATATACCACGTCTACACTTAAACCACATGTTCTCCTCTCAGCGTTGGGCATCCAGGTTTGAATCCCAATGAGTTTCCACCCACAAGAAACATGGATTCAAGGTGAAATGGCCACTATAAATTGCCCCTATAGAGAGTGTGTGTGTGATAGTTTGGCGCTGGGTGTAGCTGCCCAGCACCCGAACCAACCCCCCCCACCCCCCCACCCTAGTACAGGCTTAGCTGGAGGATGCTGGGTGGCCGATGACAGGTTGTATCTGTTCTAAGCGTTCCTGATGGGAACCCGCCGATGCCTCGGGTTCACTTTGTGAACGAGGTAAAGAGATGGAGGTTAAACGAGGTCTCTTCCGAGAAACTGCAGAACCTCGTCCATTAAAAGTCCCGAGTCAGGCGACGGGCGCCGCTTTATTAAGCACGCCGGCAAATTTTCAAAGGAAATCCGGTCCTTTATGACGAGACCTTTAAGTGGCGCTTTAAGTGGAGAACGTGGCCTCGCTGGAGCCATTTTAACGAGGCTTTATGAGTTCTGGGAATTAATTGCCTCTTGCGATTGCGGTTCGCGTCTCCGGTCCTCTCTTTTTAGCGTTCAGACTCTTCCATCCATTATCTTCCGCTTTATCCTCTATTAGGGTTGCGGGGGGGGTTCCCCATGCCCATCCAGGGGAGAACGTTTCGGGCGCCGGGCAGATAGACCCAGGACAGGACGCCAATCCATCGCTGGACACACACTCACTCACACAGAGACACTCTATATGGGGCAATTTGGAGAACTCAATTGACATGATCCATGTTTTTGGACTGTGGGAGGAAACCGGAGAACCTGGAGGAAACCCACGTGGACACGGGGAGAACATGGAAACTCCACCCAGATTGGGATTCGAACCGGGAATCCCTAGCGCTGAGAGGAGAACGTGCTAAACCACTAAGCCACCGTGCCGCCCATGTAGATAATTCAGATCAGCCAATTCACATGTGGGAGGAAACCAGAGAACCCGGAGGAAACCCACACGGACACGGGGAGAACATAAGAACTCCATCCAGATCAGGATTCGAACCTGGATCCATAGTGCAGAGAGGCGAACGTGCTGACCACTCCACCATTATGCCCATCCAGGGGAGAACGTTTCGGACACTGGGCAGACACACCCAGGACAGGACGCCAGTCTATTACTGGGCACACACACACATACACACTCTATGGGGCAATTTACAGCATTTAATTTACCATGAATTCATGTTTTTGGAATGTGAGAGGAAACCGGAGAACCCGGAGGAAACCCACGTGGACACGGGGAGGACATGGAAACTCCACCCAGATGGGGATTCGAACCGGGAATCCGGGACAGAGAGGAGAACATGCTAAATCACTAAGCCACCGTGCCGCCCTGCGTTCAGACTAATTAAGCGTTAAGAGGAACGGGAGATTCTGGAACCTTGGAGCGGGAACCTTGAAGGCTAGCCGAAAGCTCCAGCATGGTAGTGGTAGCTGTGCCCCGTGGTGACTGGGTGGTAGCTGTGTCCCGTGGGGACTGGGTGGTAGCTGTGCGCCGTGGGGACTGGGTGGTAGCTGTGGCCCGTGGGGACTGGGTGGTAGCTGTGCCCCGTGGGGACTGGGTGGTTGCTGTGGCCCGTGGGGACTGGGTGGTAGCTGTGGCCTGTGGGGACTGGGTGGTAGCTGTGCCCCGTGGGGACTGGGTGGTAGCTGCGGCCCGTGGGGACTGGGTGGTAGCTGTGCCCCGTGGGGACTGGGTGATAGCTGTGCCCCGTGGTGACTGGGTGGTAGCTGTGGCCCGTGGGGACTGGGTGGTAGCTGTGGCCCGTGGGGACTGGGTGGTAGCTGTGTCCCATGGGGACTGGGTGGTAGCTGTGCGCCGTGGGGACTGGGTGGTAGCTGTGCCCCGTGGGGACTGGGTGGTAGCTGTGCCCCGTGGGGACTGGGTGGTAGCTGTGCCCCGTGGGGACTGGGTGGTAGCTGTGCCCCGTGGGGACTGGGTGGTAGCTGTGCCCCGTGGTGACTGGGTGGTAGCTGTGGCCCGTGGGACTGGGTGGTAGCTGTGGCCCGTGGGGACTGGGTGGTAGCTGTGGCCCGTGGGGACTGGGTGGTAGCTGTGTCCCATGGGGACTGGGTGGTAGCTGTGCGCCGTGGGGACTGGGTGGTAGCTGTGCCCCGTGGGGACTGGGTGATAGCTGTGCCCCGTGGTGACTGGGTGGTAGCTGTGCCCCGTGGGGTGACTGGGTGGTAGCTGTGCCCGTGGGGGACTGGGTGGTAGCTGTGGCCCGTGGGGACCTGGGTGGTAGCTGTGTCCCGTAGCTGTGTAGCCCGTGGGGACTGGGTGGTAGCTGTGTCCCGTGGTGACTGGGTGGTAGCTGGGTGGGGACTGGTGGTAGCTGCGCCCCGTGGGGACTGGGTGGTAGCTGTGCGCCGTGGGGACTGGGTGGTAGCTGTGCCCCGTGGGGACTGGGTGGTAGCTGTGTCCCGTGGTGACTGGGTGGTAGCTGTGTCCCGTGGTGACTGGGTGGTAGCTGTGTCCCGTGGTGACTGGGTGGTAGCTGTGTCCCGTGGGGACTGGGTGGTAGCTGTGCCCCGTGGGGACTGGGTGGTAGCTGTGCCCCGTGGGGACTGGGTGGTAGCTGTGCCCCGTGGGGACTGGGTGGTAGCTGTGCCCCGTGGTGGACTGGGTGGTAGCTGTGCCCCGTGGGGACTGGGTGGTAGCTGTGCCCCGTGGTGACTGGGTGGTAGTTGTGCCCCGTGGGGACTGGGTGGCGGTGTTTTGGGTAATGAGCTGGTGGTGCGGCGCGCCCCGCCCCGCCTCTCTACCTGCGGTGGAACAGATTGGCCGTGTCGCAGCAAGTTAGGATTTGCCGGGAAGACGGGATGTCACCAGACAGATGGGCCGGCAGCGAG
The DNA here is from genome assembly GCA_019802505.1 of Corydoras sp. C115. Taxonomy (NCBI): domain Eukaryota; kingdom Metazoa; phylum Chordata; class Actinopteri; order Siluriformes; family Callichthyidae; genus Corydoras; species Corydoras sp. C115. The sequence goes on from JAFMOC010000161.1 coordinate 1,333,191, forward strand.
CGGTGCTGGCTCGCGGTCAGCCGGCGCCACCTACACGGCACAGAGAGGCTGATGAGACGAGCGCCCCCTGGCTGAAAGCATACAAACTGCAAGTAAATACACAGAACCAAAGCAGCACCTCCTCAATGAGGAGCTGATGGGATTCGACTGAAGTACACACTCCCACAGAGGGAGGGCTGACACCTACCAAAAAATACCCCACCACAATACAAATACCCCGAGCGGCCACTTTATTAGATACACTATATATATATATATATACGCACAAATATAAAAGGGCGGCACGGTGGCTTAGTGGTTTAGCATGTTCGCCTCTCAGCACTAGGGATTCCCGGTTTGAATCCCAATCTGGGTGGAGTTTCCATGTTCTCCCCGTGTCTGCGTGGGTTTCCTCCGGGTTCTCCGGTTTCTTCACCACAGTCCAAAAACATGGATCAAGTCAATTGAATACTCCAAATTGCCCCATATAGAGTGTGTCTGTGTGAGTGAGTGTGTGTCCAGTGATAGATTGCTCCCCTGTCCTGGGTCTATCTGCCCAGCGCCCGAAACGTTCTCCCCTGGATGGACATGGGGAACCCCACCGCGACCCTAATAGAGGATAAAGCGGGACATAATGAATGAATATATATCTATATACACACACACACACACACACACACACACACACTTATATAAGGATCTCCCCGTGTCTGCGTGGGTGTCCTCCGGGTTCTCCGGTTTCCTCCCACAGTCCAAAAACATGGATCAAGTCAATTGAGTTCTCCAAATTGCCCCATATAGAGTGTGTCTGTGTGAGTGAGTGTGTGTCCAGCGATAGATTGGCGTCCTGTCCTGGGTCTATCTGCCCAGCGCCCGAAACGTTCTCCCCTGGATGGACATGGGGAACCCCCCACCCCCCATACTTTATTTATTATACATGAGGGAATCTAGAGCTTCTTACATGCATGAGGGGAACATTTAAATGTTAAGACAGACAGAACCTAGTCTTCCCCACCCCCTGCGCTCCACGCCGTCACCATGGCGCTGGGACGGACCTCGGTTCTCATGACTGCAGTGTTGATGCTGCCGGGTTTGAGTGCAGTGCAGCTGACGCCGTCTGATTTTCTGTCTTTATTCAGTGATTTTTCCAAAGCCGCAGCTCCGGTGGAGTCTCTCTGCTGCCACCTGGCTGTGCTTTAAACTCGGCGGGGTGAGAGACGGGTAATGACACACACTAATCCGCCATGGAGTGTGGTTTCACGCTCGTTGAGCAGCCATGTAGGAACGTGTTGATGTTTGTTCCACTCCTTTAGGAACCAGGGGGGTGGGGGGTTAGGAAACAATGGCGCTGATTGCAGAGCGAGACCCGGGCCGTGCTCCCGTATACGGCTGAACGGGGGGTTTGTCCTCCAGGTTTCCTCCGGGTTCTCCACTTTCCTCCCACAGTCCAAAAAAACATGGATCAAGGTCAATTGAATTCTCCAAATTGCCCCATATACAGTAGAGTGTGTGTGTATATGTTATTGACTGTGTGCCCAGTGATAGACTGGCGTCCTGTCCTGGGTGTATCTGCCCAGCGCCCGAAACGTTCTCCCCTGGATGGGCATGGGGAACCCCCCCCCCCCCCCCGCGACCCTAATATAGTATACAGTGGAACATAATGGATTTAGGATAGACATCCAGGATCATGTTCCTCTCTAGATCTCTTAATTTGAAGTAAACTTTGGTGCTTACTCTAATTTCCACATGTGCATTATTCATCCGTCATCACACTCTATATGGGGGCAAGTTAGTACATGCCAGTTCACCTTGAATCCAGGTTTTTAGGACTGTGGGAGGAAACCGGAGAACCTGGAGGAAACCCACGTGGACATGGGGTGAACATGGAAACTCCACCCGGATTGGGATTGGAACCTGGATCTCCAGCGTTGAGAGGTGAAGAGTCTCTCTGCTGCCACCTAGCTGTGCTTTGAATTCGGCGGGGTGAGAGACGGGTAATGACACACACTGATCCGCCATGGAGTGTGGTTTCACGCTCGTCGAGCAGCCATGTAGGAACGTGTTGATGTTTGTTCCACTCCTTTAGGAACCGGGTGGGGGGAGGGGGGTAGGAAACAATGGCTCTGATTGCAGAACGAGGCCCGGGCCGTGCTCCCGTACGGCTGAACGGGGGGTTTGTCATCAAGGGCCATTGTTGCTCATGACAGAACATGGAGGTGTTCAGAGCGTCCACTCACCTGCAGGACAAATGAACGATTGACCTTCAGCCCGACCTTCAGGACCTCACAGAACCAACACTCCTCAGCGGGATCTACTTGTGGGATTGGGATGGACTTGGTGGAACCGGGAATCCAACCGAGGACCTTCGGGTCCCCAGGTCTGCGTGGGTTTTCTTCAGGTTCTCCAGTTTCCTCCCACAGTCCAAAAACATGGATTCAAGGTTATTCATTCATTATCTCCCGCTTTATCCTCTATTAGGGTCGCGGTGGGGTTCCCCATGCCCATTCAGGGGAGAACGTCTTGGGCGCTGGGCAGAAAGACCCAGGACAGGGCGCCAATCCATCACTGGACACACACTCACTCAAACACACTCTATATGGGGCAATTTGGAGAACTCAATTAACTTGATCCATGTTTTTGGACTGTGGGAGGAAACCGGAGAACCCGGAGGAAACCCACGCAGACACGGGGAGAACATGGAAACTCCACCCAGATGGGGATTCGAACCGGGAATCCCTAGCGCTGAGAGGAGAACGTGCTAACCACTAAGCCACCGTGCCGCCGGATTCAAGGTTAATAGGCTCTAAATTGCCCCTATATTGTGTGTCTGTGTGAGTGATGGATTGGCGCCCTGTTCTGGGTGCCATCATCCGATGCCACTTACAACCTGATGACACACCCACACTGGACAGAGAGGCTGACGAGAGGAGCGCCCCCTGGCTGAAAGCATACAAACTGCAAGTAAATACACAGAACCAAAGCAGAACCTCCTCAATGATTTAACTGGAGGACAGACTCCCACAGAGGGAGGGCTGACATCTACCGAAAAAAACCCCACCACAATACAAATACCCCGAGCAGCCACTTTATTAGATAACACTATATATATATAT
>JAFMOC010001579.1:0-14109 GCA_019802505.1 Corydoras sp. C115
GAATCCCTAGTGCTGAGAGGCGAACATGCTAACCACTAAGCCGCCTAAATGGAAACATATATTGCTTAAATGGTTTCATTGTTAAATACTGTATATGTTTTTAGTGTTTTAACACAGATTCTGTCTCCTGACAGGAACTGACACAGAACAAAGTGTCCAAGGGTCAATTTATTTGCTAATGAATTAGTTTTATAACTTTACCAGATAATGTTATGTTACTCATTACCCACATTTTACACCATCTTAAATAGTGTCCCCTTAGCAGAGAGCACTTTAAAATATACACATTATCAGATGTTCCCTAACATAACTAAATGAAATTGTGCACCTATAGTTTCTGCACTCGCTGCATTTCTCAGTTCTCTCCATTAATTCTCATTCCATATTGTTCAGTGGAATGATCTCACATTTACATTTAGTCATTTAGCAGATGCTTTTATCAAAAGCAACTTACCAATGAGAGAACAAGTCAGGAGTTAAGGAGGAAGCAGCTACACTGGAGTATTATCAATCCTGATCATTATCCAATATGTTTAAAGTGCCTTGATCATTCCCATTTTTTATTTATTTATTTTGTCTATAATGCTGAGACATTTAGCATCTTTAAGAAACAAAACATTTATTTTCTGAAAGCACTTAAAGGAAACGTGAGACATTAAAGGATTTGTAGGGAGACATTTTAACATCATTATGAGTTTATTCATTTATTTTAATATTGTTTGTTGTGGCTGTGATTGTGCAGTCTTTTATATTTTAATATTAAATTTTATAATAAACACCCTCATTATAAATTCAGGGGTTTTTGCCTGAGTATGAAGATAAAAAGTTTATGAACAGCTAAAGGCTGAACTACTGTATTCTATTAGTATGGATAAGTGATTATTTTGTTGAACTTAGATTTTATTTACACAGACTGTAAAATATTAAATCATAAAACACTGTAAGGACTGTAACTGTGACTTTAGTTTAATGAAGCTACATGTCTGCACACTACTGGGTTCTTGTCACGTTCTGGAGAAATAGTCGATTCACAAGTAACAGAATTCACATTGACAATTGTTAAATAGATTAGATATAAACTTTAGTATATTTATTATAATTACAAAGAAGGTGCGGCATGGTGGCTTAGTGGTTAGCATGGTCGCCTCTCAGCACAATTCAATTCAAATTTTATTTATAAAGCACATTTAAAACCGCTTCGGACCAAAGTGCTGTACAGTCCAAAAAACAATCAATAATAAATGAGGACAGCAGAATAAAATACCATTAAACATATTAAAATGAATAAATAGAAAAGAAATGTGCCTAAATAGAAGATCACCAGGTTAACCCTGTCCTGGGTGTATCTGCCCAATTCCCGGTTCAAAGTTTCCATGTTCTACCCGTGTCTGTGTATTTTCCTATAAGAAAGACCGAATTGCATTATTTAAGATAAACTTAGGGTCCCAATGGGGAAATTCACATTTCTCAGCATGCAGTTACAAGGAGGGTGAAAAGGATACAGTCATTTTGTGTGATTGTAAACGCAGGATAAATTTTAAATACAGTTTGGAAATCTATATATCTGCCAAGCAAAAAATCAAACGTTTTTCTAATTTGTTATTTACAGCATGAAATAAATCAAAACTATTGCACATGCCTGGTTTGATTAATATTCTTCACATAATTTTTTACAGTTTTACAAATGTACAGATTTTTAAAATGTATTGCACACATCAATGATCAACATTTATTGAATTCTCTACAGTTATTTTTAGTTTGGTTTGGAGTGATTAGGTGAGCAGTGCTGATTGGCAGCTCACTGTAGCAGGAACTGAAGGTGTATCCTGTTCTTCAGTGCCTGATTTTAGTACCCAGTTTCTCCCCTGGATGGGCATTGGGAACCCCACCGTCACTGACCCTATAAGATAAGATAAGATAAGATATGGATAGGATAGGATAGAGTTGTAGGGTTTTTTTTCATCCTCATCTGGTCTCCATTTTTGTAATGCACTTGGTTCTTTCCGTTCCCCACGGGAAACAGAGCTGGCAAAATACCTAATTACTTTATCCAGTCATGTTGTTCTATGCATTTGTATGCTGGCCCCAGCACATACAAGAAAAAAAATACAATGCCACCACTTTTCTAATTTGTTTCTCAGGAGTAATGCCTTTACAGCACCCCAAACGACTTAAATTCAATACAGTGCTCTGCAATTTTTCTTATAAATTGCAGTGATGTTGTCTGACCAGTCCAGTTTTTGATTAAGGTGAACACCAGTAGTGGACTTATAAGAGGACTCATAGACCGAATGTACCATTTTGGATCACATGGGGGTGCCCACCAATCTGCTAAGCATTAGTTTTTTACATGAAATGTCTTGTTTTCGTTATATATATAGCCTTTTTTCAAATAAAATCTGATCCTAGTCAAACTGAAAACTTTGAACGTCTTTCCCCGGAGATGATCCTCCCAAAATAAAATCTAGCGAATTCCCAGTTCGCGCAGTTTCCATGTCTCCCGGGATCGGCTATGGTTTCCTCCGGGTTCTCGGGTTTCCTCCAACAGTCCAAAAACATCCCACGAGTCAATTGAGTTATCCAAAATGCCCCATATATGTGTGCGTGGCTGAGTGAGTGAGTGCCCCAGCGATTGATTGGCGCCCTGTCCTGGGTGTATCTGCCCAGCGCCGAAACGTTCTCCCCTACTGTATATCCTAATAAAGATAAAGCAGAAGATAAGGTAATATGGATGGATAAAGACATTTGCACTGTCCAAAGAAATCTTATTTTGTACTGATAATCAGACTAAATAAAAAACAGGTTACAACTTGCCGCAGGTGATTGTTACTAATGGGCCAGACTCCTATTTTCTGTTAATATTTTTTTTTAAATGATCTGTGCGCGCTTTAACCAATTTACGGTGCTCTAGAAAAACATGTAAAATATAAAAAAAATCTTTTTAAAAAAACACGGTTATCAAAGCCCACTTGTGACATGAAATCTTTAAAACTGTTTTCGACTATCAGTCGACTATAGGGAAAAAGAATGATTTAACTGAAAAACCTTAGTTGAATAAGCCCTAATTCAAATATTGCACATGTGGTGTCTGATTAAGCAGCAGACAGTTATTACAGGTTACATACAGATGATTGAAATGTATTGCACCATCAATGACATTTATTGCACAGTTATTTTTAGTTTGGTTTGGAGTGATTACTGGGAGCAGTGCTGATTGTGCAGTCTCACTGTAGCAGGAATGAAGGACCTGCGGTAACGCTCCCTGACACACTTCGGATGACATAGCCTGTCACTGAAGGTGCTGCCCAGTGCTGCTAGAGTCTCAAACATGAAGTGGGATTCATTGTCCATAAGAGTTGACATTTAGCTTGTTTAGCATCCTCTTGTCTAAGTGTAAAACAGTAAACTATAGCCCACCACCTGCACTGGGTCTAAGCGTTCCCCCAGGACAGAGCTGGCCTTCCTAATTAGTTTGTCCAGTCTGTTCCTGTCTGCATTTGTGATGCTGCTGCCCCAGCACACCACTCCATAAAAAATGGCTGATGCCACCACTGTGTCAAAAAAGGTCCTCAGGAGTGGCCCCCGCACCCCAAACGACCTTAGTCTCCTCAGCAGATACAGTCTGCTCTGTCGTTTTTTATAAAGTGCAGTGGTGTTGTCTGACCAGTCCAGTTTTGTGTTAAGGTGAACACCCAGGTACTTATAAGAGGACTTATGACCGTTTTATTGGAACATAACATGTACAACACCAATCCACATAACTTCGATAATTGCAATTTAAATCACTACTGATATAGTCAAACTGAAAACTTTGAACATTTATTCAAAGATCATCCCCCAAAATAAAATCTAGGGATTCCCGGTTCGAGTTTCCATGTTCTCCCTGTGTCCGCGTGGGTTTCCTCCGGGTTCTCTGGTTTCCTCCAACAGTCCAAAAACATGGATCTAGTCAATTGAGTTATCCAAATTGCCCCATATATGTGTGCGTGTCTGAGTGAGTGTGTGCCCAGCGATTGATAGGCACCCTGTCCTGGGTGTATCTGCCCAGCGCCCGAAACGTTCTCCCCTATATCCTAATATAGGATAAAGCAGAAGATAATGGATGGATGGATAATTGACATTTTTTCTGTCCAAAGAAATTCTTATTTTGTACTGCATTTCATAACTAAATAAACAGGTTACAAACTTACTCCTTTTTCAGAATGGTTGAGCGGTCTAAGGCGCCAGACTCAAGGTACTTCACCTTCCACATGAGAATTCTAATCTCCATTTGCAGGTGTGGGTTCAAATCCCACTTCTGACATAATTCTTTTAAAATGTTTTCCTGCAGCTCTAAAAAGAATGATTTAACTGACAACAGTGAAGAAACAGACAATACAAAATTGTAAAGACCCATTATTCACTTTCTGATGATTTAAACTCCAACATCACAATATATATCATATATTAATATTTGTTTAATGTGGGTTCATTAGTTTTCATTTAACTAGTACCAAATAGTGCAACGTACACTACGTATGTGCCCTAGTTGTCTGTGTCACTGTAAACTATGGAGTTTAAAGAAAGACCGACGTGTTTCATCACTTTGTTACCAATCAATAGCATTTGACATTCTGCCAGGGAATGAAACAAAACACAACTGAACAAATGTAACAAAGTAAACTACATTTATTTTACAGATTCATTTGAGTATTTTTAAGTGTAAAACAGTAAACTATAAAACTATTCCTATATTTTCAAACAGTAAATTTAAAGTTACTGGATGGATTGATGCCCTGTCCTGGGTGTATCTGCCCAGCGCCCGAGACGTTCTCCCCTGGATGGGCATGGGAACCCCACCGCGACCCTAATAGATGATAAAGTGGAAGATAATGGATGGATGGAAGAAGTGTATTAAACAATAACTCTTCAGTCATCGGATCTGAAATATACAGGTTTCATTATTCATTAATTTCATTAATCATTCATTCATTCATTATCTCCCACTTTATCCTCTATTAGGGTCGCGGTGGTTTTCCCCATGCCCATTCAGGGGAGAACGTCTCAGGCGCTGGGCAGATAGACCTAGGACAGGGCGCCAATCCATCGTGGGCACACACTCACTCACTCACACAGACACACTCTATATGGGGCAATTTTTGAGAATTCAATTGACTTGATGCATGTTCTTGGACTGTGGGAGGAAACAGGAGAACCTGGAGGAAACCCACGCAGACACGGGGAGAACATGGAAACTCCACCCAGATGGGGATTTGAACCGGGAATCTCTAGCGCTGAGAGGCGAATGTGCTAACCACTAAGCCACCGTGTCGCCCTCATTAATTCATCTCATTTTAATAAGTGCATTATTATTAACTGTTCTTTGTATCAGGCAGCACAGTGGCTTAGTGGTTAGCACAGTTGCCTCTAAGTGCTAGGGATTTTTGTTTCAAATTTCAAGTTTCCGTATTCCCCCATTGTCCAAGCTTTCCTCCGGGTTCTCCAGTTTTCTCCCACATTCCAAAAACATGGATCAAGGTAAAATGAATGCTTCAAATTGCCCCATATGGAGTGTGTTTGTGAGTGAGAGTGTTCCCAGTGCCCCTGGATGTGCCCCTGGACGACCCTAGTAGAAGATAATGGATGTGTCTTCTTTATATCTGCAAATAAGTTCCCTTATGTAGATATAAGATATGTAGTCTTTATCTTTGTGTAAGACTCACACACACTAATACATTTTCTGACTTTGTACCAATATAGTTAAATTGGAAGGGCATTAGAGTGAATATCTAAAGCTCCCTAGATCAATCCTGGGTTAAGGCACATCTTGACATCTTTTGTCTGTGCACTACATACTTCAAAATTGAATAAACAAATAACCTACTTTACACAAATTTAATATAAAAAACAAGGATCAGTTGATTATTGAAAATAAAAACATTTTTTAAAGAAGCTTGCCGTGACCCGGTTTGGAACCCTATACGATCACGGTATACCACTTTGCCCCGAAAGCAGCAGTTTATAGAACCCTTTGAAGTTCTAATTTTTCCAGTTGATCGTGGGGCTTAAAAACACAGTTCTCACATAGCGGGAGAAGCCTGCTAGATTTCTAGGTGACCACTGAGTCAAACTTCTGAACCATAGTAAGGGAGGGATATTTGTTTTAATCTGATGTTGAGTGCATTTGGAAGTATGTCAGACTGAAATCTGAGGTTTGAACCATATTCGCCATAATGCCCTTTCAAATGTTTTTCATTGATCAGGACTTTGATGAAAAAGCAGTGCTTTCCAACGTTTCCAAATTCTTACTTTGGTAGATATTCATGGGCTTTTACAAACAGCAACTTAAAAATAAAATCTTTCCCATACCGGGAGTTGAACCCGGGCCACCTGGGTGAAAACCAGGAATCCTAACCGCAAGACCATATGGGACACAAAGTGCTTTTCTATATTGATTTAATTGAGCTGAATTCTTTTTGAGGTTCACTATTTGGAAAAAAGATATAGTTCATCAAGCAACCAGTTCAACCATGAACACACATGCTGATTGTCTAAAAAACTGAATGATAGATTTACATTAACATTCTGTGAATTAAGAACAACAAACAATTAAATCTTTCTAATAAACATACAATTACACCATATCACATAACAGACCAATTTCACAAGTATTCTCAGCGAGAATATTTATCCAAACAGAGCACTCATTTTTGTTTCTTTTATTGTAGGGCACATAAATGAATAAATAAACCAAAACCAGTGTAAGAGCTTGTGCTCAATCACATGTCCATTGTCTCGCCATTAGGGCGATATAGATAGAGACTTTTTTAATAACACATTGAGAAATGATAGGACCTTTTAATTTTGATAACATTTCCTGTAATTTGCTTACCACTTCCTGCCTTGTCATCACTTACTCCCTCAGTTCAGTTTCTATGTGTTGAAATCAGTTTCTACTTAAGTATTCCTGACCGTGAACGAAACTAGAAGCAAAGTCGTAAGTAAAATTTAGTGTTAAGTTAAATAATTGATAGAATAAGTTAAGTTTAAAGTTGAAAGAGAAGGTAATAAATAGTTTAAAAGATCATTTTTATTTTACATGTATTCACAAGGATATTCATGAGACTTCATGTGAAACTGAACTTTATGTTTAAAAAAAAATCTAACTTTGTTTTGTTGCAGTTTTCACTCTGATATGTAATACTGGATTCTTCAGTAAACAACAGTGAAATGTTAACTACAGTACAGACTCCTGGTTTTCTGTATCAGAGTTTAACTTGTTGGATAGCTTCATTCGCTACACTGCAGTGAAGACAACATAACATACAACATACTGTGTCAATTTACAGGTACAACGTACTGTAAAAAAAGAAATCGCACCCTGAACATTGTGTTTTTGATTGTTACTGTACTGTATCTATTGTGTGTAATGGATCCTCCATGGAGTTTACAGTACTCATTTCTGCATTGAGTTGTGATATTACTGCATTTTCTGCATTATTCATTATTCCTATGAAATGCAGAAATCTATAGTAAATGCCCAATACATATTTGAGAATAAATAAGGGTTGCTCAAATGCATCCTGGCAGTTGTGAAACTGTTAAAAGAACAGTTTCCTACTCTGAAAATTGTGTTTTCAATATTTTTGGTAATGTGGTTAATGATGCTCAGTAGTGTGTACATTTTTTGCAGGCCTTGAGCGGTATTGTGGTGTCAAAGTTTGCTTTTGAGCATATGAGCAACTATTTTGGTGTGATGAGTTGGTTTTGAAAAGAGACTGTGAGGTTGTGTGTACGTAGTTTTGAAAAGCATTTTACCTTTAGAATTTGTGAAAAATGAGGAGCAGTATCATGAAATGTGTTTAAGCAATAGAGCAAAACTGTAATCAACATAATTGGTAATTTAACACAAATAGTAATCAAATAAATAACACAATGTTCACCATGAGCTTTTCTGTTTTAAACTGTGAACATCATTACCACTCAGAACATACTCTCTTCCTCCATTCTGCCAAAAACAAAAGGAGCATTCATCAAAGAAATTAAGCAGATGAACTAATTCATCACTCCATATCTGATTCATGCTCAGAAGAGAGTATCTTGATTCTTCATCATGGTTAGGGTGACGCAACACTTTCTAATCACATTTCCAAGTTACAAACTAAAGAAATGATCCCTGAAAGTATAGTCTTAATCCTGAAGGTGTAAAGTAAAATTGAGTGCACTACAAGGTTACTGTTTATGTAGATGGTAAGTTTAGTCTGCATATGTAATAACTTGTATTGTGGTGCCCTCATCTGGCATAAATAAATTACTGCAACCAATGTGACACACTAACATGTTAACATTCAGTCTCCTCTGCAGATTTGTAGTGTGAATGTGGAACTTTTATTTCTTTTATCTCTGTATTGAATTATTCTGTTAAAAATCTATTGTATTTCACATGATAAAATATCAAAATGGGCAGCACGGTGACTTAGTGGTTAGCACGTTCGCCTCTCAGCGCTAGGGATTCCCGGTTCGAATCCCGATCTGGGTGGAGTTTTCATGTTCTCCCTGTGTCCGCGTGGGTTTCCTCCGGGTTCTCCGGTTTCCTCCCACAGTCCAAAAACATGGATCAAGTCAATTGAGTACTCCAAATTGCCCCATGTAGAGTGTGCCTGTTTGAGTGAGTGTGTGCCCAGCGATGGATTGGCGCCCTGTCCTGGGTGTATTTGCCCAGCGCCCGAAATGTTCTCCCCTGGATGGGCATGGGAACCCCCCCCCCCCCCCCCACGACCCTAATATAGGATAAAAGCGGAAGATAATGAATGAATTAATGAAAATATTAAAATTGATTTTTTTTTTTAAATGTAATACTTATTTTCATTTGTATTCATTTAATATAATGTTGCTTTTGTCATCTATAGAACTAAATCTCTTAAACTACTCACAGTGTCTGTAATATCTCACCCCTTCATTCTTTTTTGTTTCTTTTATCGTAGTACACATAAATCAACACATAATCCTAAACCAGTGTAAGAGCTTCTGCTCAATTACAGGTTCATTATACTAATAAACTTTAATAAAGCATATTACACTGTAATACGCTGTGCATGTACAGTTTCTGATGAACGCTGAAACCTTACTGACGAGCCTGTCAACAGGAATGAAAATAAAATAGAGAACTGTCCATGAACTTTCTCAACAAAAAAGGCTCCATTTTTCCCTCAGTCCATAGACTGACACAAAGACTCTTTAATTAAATATTCTAAAGTTTGTCTAAATATTGTTCTAACTTTGTAGCAGTTATAGTAAAATCACTGTATTGACGAGAAAAGTTGCTAAAATGTGCCCTCTGTTGGCAGTTAGGATTCCTGATTTTCACCCAGATACCCGATGCCAAGCAGCTTTTTGAACACCACTAACAAACATATCACATGGAATTTGTGACACTGTCCACTGCACTGACGAGGAAGGTGTAAATGTGGGAGGAAACCAGAGAAAACCCACACGGACACGGAGTCAGGGAACTTCAGCCACAGTGCTTGGTGGGACTGGGAATTGAACCAGAGACCTTCAGATCACAAGGCTGGTTCCTTAACCACAAGCCTTTAACTGCTCAGGCAGGTGGATATACTGTCCACTATACTAAGGAGGACTGAAACTTTAAGTTCAGTAGATTTGTATGTGATAGAGTGAGGGCTTTTTAGTTATTAAATAATTAATAATTATTGTGGCTGTTTTATGAACATCTCGTTCTATAAACTGTTGTTTTGAGGGCGAAATGATCGTTCCATGATTATATAGTGATTAGTAATCTGTTTTGTGAAAATTTACTTTTAAAAAAACTGTATAATGTAGTGTCAAGTTCTGCCAAAACCCGGAACTTTTAAAGCTTCATGCTAACGCTCTTCCAACTGATACAGAAAACCACCAAATTTAGTACTTCTATACTTCTATAAAATAATAGGTGTAAAAAGTAATATTTTCATTATTTCAATGTCCTTTTTAAGTGAATATAGATCTAAATTTGAGAATAAAAAGTAAGAATAGATAAAAAAAATAATAATAAACCAGAGGACCCTTCAATAGAGCAGTTGGTAGAGCGGTGGACTGTAGATAATGAAACAGGCATCCTTAGGTCGCTGGTTCGATTCTGGCTTGAAGGACAACTTTTTTTTTGGGTGAAGTGAATTTGATAATGAAAACACCAAAAATAAGACAAATGGTGTTTTTAAATAATTTGTTCGATGTAAGGCTGTGAAAGAATAAAATTGTCAGCGCTTCTAAAATAATACTCAATTCTCACCATTTCATCTCTGATGCTCTATATATCACCTACTGTCTTGTTCAGAATAGGATCATTCACATGGAATAAATGTTCATTCAAGTTTTAAGTGACATTTTAAAAAAAAGGATGGGATTTGAACCCATGCCTCCAAAGCAACCACTAAGCCATACTATCTGCTAACGGAAAAAACCAGCAACATTTTTTAATCGGGTAAATACCATCAAGTCATGAATAGGTAGAAAATCACTATGCTGCATGAGATTCAATACAACCCAGAAAAGTAATTCTTTTAAAGGAACACACAGGTCTTAAGCGCCAGGACTTGAAACCACACTTCCAAGAATTGGGGAATGTTAAAGCATCAACTTACACTGCTAGGCCACAACAACTACACATACAGAATACTGGAGGCAATAGTGCTCTCACATAGTGTGGTCAGTCTGCGCTAGTGTTAAAGAAAAATATTTTCAGGACTTCTAAAAGAAAAATTAATTCTCACCAATTCACCTAAATGTTTTTCAATGTTTTAAGTGACACTAAAAATAAAACAAGTTTCTGTTGGCAGCGGTGGCATTTATTTTTCTTTTAGAAACCATGAAAAATTTAGTCTTTCCTGCTAGCTCACTCCGAAATGACAATTCAAGAGCACTACTTGTCAGAAAATATTTGTAATTTTTCAAAGAAACTGGCTTAATCCAGTGCCTTATATTAAATGAGTCTCCTTTTTTTGGCTGGATGCTTTAGCTTTAAACTTATACTTTTTTTTCTAGAGGATAAATCACAGTAAAGCCTTTTTAATTTTAAATGTTAAGTCTTTAAATTTTAAATGTTAAACGTTTGATGTTGGACATTGTGTTGTGGCTTATTTGGTGAAAATTCTTTAGCTGCCTGTTTGCTGCTATTTAAATATTTTGTGACATGAGTTCTGTGCATTCAGTGTAGTTGGTTCTATGGCTTTGCTGGTTAAAGTGACTGTCTAGTAAACATGAGATCCTGGATCTCATTCTCAACAGTTCCTTGTTTTTAGATTAAAAAATGGCACATTCTGACCCCTCTGTATTCTGCACAATCTTTAATTATTTTTATGTTAAGCTAAATAAACAGCCCTGGATTATCTTGTAAAAAATGTTTAGCCTTGCTCGCTGTTAATATTAATCTGTATACGACATTTACATGTTATTGATGCGAATGTGAAGTGGTCAGAGTGTGCATTATTGTTAATAATGTCATGGATGAACAAGCAGCTCAGCCAATTAGGTTTAAGGACCAGAAATACCCATTTAATTAAAAAGTGATAAATGAATAAAACCTTCAGAACCAACATTAAAGGTGTAAACCTTCTGATGGAAATGCTGGGATTGAACCTAGGACCTCTTACATGCAAAGCAAGTGCAATGGTTTCTTCCTGAAAGATTGTGTGAATCAATCAGGAAGAGATAAACGAGACATTTAATGCCAATAATTCAAGACATTGTAAAAAACTGCTGATGATTTACTTTATTTTATTTGTTTAAAATGATCAAATAGAACACCTTTAACACCTTTTTTTAACACCTTTACAGAAATTCAAACCCTGATGATCAGATTACAGACGCTACCAGTTTAACTATACATCGTACGTTACATGATCAAAGATTTAATATAATGAATCATCAAATTATGAGTTTAATTATAAGTATGAAATGATTATTCTGAGTTATCAGGATCTAAAATATCATATTTTATAAAAAATGTATATATAAAACATTGAATTTAAGTTATTAAAACCTGAATTGTTTCTTAAAAATCATATTAAAGATACTTTTATTATATAAAGTAACAAACTACATTTTTTTTCATCATTCATCATATTGAGTCCTGCACAACATCAAAGGCTTTAAATTCTGAGTGAGGCTAAGTTCTAGCCTGTTTCGTGGAACCGAATTTAAGCAAAATAAGCTAGGCTTGTCTTAAAAATCCTGGCTTACTGAGTTAGCACACTATTTGGAACAGTCTCCAGGTACCGTTCACACTCTAAGCAAGGATCATACCCTGAAATAAAACCACCTCAGGACTTTTATTTCTTTTAATAATCTTTAATTTTAATCAGTTAAAATAATAAAGGTGGAATATTTTCAGGATGTCCAGCATTTTACTTTATGATTGTTGGATCTGATTAATTAAAAAAAAAAAAAAAAAAAAAACATGACAGACTTTTTACTGTCTAAAGAAATTCCTTAATTGTGCTGCATTGTATAACCACACCCATAACAGGTTCACTAAAAGTCTGTGGATAAGCCTCAAAGTGTTTCATCTTCCACATGAGGGTTCTGGTGTCCATTTGGAGGTTTAAGTTCAAATACCACTTCAGACATAATCTTTTAAATTCTTAAAAAATGTTTTCCTGCAGCTCTAAAAAGAATGATTTAAAACTGACAACAGTGAAGAAACAGACAGCATGAAAGTGTAAAGACCCATTATTCACTTTCTGATGATTTACTGATTTACTGCTGATGTTGGTAATACTAAAACCACTAATAATAATAAAACACTTAATTTGTACACAAATACTTAACTTAAACACACAAAAAAATTATTGATTTATTGTGTTGTGCTAACCATTACTCCATGGAACCACCAATCAAGAAAACATGGCCAAGAATGTCGGTTCTGTTTACAATCCTCATTATACAGCCTTTAAAAATGTTCAATAAAGTCTATGTATTTTCTTCATCCAGTGTAGGTGTAAATTTTGAACTGGATAGAGAAAACACTTCATGCTGTCAAGCTCTGGCGAAGCCTGGGATCAAACCAGGGACCTTTAGAGTAACACTCTCCCAGCTAAGCTAATTCAACACACAAACAGATAAATGAATTAGCAAGATACTGTTCTAAATTATGACTAGTGGCTTTAAAATACAGTTTAGTGGAAGAATATTATAGTACCACCCCACCTCCCCGTGACCCTAATAGAGGATAAAGCGGAAGATAATGGATTGATAATACTCTTTATTTTAATTAAAAGACATTTCAGAACACAACTTTACAGGCCAACACTGGTTCCACCTAAATTTGAAATTGAATCACAGGATACAAAGTCCTACGTGCTAACCATTACATCATGGAACCATCGAAAAAAAGAATCCCAAGTCAAGAATGTCAGTTCTGTTTACAATACTTATTATAAAATTTTATTTTAAAGCTGTTAAGGAAAAGTAAGTTATTTGCTGTATCCATTTGTTCATTAGATTTTGACAATGCATACCACGTTGTCAAGTTTAGCTGTAATCCAGAATCATACCACCGACCTTGCGATGTCCGCTCTAACACCCCAAATGGTCAAGGTAAAGAGATGACATAAATGATAATTTAATTTTGTTTGTAGTTTACTGGATTTGTACACCAGATACACATAATAAACGTAATACACTGTATTAATTTGTCGAGGGACAGAAAACAAACCTCTAATGGGCAGTGACTGTCCAACAAGCCTATGCACTCTGTGCTACCCAGTGGTCCGATAAAAATGTTTGTAAAATCATTCCATCCATCCATTATCTTCCTCTTGATCCTATTTTCCTCTTGAACGTCTCGGTCGCTAGGCAGATACACCCTCGCCAGGGCGCCAATCTGTCGCTGGGCACACACTCACACACTCTATATGGGGCAATTTTGAAAATTCAATTGACCTTGATTCATGATTTTGGACTGTGGGAGGAAACTGGAGAAAACCCACATGGACACGGGAAGAATATGGTAACTCCACCCAGATTGGGATTCGAACCGGGAATGCCTAGCGCCGAGAGGCGAACATGCTAAATACTAAGCCACCATGCCACCCTGATAAATAACACTTTTGAAATATTATTTTTAATAGA
>JAFMOC010001578.1:0-14049 GCA_019802505.1 Corydoras sp. C115
TTGGTTTAAAGTTTGTAAAATTGTATAATAGAACTTGTGGATAGAACTTCTGTTCTTCTAAGAACATTGACAATGTTCTTTTCCATGGTTACATTGCTAATTACCGCGGTTACCACGTTACAAAGGTTCCAAAGTTAGTTCCAAAGAGTCATTCGGAAAGATAAGACCAACAGGGTACAACGTGACCATAGCTCTCCTTAGATATTTCATGCAGCCAATGAGGTTTGTGTTCTGTTAATATACTAATTATGTTTATTACCTTTTCTAGCATTAGAGTGAATTGATATGTAACTACGGTTCTAAATCAAGATGTAAATTCATGTGATAAAACCAACAAAGGATCAGTCTTAAGATTAATAGTCTACAATATGTAAATTGTTCATTGTATAATTGTTTATTTGATTTATGTTACAGTTCTTACGTTTGGGTGTAAGATTATGTACAAGGTTAAAGTGCATATTCAAGAATAAACCTAATCAGTATTGGAAAGAATATTTGTGTTGTCGACTTTGAATCTGAGGAAGCTACAGTAAGAACTCATGGAAAAGTAAGAACTAAACTGCTTCCACTGCTTGAGGAATCCTGTAGATAGAAGATGCCAAATAGTCGTAGTGAGACGAATAGCAACGAGATCTTCGTAGAGACAAGATCAAGCGTCAAGGATGAGCCGCAGTCTCATGATGACACACATTCTCATGATGACACACATTCACAAGTGACTGACTGTCCAGAAGGTCCTGATTCAATTCCTGAAGAAGAGCCACAAAGAGACCAAAGAGTTCGCAAGAGAACGGAGAAGGGTCAAGCACTACACGACGAACGAGTGAAAAGAATTGAACGTCGCTTCAGTGTGTGCTATAAGAAGTGGAAGGAAGTCGTTCAGACCGTCAACCAAGATTTAGATGGACAGTGCTGTTGGATGAAAATGTTACCAAGGTGAATGATGCCTCAAAAAACTTGAATGCTATCTATGACGAGCTGAGACGAATTAGTGTTCCTGATCAAGATACACGTCGTAGAATCGACATCTGTCAATCAGTGACACAGAAGATCATGCACCGAGCAACGAATGTTCAAAAACATGGTCTTGAAGAGCCAAGATCAGCCAAAAGCAGCATTCGCCTTCGCAGCAGCAAGAATTCAAATTATTCCCATCGATCTTCTGCTAGTAAAAGGAGCGCAGCTGCCGAAGTTGCTGCCAAAGAAGCCACCTTGAAAGTATTGCTAGAGCAAGAACATCATATGGAAAATTGCAGCGGCTGGAAGCTGAAGCTGCCCAGCTAAAGGCTGAACAGGAAGCTGAAGCTGCCCAGCTAAAGGCTAAACTGGAAGCCAAACTGGAAGCCAAGCTAGAAGCCAAGCGCAGAGAAATAGCACGTCTGGAGATGATTAAAGAACTGGAAGCTGCTAAGGCAAGGCAGCAAGTATATGAACAAAGTGAACGTTCTTATCGAACATCTAAAAGGAGTCAACGTTTAGATGACGAAATGGATAAGCTGCTTCATCAAGCTGTTCCTACGAAGAGTGGAAAGGAAATCAAACAGGAACTGAGTCCACCACGTTGTTCTTTCCCACCACAAGCTGTTATAAATCCAGCTGAAGCCAACACAGCATCCTTTGCTAAAGTACTTGCAGAATCGATCAATGCTAATCGCCTTCCCATCCCAGAACCAACAATATTCAGTAGTGATCCACTTCGGTACAAGGACTGGAAAGTGTCCTTTCAGACGCTTATAGACAGAAAGAACATCCCAGATGAAGAAAAGATATATTATCTACGAAAATATGTGGGTGGAAATGCGAAGAAGGCCATAGAGAGTTACTTCCTGCAAGGGACTGAGTCAGCCTATTTTGATGCATGGCATATTCTGGAAGAACGTTATGGCAGTTCATTCATCCTTGCCCAAGCGTACAGAGATAAGATCGAAGCATGGCCCAAATATATAGCATGTTTTTTTTAATATATGCAAGAACTGGTTTTTTAAACGTTTTTGCATGCTTATTTTGTGTATTCATGCTTTTAACATGTTTTGTGTTTTTGATGCACTTGTGTCCGATTTTTCAGATATTTGGAAACGTTTTCTGTACATTTCACAGGTATAAAATTTCCTGCTCATTTAGTGTGTTTTTAGACGTTTTAACACGTGAAGCTTATTTTGTGTATTTCATGCTTTTTACACCAAATTTTGTGTTTTTGTGCATTTGAAAAGTCCGTTTGTGTCCGTTTTTCACATATTTTGCAGTTTTCTGTACATTTTCCAGGATTTCTGCTCATTTATTGTGTTTTTAACGTTTTCCATGCTTATTTTTTGTGAGAACGCCACCATCAAGGATTTTGTGTCTTCTGTGAGAAAGCAGGACACAGCCTACCAGTTGCCGTAAGTTTTGAAGAAGACAATTACAGAAAGAGTCAAGTTTGTCCAGGAGAAAATTTGTGCTTCGGTTGCTTGAAATGGATCATCGTTCCAAGTAACTGCAGTGAGAGAAATATCTGCAAGACATGCGAGAAAGGTCATCCAACTTGTCTTCATGATAACCGTCCTAAAGAAGAACGCAAGCAAGAAAGAACACAAGTAATAAAGGCTGATGGTGCAAAATACAAAGAGAAGCCAAAGGATGAAAGTCCAGAACAACCACAAGATCAACCGAGTACATCTACAAGTACATGTGGACCCATTTAGTACATAAGGTTTTCCAGAGTGGCAGCCATTTTGTGTATTCATACAATAATTCCAGTGTGGGTCTTTGCTGCGGCTGAGCCAAATCGTGTCCGTTTTTCACATATTTTGCACGTTTTCTAGATACACAGAGCGATACGACATTTATACTGGAGGAGACGTTGCAAGGGCACTCAACGTAAGGAGTGAGCCAGTTCAGCTGAGTATTACCACGCTATCTTCAACAAATAGCATTGTGTCCTGCAAGAAGATGACTGGTTTACAAGTAAGAGGGTTCTATTCAGACGAGATAATACCACTTTTTCCTGTGACTTTTCCAGAGAAATTCTGCCGGCAAATAGAAATCATATTCTTACACCGGAGAAAGCAAAGTTATGGACTCATCTGGAACATATTGCAGCTGAGATTTTGCCCCTCAGCAAGCTTTGAAGTTGGTTTTTTTAATAGTGCAGCAACTGTCCTCAAGTTTTACTCAAAACATATTTGGCTGGTGAAAGAAACTAACCCTTTGCACTGCATTTAGTGGATTTGGGATGGATTTTACGCTTAGGCTGTGTAATCCATGTTTTTACTATGGAGTTTAGTATTTGGGAGTAAGCCGTTTTTCACAAGTTTTGAAGAAAGTCTGTACCAGATTTTACAGTCTCCCTCAGATCATACAAGTGAAGTGTATTCTGCCAAGTTTTCCATGAACCTCTCTGAACGTTTATCTTTTTAACCGGTCCAGATCTAACGAATGCCTTGGTGGGAGTTTTGTTTCGCCTCCGAAGAAGTGACATAGAGCGCATGCTCATTCACCAGTTCCATTTGAAAACGGTTTTCCAAGATTATTTTCGTATTCCCTTGTTACAGAATGTGGGCATTTTGTGAAAGAAGTCCAGAGTTTTTGCAGCACAGGCACCTACTGACTTCACAAGCTTGTTTTCCAATAGCAGAGAAGTCCTTTACATCATTCCCAAGAAAGAATTTTGCTGATTTCATACTACAACCAAGGATATGACATTAGGAGAATTCAAATAGAAAGAGCTCTTGTGGCGCATTTGGTACGTGGCTTCTGACGAGTTTAGCAGTTTTTGTCAGGGAGAAACCACTTAACCTCAGAGGACCATTGGGAAAGCAGATCCTGCTGCAACCGTGTTGGGACAATACTTCACCCGCTTTTTGCAACCTCAGTGGGAACGTTGGTTCCAAGAATTCTTGGCCAATCTCTTCTGGAGTCGGTGGAAGAAAGAGTATCTCCTGAACCTTAAACCAAGACAGAAGTGGATCAAGGATCCCAGAGATGCAAAGGTTAACGATATCGTCCTTCTGCAAGAAGACGCTACATCTCGTAACCTGTGGAAACTGGCAAGGGTCGTTGAAGTATTTCCTGGAAGAGACGGTTTAGAGTGAGAAAGGTGAAGTTGTGCATCAGCGTTTTCCAACCTGGATAAGAAGGGAAGGCGTGTTTCCAAACCAATTCATCTGGAGAGGCCTATCCATAATTTTGCACGGTGACATGTACTTTTACAGAGTTTGAAGACCATCATTTCAGTCTTTTTTAGTTGTAAATTCGTGCCATTTTGTCAACACCAAGCTTAGTACGTTTGTAAATAATCTGCTTTGTAATTCCATTTGATGATTTCACAATTTTGCATAGATTTTGGTGGGATTGTAACTGCCTACTTAAGCAGTTTTTATACGTTTTCTTAGTTGGTTTTAAAGTTTGTAAATTGTTAATAGAACTTGTGGATAGAACTTCTGTTCTTCTAAGAACATTGACAATGTTCTTTTCCATGGTTACACTGCTTTTACCGCGGTTACCACGTTACAAAGGTTCCAAAGTTAGTTCCAAAGAGTCATTCGGAAAGTTAAGACCAACAGGGTACAAACGTGACCATAGTTCTCCTTAGATATTTCATGCAGCCAATTAGGTTTGTGTTTTTAGATTTACTAATTATGTTTATTCACCTTTTCAGTTTTTAGAGTGAATTGATTTGTAACTACGGTTCGTAAATCAAGATTAATTGCACGTTTTGTGATAAAACCAACAAAGGATCAGTCATTTAGTGTAATAGTCTAGACAATTTTAAATTGTTTCATTGTATAATGGTTTATTTGATTTATGTTACAGTTCATGGGTTTAAGATTATGTTTAAGGTGCATACTCAAGAATAAACCTAATGTATTTTTGTGCTGTCATTTTTGAATCTGAGAAGCTCACAGTGTATTTCATGCTTTTTACATGTTTTGTGTTTTCTGTGTATTTTTTTTTCCGTTTTTCACATATTTTGCACGTTTTTTCTGTACATTTTAAAGGCTTCCCTCTCATTTAGTGTGTTTTTTAGACGTTTTCCATGCTTATTTTGTGTATTTTATGCTTATTACATGTTTTGTGTTTTTGTGCATTTGAGTCCGTTTTTCACATATATTTTACAGGTTTCCTGCTCATTTAGTGTGTTTTTTAGACGTTTTCCATGCTTATTTTGTGTATTTCATGCTTTTTACATGTTTTGTGTTTTTGTGCATTTGTGTCCGTTTGTGTCCGTTTTTCACATATTTTGCACGTTTTCTGTACATTTTACAGGTTTCCTGCTCATTTAGTGTGTTTTTTAGACGTTTTCCATGCTTATTTTGTGTATTTCATGCTTTTTACATGTTTTTTGTTTTTGTTTTGTGTCCGTTTGTGTCCGTTTTTCACATATTTTGCACGTTTTTCTGTACATTTTACAGGTTTCCTGCTCATTTAGTGTGTTTTTTAGACGTTTTCCATGCTTATTTTGTGTATTTCATGCTTTTTACATGTTTTGTGTTTTTGTGCATTTGTGTCCGTTTGTGTCCGTTTTTCACATATTTTGCACGTTTTCTGTACATTTTACAGGTTTCCTGCTCATTTAGTGTGTTTTTTAGACGTTTTCCATGCTTATTTTTGTGTATTTCATGCTTTTTACATGTTTTGTGTTTTTGTGCATTTGTGTCCGTTTGTGTCCGTTTTTCACATATTTTGCACGTTTTCTGTACATTTTACAGGTTTCCTGCTCATTTAGTGTGTTTTTTAGACGTTTTCCATGCTTATTTTGTGTATTTCATGCTTTTTACATGTTTTGTGTTTTTGTGCATTTGTGTCCGTTTTTCACATATTTTGCACGTTTTCTGTACATTTTACAGGTTTCCTGCTCATTTAGTGTGTGTTTTTAGACGTTTTCCATGCTTATTTTGTGTATTTCATGCTTTTTACATGTTTTGTGTTTTTGTGCATTTGTGTCCGTTTGTGTCCGTTTTTCACATATTTTGCACGTTTTCTGTACATTTTACAGGTTTCCTGCTCATTTAGTGTGTTTTTTAGACGTTTTCCATGCTTATTTTGTGTATTTCATGCTTTTTACATGTTTTGTGTTTTTGTGCATTTTTGTCCGTTTTTCACATATTTTGCACGTTTTCTGTACATTTTACAGGTTTCCTGCTCATTTAGTGTGTTTTTTAGACGTTTTCCATGCTTATTTTGTGTCATGCTTTTTCATGCTTTTTACATGTTTTGTTTTGTGTTTTTGTGTCCGTTTGTGTCCGTTTTTCACATATTTTGCACGTTTTCTGTACATTTTACAGGTTTCCTGCTCATTTAGTGTGTTTTTTAGACGTTTTCCATGCTTATTTTGTGTATTTCATGCTTTTTACATGTTTTTGTGTTTTTGTGCATTTGTGTCCGTTTGTGTCCGTTTTTCACATATTTTGCACGTTTTCTGTACATTTTACAGGTTTCCTGCTCATTTAGTGTTTTTTAGACGTTTTCCATGCTTATTTTGTGTATTTCATGCTTTTTACATGTTTTGTGTTTTTGTGCATTTGTGTCCGTTTTTCACATATTTTGCACGTTTTCTGTACATTTTACAGGTTTCCTGCTCATTTAGTGTGTTTTTTTTAGACGTTTTCCATGCTTATTTTGTGTATTTCATGCTTTTTACATGTTTTGTGTTTTTGTGCATTTGTGTCCGTTTGTGTCCGTTTTTCACATATTTTGCACGTTTTCTGTACATTTTACAGGTTTCCTGCTCATTTAGTGTGTTTTTTAGACGTTTTCCATGCTTATTTTGTGTATTTCATGCTTTTTACATGTTTTGTGTTTTTGTTTTTGTGTCCGTTTGTGTCCGTTTTTCACATATTTTGCACGTTTTCTGTACATTTTACAGGTTTCCTGCTCATTTAGTGTGTTTTTTAGACGTTTTCCATGCTTATTTTGTGTATTTCATGCTTTTTACATGTTTTGTGTTTTTGTGCATTTGTGTCCGTTTGTGTCCGTTTTTCACATATTTTGCACGTTTTCTGTACATTTTACAGGTTTCCTGCTCATTTAGTGTGTTTTTTAGACGTTTTCCATGCTTATTTTGTGTATTTCATGCTTTTTACATGTTTTTGTGCATTTGTGTCCGTTTTTCACATATTTTGCACGTTTTCTGTACATTTTACAGGTTTCCTGCTCATTTAGTGTGTTTTTTAGACGTTTTCCATGCTTATTTTGTGTATTTCATGCTTTTTACATGTTTTGTGTTTTTTTTGTGCATTTGTGTCCGTTTGTGTCCGTTTTTCACATATTTTGCACGTTTTCTGTACATTTTACAGGTTTCCTGCTCATTTAGTGTGTTTTTTAGACGTTTTCCATGCTTATTTTGTGTATTTCATGCTTTTTACATGTTTTGTGTTTTTGTGTTTTTGTGTCCGTTTGTGTCCGTTTTTCACATATTTTGCACGTTTTCTGTACATTTTACAGGTTTCCTGCTCATTTAGTGTGTTTTTTTAGACGTTTTCCATGCTTATTTTGTGTATTTCATGCTTTTTACATGTTTTGTGTTTTTGTGCATTTGTGTCCGTTTTTCACATATTTTGCACGTTTTCTGTACATTTTACAGGTTTCCTGCTCATTTAGTGTGTTTTTTAGACGTTTTCCATGCTTATTTTGTGTATTTCATGCTTTTTACATGTTTTTTGTTTTTGTGCATTTGTGTCCGTTTTTCACATATTTTGCACGTTTTCTGTACATTTTACAGGTTTCCTGCTCATTTAGTGTGTTTTTTAGACGTTTTCCATGCTTATTTTGTGTATTTCATGCTTTTTACATGTTTTGTGTTTTTGTGCATTTCCCACGTTTGTGTCCGTTTTTCACATATTTTGCACGTTTTCTGTACATTTTACAGGTTTCCTGCTCATTTAGTGTGTTTTTTAGACGTTTTCCATGCTTATTTTGTGTATTTCATGCTTTTTACATGTTTTTTGTTTTTGTGCATTTGTGTCCGTTTTTCACATATTTTGCACGTTTTCTGTACATTTTACAGGTTTCCTGCTCATTTAGTGTGTTTTTTAGACGTTTTCCATGCTTATTTTTGTGTATTTCATGCTTTTTACATTTTTGTGTTTTTGTGCATTTGTGTCCGTTTGTGTCCGTTTTTCACATATTTTGCACGTTTTCTGTACATTTTACAGGTTTCCTGCTCATTTAGTGTGTTTTTTTAGACGTTTTCCATGCTTATTTTGTATTTCATGCTTTTATTACATGCTTTTTTTGTGTTTTTGTTTTTGTGCTTTTGTGTCCGTTTGTGTCCGTTTTTCACATATTTTGCACGTTTTCTGTACATTTTACAGGTTTCCTGCTCATTTAGTGTGTTTTTTTAGACGTTTTCCATGCTTATTTTGTGTATTTCATGCTTTTTACATGTTTTGTGTTTTTGTTTTTGTGCATTTTTGTGTCCGTTTTTCACATATTTTGCACGTTTTTCTGTACATTTTACAGGTTTCCTGCTCATTTAGTGTGTTTTTTAGACGTTTTCCATGCTTATTTTGTGTATTTCATGCTTTTTACATGTTTTGTGTTTTTTTGTGCATTTGTGTCCGTTTGTGTCCGTTTTTTTCACATATTTTGCACGTTTTCTGTACATTTTACAGGTTTCCTGCTCATTTAGTGTTTTTTAGACGTTTTCCATGCTTATTTTGTGTATTTCATGCTTTTTACATGTTTTGTGTTTTTGTGCATTTGTGTCCGTTTTTGTGTCCGTTTTTCACATATTTTGCACGTTTTCTGTACATTTTACAGGTTTCCTGCTCATTTAGTGTGTTTTTTTTAGACGTTTTCCATGCTTATTTTTTTGTGTATTTCATGCTTTTTACATGTTTTTGTGTTTTTGTGCATTTGTGTCCGTTTGTGTCCGTTTTTCACATATTTTGCACGTTTTCTGTACATTTTACAGGTTTCCTGCTCATTTAGTGTGTTTTTTAGACGTTTTCCATGCTTATTTTGTGTATTTCATGCTTTTTACATGTTTTTTTTTTTGTTTTTGTGCATTTGTTTGTCCGTTTTTCACATATTTTGCACGTTTTCTGTACATTTTACAGGTTTCCTGCTCATTTAGTGTTTTTTAGACGTTTTCCATGCTTATTTTGTGTATTTCATGCTTTTTACATGTTTTGTGTTTTTGTGCATTTGTGTCCGTTTGTTTGCTTTTTTCCGTTTTTCACATATATTTTGCACGTTTTCTGTACATTTTACAGTTTTTGCTCCCATTTATTTAGTGTGTTTTTTAGACGTTTTCCATGCTTATTTTGTGTATTTCATGCTTTTTACATGTTTTGTGTTTTTTTTTGTGTCCGTTTGTGTCCGTTTTTCACATATTTTGCACGTTTTTCTGTACATTTTACAGGTTTCCTGCTCATTTAGTGTGTTTTTTAGACGTTTTCCATGCTTATTTTGTGTATTTCATGCTTTTTACATGTTTTGTGTTTTTGTGCATTTGTGTTGTGTCCGTTTTTCACATATTTTGCACGTTTTCTGTACATTTTACAGGTTTCCTGCTCATTTAGTGTGTTTTTTTAGACGTTTTCCATGCTTATTTTTTGTGTATTTCATGCTTTTTACATTTTTGTGTTTTTTTGTGCATTTGTTTGTGTCCGTTTTTCACATATTTTGCACGTTTTCTGTACATTTTACAGGTTTCCTGCTCATTTAGTGTGTTTTTTAGACGTTTTCCATGCTTATTTTTTGTGTATTTCATGCTTTTTACATGTTTTTTGTGTTTTTGTGCATTTTGTGTCCGTTTTTCACATATTTTGCACGTTTTCTGTACATTTTACAGGTTTCCTGCTCATTTAGTGTGTTTTTTAGACGTTTTCCATGCTTATTTTGTGTATTTTCATGCTTTTTACATGTTTTTGTTTTTGTGCATTTGTGTCCGTTTGTGTCCGTTTTTCACATATTTTGCACGTTTTCTGTACATTTTACAGGTTTCCTGCTCATTTAGGTGTGTTTTTTAGACGTTTTCCATGCTTATTTTGTGTACGTTTTTTCATGCTTATTTTTTACATGCTTTTTACGTTTTGTGTTTTTGTGCTTTTGTGTCGTTTTTGTGTCCGTTTTTCACATATTTTGCACTTTTTTCTGTACATTTTACAGGTTCCTGTGCTCATTTAGTGTGTTTTTTAGACGTTTTCCATGCTTATTTTGTGTATTTCATGCTTTTTACATGTTTTTGTGTTTTGTGTGCATTTGTGTCCGTTTTTCACATATTTTGCACGTTTTCTGTACATTTTACAGGTTTCCTGCTCATTTAGTGTGTGTTTTTTAGACGTTTTCCATGCTTATTTTGTGTATTTCATGCTTTTTACATGTTTTTTGTTTTTGTGCATTTGTGTCCGTTTTTCACATATTTTGCACGTTTTCTGTACATTTTACAGGTTTCCTGCTCATTTAGTGTGTTTTTTAGACGTTTTCCATGCTTATTTTGTGTATTTCATGCTTTTTACATGTTTTGTGTTTTTGTGCATTTGTTTTGTCCGTTTTTCACATATTTTGCACGTTTTCTGTACATTTTACAGGTTTCCTGCTCATTTAGTGTGTTTTTTAGACGTTTTCCATGCTTATTTTGTGTATTTCATGCTTTTTACATGTTTTGTGTTTTTGTGCATTTGTGTCCGTTTTTCACATATTTTGCACGTTTTCTGTACATTTTACAGGTTTCCTGCTCATTTACTGTGTTTTTAGACGTTTTCCACGCTTATTTTGTGTATTTCATGCTTTTTACATGTTTTGTGTTTTTGTGCATTTGTGTCCGTTTGTGTCTGTTTTTCACATATTTTGCACGTTTTCTGTACATTTTACAGGTTTCCTGCTCATTTTACAATGAACAATTTACATATTGTAGACTATTAATCTTACGACTGATCCTTTGTTGGTTTTATCACATGAATTTACATCTTGATTTAGAACATATCAATTCACTTTAATGCTAGAAAAGGTAATAAACATAATTAGTATATTAACAGAACACAAACATTATTGGCTGCATGAAATATCTAAGGAGAGCTATGGTCACGTTGTACCCTGTTGGTCTTATCTTTCCGAATGACTCTTTGGAACTAACTTTGGAACCTTTGTAACGTGGTAACCGCGGTAATTAGCAGTGTAACCATGGAAAAGAACATTGTCAATGTTCTTAGAAGAACAGAAGTTCTATCCATAAGTTCTATTATACACAATTTTACAATTTTACAAACTTAAAACCAACTAAGAATATAAACTGCTTAAGTAGGCAGTTACACTCCCACCAAAATCTATGATTTTAAATCATGAAATGAAATTATACCAAGCGGATTATTTTACAGTACTAGCTTGGTCATGAATTCGCATGAATTTGCAACTGTAAAGTTAAGATGAAGATGATGGTCTTCACTCTGCTTCTAGTAATGTCACCGTCTTATGGATAGGTCTCTCCAGATAAATTGGTTTGGAAACACGCCTTCCCTTCTTATCCAGGTTGGAATCACTGATGCACAACTTCACCTTTCTCACTCTACCGTCTCTTCCTGGATACACTTCAACGACCCTTGCCAGTTTCCACAAGTTACGAGATGTAGCGTCTTCTTGCAGAAGGACGATATCGTTAACCTTTGCATCTCTGCGATCCTTGATCCACTTTTGTCTTGGTTGAAGGTTCAGGAGATACTCTTTCTTCCACCGACTCCAGAAGAGATTGGCCAAGAATTCTTGGAACCAACGTTCCCACTGAGGTTGCAAATCATCGGGTGAAGTATCGTCCCAACACGGTTGCCGCAGGATCTGCTTTCCCGATGATCCTCTGAGGTTAAGTGGTTTCTCCCTGACAACCACTCTAAACTCGTCAGAAGCCACGTACCACTGCGCTCTAAGAGCTCTTTCTATTTGAGATTCTCCTAATGTCATATCCTTGGTTGTAGTAGCTTCAGCAAATTCTTTCTTGGGAATGGTGTAGAGGACTTCTCTGCTATTGGAAACGAGCTTGTGAAGTCGTAGGTTGCCTGTGCTGCAAAGTTCTCTGGATTCTTTCACAAGATTCCCATTCTCCCACCAAGGGAATCGAAAATAATCTTGGTCTTCTGTTTTCATATGGAACTGGTGAAACATGCGCTCGATGTCACTTCTTCGGAAGCGAAACAAAACTCCCATTTGGTGGCTTACTCCCATACTATCTCCATAGTTGAGACATGGATTACCACAGCCTACTACAATCCATCCCAAATCCGTTTGCAGTGCAAACTCTAAACTCGTCAGAAGCCACGTACCACTGCGCCCTAAGAGCTCTTTCTATTTGAGATTCTCCTAATGTCATATCCTTGGTTGTAGTAGCTTCAGCAAATTCTTTCTTGGGAATGGTGTAGAGGACTTCTCTGCTATTGGAAACGAGCTTGTGAAGTCGTAGGTTGCCTGTGCTGCAAAGTTCTCTGGATTCTTTCACAAGATTCCCATTCTCCCACCAAGGGAATCGAAAATAATCTTGGTCTTCTGTTTTCATATGGAACTGGTGAAACATGCGCTCGATGTCACTTCTTCGGAAGCGAAACAAAACTCCCATTTGGTGGCTTACTCCCATACTATCTCCATAGTTGAGACATGGATTACCACAGCCTACTACAATCCATCCCAAATCCGTTTGCAGTGCAAAGGGTTTGTTTCTATCACCAGCTACTACTCGTTTTGGTAGTAAAGCCTGAGGACAGTTGCTGCCTATTAAAAGGCCAACTTCACAGCTTTGCTGAGGGGCAATCTCATCTGCAATATGTTCCAGATGAATCCATAACTTTGCTTTCTCCGGTGTAAGAATATGATTTCTATTTGCCGGCATAATTTCTCTGGAATAAGTCACAGGAAGTGGTATTATCTCGTCTGAATAGAGCCCTCTTACTTGTAGACCAGTCATCTCCTTGCAGGACACAACACTATTTGTTGAAGATAGTGTGGTAACACTCAGCTGAACTGGTTCGCTCCTTACGTTGAGTGCCCTTGCGGTCTCCTCCAGTATAAATGTCGTATCACTCTGTGTATCCAGAAGTGCGTACACAAGAATTTCTCGATATGGCTCAGCTGCAGCAGAGACCCACACCGGAATTATTGTAGATGCATGGGTGTGGCTGCCACTCTGGATCACCGTATGTACGATGGCTCCACATGTACTTGTAGATGTACTTGGTTGATCTTGTGGGTTTTCTGGCCTTTCATCCTTTGGCTTGTCTTTGTGTTTTGCTTCGTCAGCCTTTACTACTTGCGTTCTCTCTTGCTTGCGTTCTTCTTTAGTAAGATTATCATGAAGGCAAGTTGGATGACCCTTCTCGCATGTCTTGCAGATATTTCTCTCACTGCAGTTCTTGGAACGATGACCCCATTTCAAGCAACCGAAGCACAACCTTTTCTCCTGGACAAACTTGACTCTTACTGTGATTGTCTTCTTCATGAACTTACGGCAATCTGGTAGACTGTGTCCTGCCTCCTCACAGAAGACACAGTCTTTGACGTTAGCATTCTCATCTGAATTCGTTATTAAAGTATTTGCTCCTGCTCTATTACTTATACCCTTACCTTTCTCTCCTTCACGTGGATTTGGTGTAGGGAAAGAAGTCATTGTGTTACAAACGATTTTGGCTTCACGTGTTAGAAACTGTACAAACTGGCTGAAGCTTGGAAATTTTATGCCTTGTTCTTGTAATTTTATGACTTTCCGTTTCCATCTCACGATCAACCAATCTGGAAGTTTAGTAAGCATCTTTCTGTTTTCGCTGCAACTGTTAAGCACATCGAGATCTTCGATCTGAAACATTGCAGATTCACAACTGCGAAGGAAGTCAACCAGTTCTTGCAGTTCCATATTATTTTTGCTGCTTATTGTAAAATGTACAGAAAACGTGCAAAATATGTGAAAAACGGATACAAATGCACAAAAACAAAAAATATGTAAAAAGCATGAAATACACAAAATAAGCATGGAAAACGTCTAAAAAACACAATAAATGAGCAGAAATCCTGTAAAATGTACAGAAAACGTGCAAAATATGTGAAAAACGGACACAAATGGACACAAATGCACAAAAACACAAAACATGT
>JAFMOC010001576.1:0-14754 GCA_019802505.1 Corydoras sp. C115
AAGCTGAAGATAATGAATGGATTGCTTCTTTTCTGTAATTTGGTTTTAAACCTTTAAAGTCATGACGTTATTGTGAAAAGTGAAAATAAAAATGTCGTGTTTTAAACACAAAAAAAAAAAACAATAAACAGAGGACGTCCAATTCTTCAGAATTTATCTGTAGTTCTGACATGTCTCTGGTGTTTTTGACACTCTTTTGTCCTTTAATGTTATTTTTTTTTTATTCTACACCTTTAAAAACACGCAAATAGTGACCTCTCGCTATAACAGCGACTTTCATTACTGAGGATTTTCCAAAAAAGTTAAAGTATTGTTCTAAATTGTTTGTCCCCTGTATGGACATGAGGACGGAGGGACAGAGAGGGGGAGAAAAATGAGTGTATGTTTAATAATGAAACTTAAATTAAAAAACTTTAGTAGAAAATGTTTAACACATTAAAACCTTAAATGAGACGGGTTCACTGATCTGAAGACAGAGAGACACCCCGGACACCAGGACAGAGTAGAACCTCCAGACTTCATGTTGATTTGTTGAGTGAGCACACACTGTGTATTAAAGTGAGCGCAAAAAGTCGTTGTCGCCCTCTGGTGGCAGGCTGCAGTATAACAGTTCTGATTCCAGGTCTTCTTAGGTTTTATTGTGTTAAACATTTTCTACTAAAGTTTTTTAATTTAAGTTTCATTATTAAACATACACTCACCCATCACACCAATACGGCAGTCGCATTTTTCTCCCCCTCTCTGTCCCTCCGTCCTCATGTCCATACAGGGGACAAACAATTTAGAACAATACTTTAACTTTTTTGGAAAATCCTCAGTAATGAAAGTCGCTATTGGCTGTCCTGAAATCGTGAGAGGTCACTATTTGCGTGTTTTTAAAGGTGTAGAATTAAAAAAAAAACAACATTAAAGGAGAAAAGAGCGTGGAATCAGAACTGTTATACTGCAGCCTGCCACCAGAGGGCGACAACGACGTTTTTAGTTCACTTTAATAGTATAGTGCACTGTTTAATTCAATTTAAGCTAGAAAGCACGTCCCTGTTAAATATTTGTCCATGTTGTCTCTTGAGGGTTTGTGCAGTACACTTAATATCACTTGTTCTGTGATTTCTTGTTATGCGTCACCCCCCCCCCCCCAGGCACCGCACCCCACTATTTGAGAAGCACTGTACTAAACCAAACTTACGGAACCATGTCTTTGTGGTCTTGCGTTCTTCATACTGAAACAGGAAACCTCATTCCCACAAACACGACGTCGTCGTCCAAAATACGTGAAACCCGACGCGGTGGAACTGAAGCGAGACCCGGATTTCAAAATGAAGAGGTCTGTCCCGATACTTTTCGTGGTTCTGCATTCGTTCTACAGGTTTGTACGGAATGATCTCATCACACCGCGTTCTTTACAATTCACTCATTTTATTAATGTTCATCACCCGCTACGTTAGCATTGTGGTTCCAACGAAAACGTTAATAACGAGGACGTCTCATCACATGTTCAGCTTCATTAAGAAAGTTGACTTAATGTATTAATGACACACACACACAATATATGGGGCAATCTACAGCAGCCAATTCCATGTGTTTGGACTGTGGGAGGAAACCGACGTGGACACGAGGAGAAAAGGAGGAGAACATGCAAATCACCAGACCACAGTTAGAGCTTCAAAAATTTAAGAATGTCACACATTTCCATCCGGAACTTTAAAAAAAGGACATATCTACAAGACGCATGGTTTCAAGTGTTTGGTATAATAACCGGGATAGGCCAGCTTCTGAAAGACCGTTCCACCCGGTTGTCTTCTCCATCTGACCAGGACCTTCTCCACCCCCCGGTTCTTCAGCATCTGTACCATCTGAGGAGCAGAACTCTGATGTTTTAGTTGCCCCTCCATTGTGTTCTGTAACTCAGATGGAACCCTGTAGAACAGAAGCCCCACCTGCTGCAGGATCAGGGTCATGAGCGCCGGATCGTTAACGTCCCGGTCCGACTGAACCCGAATCCTGATGATCTGCCGCTGCCCGGTGACGACTGCATTAATCAGAGTATACTGTTCAATATGTATAAGTTCACCTTTAATAAATGAATGACCTCACCTGAGTAACAGAAGAACGGCTTTTCATCCGTGCACACGGCGTCAAACACCTGAGCGTCCTTCACCGAGCCACAGTCGGAGTTTAGCGTCACAGAAAAGGGGGCGCCGGGCGCCCACATGACGGAGGGGGTGTCGGTCTGATCCGACCAGCTCCACGAGCTCCGGGCCAGTCCGATCCAGGTCCAGCCCTTTGTGGTTGCCCTTATGGCTGCGATCTCTGTGGAGTCCCTCACGCTGGCCAGGTCCGTGTGGTACAACCGGCAGTACGCCTGACCGGCAAACCACGAGGTCGCCCCCGTGTAGAAAACGTACATATCAGCTCCGGTTTTGCTGACTGTATGAAATAAAGCGCAATTAGTGGCAATCGCACTATTGTTATGCGTTTTACATACAGTATATATCCGCAGGACACGTCCGACTCTTTGGTAAAACCACGGCTCGTATAACGTTAAGACAGCCGTCAAACTGTCCATTCACTTAACTTTATGCTGATATTTACACTCCTGTAACTCCGCCAATTTTCAAGCCAGTCACTGGAGTCGGAGACGGATCCATCAAGACCGGCTGTCTGATATTGCAGATTGATCACACTTTCCCTTCACACGAAAATTGGCTTAGTTCGTTTCAAATGGAAAAAATCTGATTTCAAAATGCTATAACTCGGCCATTTTTCGAGCTACAAAATTGAAAGTCGCTGGAGTCAGAGATGGATGCAGTCAAACTGGTCTTCTAAAATTACAGACTGATCGCAATTTTTCTTCACTTCAAGTTCATTTCAAATGGGGACAAAAATCTGATTTTCAAAATGCCGTAACTCGGCCAATTTTCAAGGTACAAATATGAAATTCGCTGAAGTCGGAGACGGATCTGCTCAGACCAGTCGGCTGAAATTGCAGATTGAACGCACTTTCGCTTTACTCGTGATCATTTTTCAAAATTGGCTTAGTTCATTTCAAATAGGAAACAATCTGATATTTGCACTTATGTAACTCTGCCAATTTTCAAGCTACAAAAATTAGTCGGAGATGGCTGCAGCCAGACTGGTTATGCGAAATTACAGACTGATCACATTTTTTCTTCACTTGTGATCACTCTTCATATTTTGCTTCAAATAGGGAAAAAAATCTGATTTTCAAAATGCCACAACTCGGCCAATTTTCAAGCTATAAAAGCTAAATTCACTGGAGTCGGAGATGGCTGCAGTCAGATTAGATTTATGAAACCGCAGTTTGAATGCACACTCCCTTTACTCGTCATCACTCTTAAAAATTGGCTTAGTTCGTTTCAAATGGGAAAATTTTGATTTTCAAAGTGCTGTAACTCGGCCAATTTTTGAGCTATAAAAACGAAATTCACTACAGTCGGAGATGGGTGCAGCCAGACTAGTCTTCTGAAATCACAAACTGATCGCACTTTCCCTTCACTTGTAATAACTCTTCAAATTTGGCTTAGTTTATTTCAAATGGGAAAAAAACGATTTTCAAAGTGCTGTAATCGGCCAATTTTTAAACAACAAAAACGAAATTCACTGGAGTCAAACATGGATGCAGCTAGACTGGGCTTGTGAAATCGCAGTGTGATCGGACTTTCCCTTCACTTGGGATCACACTTCAAAGTTGTCTTCATTTCATTCATTTCAAATAAGAAAAATCAGATTTTTAAAGTTTTGTAACTCGTTCGTTTTTTGAGGTAGCTAGCTGGAGACGAAGCTCGCGTCGTCCCGAGTGATTCGCAGGAACGCCCAGCAGCTTAAAGCACATACTGAATGCACGCTCCGTTCACTTCGCACTGTATGTATCACGGGCAGGGCTCGTTAGAAATGCATTAAAGGAGAGAGTCTCATTACAGACTTCATTACATTCCCTTGGCCACGCCTATTTTTTATTTACCTTATTTATTGTATAGCTTTGATAAACGTTTGCACTGTGAGCTCCACAGCCGTGCTACAATCACACTCACATTTCTTCATGCGCCTCTCTAGTTAAGACTTATTCATCAAATTAAAATTAATTAAGAAATTAATCGATTAATCGTTTCTCTCACCATCGACGCAAACGAAGGGCTCCGGATACGAGCAGGGTCCACATGCCCAGCACGTTGGACTTGTGTAAACGCAGTCGTTAATGCCGACCAGGCTGTCCGGTTCTCCGTTACACCAGTTGGTCACGGTTCCCAGGGGTTGGTTCCCGAGGGACCAGCTCCAGTCATGTGACCGCTTGTAGAGTCCGATCCAGGCGTCAGAGCTGAGTTGCTGATTCAGAGTCATCGTCTGAAGTTGACTCATCACGTCAGAACCTCCGACGGTCAGCAGGTCCGTGTGGTTGGTTCGGCAGAACGTCTGAGCATCGCGCCATGTCCTGTTCTGATGGATCAGGTGGTACCTGTGAGGAGAACCCGGGGTGAGGGGGCGGATTCCTGCAGGGGGGGTTACAGATGAATTAATGAATAATTAATTAATCATGAGGTCATAATGTCTGTCTTGCGCTTTCTTTTTATATTACTTTATTAAATTCTCTACGGGCTCAATCTGGGTGGAGTTTGCATGTTCTCCTCATATCTGCATGGGTTTCCTTCGGGTTCTCCGGTTTCCTCCCACAGTCCAAAAACATGGATTCAAGGTGGATTGAATGCTCTAAATTGCCCCATATAATGTGTATGAGTGTGTGCCCAGTGATAGATTGCCCCCCTGTCATGGGTGTATCTGCCCAGCGCACGAAACGTTCTCCCCTGGATGGGCATGAGGAACCCCCCCCCCCCACACACACACATACACACCCCATACTTTAAGAGGATAAAGCAGAAGCTAATTAAAAATGCTCACACAACCTCGCGTGTCGTATTGTTTTTATGTTTTTTTAAAAAAAAAAAAAAAAAAAAAAAACACCGAAATAAAAAACAGAGGTTTGATTTTTAAACGTCTTTATTGAAAACAAACACTAATAATAATCTGGACTTTCATGACGTCATCCAGTCCAGTTTTTGTCTCCGGTTTCTCTAACAATCATGTCACCGGTTTCTCTAACAATCAAACACCGCCATCTGGTGGCCAAATTACAGAACGCAGTTTATAAAATATATTGAGAAATAGGGGAATTGCCTAGGGATTACAGGTTCGAATCCCAATCTGGGTGGAGTTTCCATGTCCTCCAGTTTCCTCCCACAGTCCAAAAACACATGGATCAAGGGCAATTGAGTTCTCCAAATTGCCCCATATAGAGAGTGTGTGTGTGTGTGTGTGTTCAGTGATAGATTGGCGTCCTGTCCTGAGTGTATCTGCCCATTGCCCGAAACGTCCCCCCCCCCCCATTGTACAATTGCCATTGTACCATCACAGATTAAGAACCACGTATCTGTATAATCCACCTGAACGTCTCCTCATCAGCTGGCTTTCTGACTCCATCACCATCATCATCATCATCATCATCATCATCATCATCATCACCATCATCACCACCACCACCATCATCATCATCATCATCATCATCATCACCATCATCATCATCATCACCACCACCATCATCATCACCATCACCATCATCACCACCACCACCATCATCATCATCATCACCATCATCATCACCACCACCACCATCATCATCATCACCATCATCATCATCATCATCACCATCATCACCACCACCACCATCATCATCCATCATCAGGTTCTGATCCTCCACCTGACGTTTTTAGAACCTGTTTACTCCGTTTTCAGATTTTTGCCTGCAACCATCATTAATCTCCAGACTCTGTGGTGCCTTCAGAACTCATTTACATACAACAGAACCATCTGCCATCGCGTCTGTTTATTGACTGAGCTGCACCTGCCTGCACCACCACGCCCTCCATCCTAACCATCACCACCACCACGCCCTCCACCCTAACCATCACCACCACCACGCCCTCCATCCTAACCATCACCACCACCACGCCCTCCATCCTAACCATCACCACCACCACGCCCTCCATCCTAACCATCACCACCACCACGCCCTCCATCCTAACCATCATCACCACCACGCCCTCCACCCTAACCATCACCACCACGCCCTCCATCCTTACCATCACCACCACGCCCTCCATCCTTACCATCACCACCACGCCCTCCATCCTTACCATCACCACCACCACGCCCTCCATCCTTACCATCACCACCACGCCCTCCACCCTTACCATCACCACCACGCCCTCCATCCTTACCATCACCACCACCACGCCCTCCACCCTTACCATCACCACCACGCCCTCCACCCTAACCATCACCACCACGCCCTCCATCCTTACCATCACCACCACGCCCTCCATCCTTACCATCACCACCACGCCCTCCATCCTTACCATCACCACCACCACGCCCTCCATCCTTACCATCACCACCACGCCCTCCACCCTGACCATCACCACCACGCCCTCCATCCTTACCATCACCACCACCACGCCCTCCACCCTTACCATCACCACCACGCCCTCCATCCTTACCATCACCACCACCACGCCCTCCATCCTTACCATCACCACCACCACGCCCTCCACCCTTACCATCACCACCACGCCCTCCATCCTTACCATCACCACCACGCCCTCCATCCTTACCATCACCACCACGCCCTCCATCCTTACCATCACCACCACCACGCCCTCCATCCTTACCATCACCACCACGCCCTCCACCCTTACCATCACCACCACGCCCTCCATCCTTACCATCACCACCACCACGCCCTCCACCCTTACCATCACCACCACGCCCTCCATCCTTACCATCACCACCACCACGCCCTCCATCCTTACCATCACCACCACGCCCTCCATCCTTACCATCACCACCACCACGCCCTCCATCCTTACCATCACCACCATGCCCTCCATCCATACCATCACCACCACGCCTTCCATCCTAACCATCACCACCACGCCCTCCATCCTTACCATCACCACCACGCCCTCCATCCTTACCATCACCACCACCACGCCCTCCATCCTTACCATCACCACCACGCCCTCCACCCTTACCATCACCACCACGCCCTCCATCCTTACCATCACCACCACGCCCTCCATCCTTACCATCACCACCACGCCCTCCATCCTTACCATCACCACCACGCCCTCCATCCTTACCATCACCACCACGCCCTCCATCCTTACCATCACCACCACGCCCTCCATCCTTACCATCACCACCACGCCCTCCATCCTTACCATCACCACCATGCCCTCCATCCTTACCATCACCACCACGCCCTCCATCCTTACCATCACCACCATGCCCTCCATCCATACCATCACCACCACGTCCTCCATCCTTACCATCACCACCACGTCCTCCATCTTTACCATCACCACCACGCCCTCCATCCTTACCATCACCACCACGCCCTCCATCCTTACCATCACCACCACGCCCTCCATCCTCACCATCACCACCACGCCCTCCACCCTTACCATCACCACCACGCCATTAATCACTTCAAACAAATGAAATCTGAACTCACCTGCGAACAGCAGGAGGACCGCGAGCTGCCGCAGCATCGTCAGGGTTCTCCTTAATGAAGAGAACACCGAGTCAGTCTCCAGATCATTAACCCACTGCAGCAGAGGTTCCTAAACCCGTCAACTAGAAACTGAGAAACTGTTCTCCACCCCAACCTGAGATCATCTACAGAACCAGCCAAATGTTAGGCCACGCCCCCTTCGTGCTCAATCCTCCATGTCCTCCACTTACCACACAGATGGAGTTTGTAGTTCTCCAATTGCAGACTGTAGTCCATCTGTGTTCTGTGTTGTTGTTGTTCGCCCCCTGTTGGTCCTCAGGAGCATCACAGAACAGGTATCATTTGGGTGGTGGATTGTTGACGGTCGGTTCTGCAGTGACACTGATGCTGCTGGAGTTTCATTTCTCCACCTCAGTCACACTGCCGGGATAGGATATAATGCACCCACCCAATAAGCCCTGCTCTGTGGTGGTGCTGTTGGGGTTCCAAGCGTTAGAGAACAGAGTATGGACTCCAGAACAGATGGACTACAGAGTGGAGGTGGAGAACTACAAAGTTCTTCTTTAGGGAACATGGAGAATGGGTGGAGCAGAAGGTTTGAAAGAACTCGAGATACGATCTTCACAGAGGAGAGTGAGAGCTGTTCCACCTGTCGAGGAGAACCAACGGCGAACGAGAAGGTTCTGAACGCCGCCGCAGACGCAAGGTGGAGGGTTCTGATGGTTCCGTCCAGATCGGGAAGCGTTGGAGACAGGTGTTCGTTAAATCATCAAACAAAACCAATCGAGAGATAAAGAGGTCGTTACCTGAAACCTGACGTCCAGCAGGTCCGGGGCCTGAATCAGAATGCCGACTGAGCGGGAGCGCAGCGTTAGAGCGGTCTGACCTCATTTCCATTCCGAGCTTCAAAACGTGAACAAAACGCGATGATGCTGCATGAGTCAGACCATCATCACCGACTCTGAATCACATTCGACTCTGAATCACAGGGACGAATCAAAGAGCCGATTCCTCTCTTTAACATGTGACTTCATTAAAACCCCAACAGAGAAGTTCAGAAGTGTTTCATTAATAAACCAAATAAAACATTGTATTTTTAATTACTTAAACGAGTTTATTCGTTATTACAAAAAGAGTCGAATCTTCTCTTTAAATCATACCTTTTCATTCTGTTAAATTCATTAGAGTTGATTCGACTCTTTGAATCATTAATGTATTTTCCCCTTTTTGAGATATATAAATATAAAGTTGACTCTTTTTTCTTTATAATTATGAAGAGTCGATTCTTTTTGCTGACTCACTGACTCAGTGGTTTGAGCTGTAAACTCGCCGGCCACTTTATTAGAGACACCACGCTGTAGCAGCTCCTCTGATCACAGATTTGTAGTTCCACAGTCCTCTGTGTGTCCTTTGGTATGTTCTCTGATGCGCAGGTTGTTTTTCGGGAGCTGAATGATGGAGTTGTTTGTCTCGTCACGTTCATTTCGTATCCAAAGTTGATGGAAATGACGGAGAATAAAAATCAGGTGCAGCTTCAATCATGCAGCAACAGAATGGAAATGAGTCGTTTGACGTTGATTCAGTGTGTCACGTTCTAGTGCAGAAGGAACCTCATCAATCATAGCATTTAATTAAAAATATTAAGATTCCACAAAGGTTCTGACCTCAACCCCGTTATCTGGACCGGTCCATCGCCATCGACATGTTGGGCACACAAAGAATCAATGAACCCCAAGAGGAGCAGTGGTTCCATCAGAATCATCAGAACCATGAGAACCATCAGAATCATGAGAACCTTTAGAACCACCAGAACCATGAAAACCACAGACATTGCTGTGCAGCGCCACCTTTTCAACCAAAGAGCCTTTGATTAAGACGCCCTTTAATTAACGTGTTTAATAAACAACAAAAAGACGAGAAAGAGTTCAGACGTTTTAATAATGAGCCTCGTTAATTAAAATCAAACACTCTGAAACTCATGGACTCAAAAACATGGATTCAAGGTCAATTGAATGCTCCAAATTGCCCCATATAGAGTGAGTGTGTGTCTAGTGATAGATTGCCCCCCTGTTCTGGGTGTATCTGCCCAGCGCCCGAAACCTGGATGGGCATGGGAATTAAGGTGCTCTTACCATTAATTAACTGGAACATGTTTGAATCGCGATGTACCGCGGAATCGATTAATCGCCTCGTCCGTAGCCCTCACGACCTCGAACGCCACCGATCGGAGGAACGGGTGGATTTTTCCTCGAGCGTTTAGTACGTCCTTAAAGACAGAAACACAGAGGGAGGGGTTTGGGTGCTCGAGGGATCTGCGAGGGGTTGAATTAAACGTGGTGGTAAAATGTGGACAACATTCCGGAGTGGTCCTCACAAGGTTTCCTCGTTGAAATCCAGCAGCAGCAGGGAGTGTTCCCTCAGTTCGTTATTTATGGGTTCGGGTTTGAGAACCGAACGATTTCTTTATTATATAGTTATTCAAATCAAGTCCTACTTATTCTGTAACTAAATTAAATTAAATTAGGGAGTGGTCATTTAGGAAGGGCGCGTCTCCTCGGCGTGAAACTTCTCGTGTTGCCGCAGGTGACCCTTGATGCCCTTGGGCAAGGTTTCCTCAGAACAAGTTTTAATCGCGATGTACTGCGGAATCGATTAATCGCCACGCCCGTAGCCCTCACGATCTCGAACACCACCGATCCGAGGAACGGGTGTATTTGTCCTCGAGCGTTTAGTACGTCCTTAAAGACAGAAACACAGAGGGAGGGGTTTGGGTGATCGAGGGATCTGCGAGGGGTTACTTATTCTGTAACTAAATTCAATTAAATTAAATTAGGGAGTGGTCATTTAGGAAGGGTGCGTCTCGTCGGCGTGAACCTTCTCGTGTTGCCGCAGGTGACCCTTGGTGGCGAACCTCTTGGCGCAGCGTGTGCAGGGATGGGGTTTGTCGCCCGTGTGGCGCTGCTGGTGGTAGCGGAGGGTACTGCGCTGAGCGAAGCTCTTGCCGCAGTCTGCGCAGGAGAAGGGCCTCTCTCCGGTGTGCAGGCGCTGGTGGTGCGTGAGGTTGCTCTGCTGGCTGAAGCTCTTGCCGCAGTGGGCGCAGCCGTAGGGCTTCTCGCCGGTGTGAACGCGCCGGTGGCTGAGCAGCGTGCTCAGGACGCTGAAGCTCCGCCCACACTGCGAGCAGGGGTAGGGCTTCTCTCCGGTGTGAATGCGCAGGTGGAACTTCAGCGTGCTCGGCTGGGTGAAGTTCTTGGCGCACTGCGGGCAGGAGTACGGCTTCTCGCCGGTGTGGACGCTCTGGTGGCGCCGCAGGTGACTCTGGGTGGTGAAGCTCCGCCCACACTC
Source organism: Corydoras sp. C115 (assembly GCA_019802505.1). Classification (NCBI taxonomy): domain Eukaryota; kingdom Metazoa; phylum Chordata; class Actinopteri; order Siluriformes; family Callichthyidae; genus Corydoras; species Corydoras sp. C115. The sequence goes on from JAFMOC010001576.1 coordinate 10,931, forward strand.
GCGGCAGCGGTAGGGCTTCTCGCCGGTGTGGATGCGCAGGTGGCTCTGCAGGCTGCTCTGCTGGTTGAAGCTCTTCCCGCAGGCCGTGCAGCCGTAGGGCTTCTCTCCGGTGTGGATGCGCAGGTGGTAGATCAGGCCGTTCTGGACGGTGAAGCTCTTGCCGCAGTGGGGGCAGCTGTAGGGTCTCTCTCCGGTGTGAATGCGCTCATGCCGCTGCAGGTTGCTCTTTTTGCAGAAGCCTTTGCCGCAGTGCAGACAGTCCAGCGTTTTCGCCGAGCTCGCCGCTTTGGGGGCGGGTCCGTCTGTTCGGAGGAAACGGGTTTCAGTTAATACTAAATTAACACAAATTAAATAAACATGGGCAGCACGGTGGCTTAGTGTTTAGCATGTTCTCCTCTCAGCGCTAGGGATTCCCGGTTCGAATCCCCATGGGTTTCCTCCGGGTTCTCCGGTTTCCTCCCACAGACCAAAAACATGGATCAAGTCAATTGAATTCTCCAAACTGCCCCATATAGAGTGTGTGTGAGAGTGAGTGTGTGCCCATGATGGAGAACGTGACGGAGAACGTGGTGGAGAACGTGTGGTACTTTTTGATTTGGTTTAATTATCTTAAGCAGTGTTTAAACGAGCTTTATAAATACATACAGCTCGTACACAATGCTGCTAATTAATGATCAAGCTTCAGGTTTTAATTACCTGACAGTCTGAGTGAAGACACTGCCCTCTATGGGAGTGAGGATGAACTGCATGTAGACGGGGATGAGGTCACATATTAGAGCGACTCACATTTGTCATTAGTATTTTTTTTATATTTATTTAGTATTATTATAAAACCAGACAATTATTAAACTTTTAATAAAGACATCCATTTAATTTACAATCGATTAATCGAAATAATAATTGTCCGATTAATCGATTATTGAAATAATCATTAGTTGCAGCTCTACTCAGGGGTCCGCCGTGTTGAGGCACATTGAAACGTTACTTACGTTATTTTTTTTTTATCGTTATTTTTTTTTAATCGATTATTGACATAACGGTTGGTTGCAGCCGTACTCAGGGGTCCGCCGTGTTGAGGCACATTGGAACGTTACCTGGATCTTCAGGCTCCTCCTTCTTGACGCCCCTCATCAGGGAGGGGAGGTTCTCCTGCTCCCCGGTGCTCCAGGATTCCTCCGTCTCCGTCTTCACATCGTTACAGAACAGTAAACGAGCAGAGCCCCCGTCACGCCCCTCATTCAGCCCTACCTCAGACGGAGCAGCATCAGGCCTGTCTCTGACGGAGCGCCCCCTGCCTTCCGTTTTCATCATTACACCGAGAGGAAACCTGCAAAATAATCACACAGCATGAACGCAGAGTGCACTATGTAGGGAACATTAATACATTCAATATGTAGTGCACTATGTAGGGAACATTAATACATTCTATATAGTGCACTATGTAGGGAACATTAATACATTCAATATGTAGTGCACTAAGTAGTGAGCATAAATACATAATGTAGTACACTATGTAGTGAGCATAATACATTCTACACGTAGTGCACTAAGTAGTGAGCATACATAGTACGCTATGTAGTTAGCATAATACATTCTATATGTAGTGCACTATGTAGGGAACATTAATACATTCTATATGTAGTGCACTATGTAGGGAACATTAATACATTCTATATGTAGTGCACTATGTAGGGAACATTAATACATTCTATATGTAGTGCACTATGTAGGGAACATTAATACATTCTTTGTGTAGTGCACTATGTAGTGGGCATAAGTACATTCTACATGTAGTGCACTAAGTAGTGAGCATACATACATTCTATATGTAGTGCACTATGTTCAGAGTATTAATGCAAAATGTGTAGTGCACTAAGTAGTGAGCATAAATACTTATTATATGAAGTGCGCTATGTAGGGATGATAAGTAAAGTAGGCCTGTATTCAACAAAGGATTTTCATAGTCGAATCTGATTCGTCAGATTTTCCCTATAGTCGACTGATAGTTAAAATTTCACCACAAGATGGCGCTATAAGCGTGGTTTTTAAAAATATTTTTTTTTATATTTTACTTGTTTTTCTAGAGCACCGTAAATGGGATCCCCGTTCTGGACTTTTTTCCACTTCAAAGGAAAAACCTAAAAATTATGATGATTTTATTTGACAAAAGGCTATATATATATATATATAACGAAAACAAAGACATTTCATGTAAAAACTAATGCTTAGCAGCAGCCATGGGCGCCCCCATGTGGTCAAAATGGTACATTCATGAGGTTCATAGTCGACTACGGTTCTCCGAATCGAATCGTCGAATCAGAGAATATTGCAGCTCACCCCTAAATAATAAAGCACGCTAGATTAAGTGCACTTCGTAGGGATGAAGCGTTGAAACACATTAAATAAAATTAAAACGTCACTAAACCTTAAATAAACATTACCGCGTTGCAGATCACACTGTGAACATTAATAAAACGTTAATAAAACGCTGATGTCTGTTAATGTTAATGTATATATGTTTCTAAAGCGCTCGTGTTTTTATGTTGTTATTGTGCAGCGTCATGTCAGAGTCGCGTGTCTGTCCCACACAACAGATCCGAATCTGAAACTTTAATAAAGAAAATCAAATAAAGGATTTAAAGATTTAAAAATAAAGAGTTTTTACCTGAAACAATAAAAACACAGCGTCTGCGGCCGCGCCGGCGTCTTCTTCTCTTTGATCCAGCGCTGTGACGACAGACTGAGAGCTCTGATCTACCGCCACCTGGTGGACGAAAGGGAAGGAACACCAACGGTAGTTAGGAGTTAAAACCACGTGATCCGAGCGCTATAGCAACCGATGAAGAAAATACAATCATAAAAAAGAAAAGCAATAGTTATAAAGATATATACAATAAAAATCATGATGAGACACTTTATATGTAGAGCACTATGTAGAGCGCATAAATACTTTCTATATGTAGTGCACTATGTAGGGAGCATAAATACTTTCTATATGTAGTGCACTATGTAGGAAGCATAAATACATTAATAGTATTAACACATCATTAATAGTGGTTAAGTGTGAATGAACCAACCTGAGGAACTCCAATGTGAAGATCTGGAACCCTTAGAACCGACAGACCAGCGAGCGAAACCCAAACCAAGACAAGCAGAACAAGCTGATTTTTTATTATTCTAATGCTGATTGTTTAATCAGACTGAGGTCAGTGAGGCAGCGGGAGCTCGTCGTGCGTCTGCAGGTCGTGTTGGGTTGACGTTGCCATGGCTCCTGATTCAGAGGATCACAGAACGCTTGGCTGAACGTTGAGGGTGTGGCGGCGTCGGGTGGATGAGCCAAGTAAACAAATGATGGTAATGAAGCCTCAGAGGTAAATCAGCTCCACAGACATGATGTCACAGGTGCCGGGGGGGGGGATCTCATATTCCCCTTTAAAGTCTTTCTATATTATTTTAAATACTAATATTTTACAAATAGATACAATTACTCTCTCTCTCTCTCTCTCTCTCTCTCTCTCTCTCTCTATATATATATATATATATATATATATATATATATATATATATATGCGGACTAAGTGAATTTCCTCATGGCAGTATCAATAAATACTTATTTTTTGTTCGATATGAGAGCAGATGTGGAACCCTGGGGGTGGGGGGGGGGGATTAACTCGACCTTAAGCCCTGATTTATTAAAGCAGTGCGGTACAGGAGTGTGAATAAGTAAACAAACCCCATAAAGAAGTGTTATTAATTATTATGTTATTGTGTAGTGGAGAACAGCTCCACCTCTTTACATGATTTATTCACCATAATACAGAACC
>JAFMOC010001583.1:0-14204 GCA_019802505.1 Corydoras sp. C115
TGTCTGACTAACAACAGGTACCGTAGCCGAGCGGTCTAAGGCGCTGGATTAAGGCTCCAGTCTCCTCGGAGGTGTGGGTTCAAATCCCACCGCTGCCAGTTGAAGCTTTGGTTTATCTCCTTTAAAAGAAATGAATTTAAGGTTTAAACACCCAGCCAAAGAAAGCAAACACCTTTTTTTTCAGATTCTTAGGTCACTAATGCCCATCGTGACTCCAGTACTTACTAATGTAAGGAAAGTTGTAAGAAAAACATGTTAATCTGACAAAAAATCTGAATGATCTACCATCTGGTCTTCAGCAGAATTAAATATTTGTAACGACTGTATCCTGGACTAGCTCACACTGACCACAGTTTGTAAGAGTACTGTTTGTCTCCAATGTTGATTCTGATTAGTTAGAGGGGTAGAAGTGTAAGGTGGAAACACTGAGTCAGATATTCAACTAACAGTCTCCTTTTTTTGTAAATTACAAAATTTACAAAAAAATGGATGTTTCTTCCCAGCGCCCGAAATGTTCTCCTCTGGATGGGCATGGGGAACCCCCCGCGACCCTAGTAGAGGATGAAGCGTAAGATGTGTTTCAGTAGTGACTAATTTGACATTTTTCAAAGTCTATAATACATTTAAGATTCAATATAATTTCATACATAAAGAAACTGTGAAACTGTCATACATAATTTCATACATAAAGAAAAACAAAAGTTTTTTTTTTTTCTGAAACCCTTTTGGCCTATTTCAATATCAATACAATATGGGCTCTTTCCTGAATTGCATGAAGATATGAAAGCTTTAAGTTCTGCTCTGTAGACTGGACTTAAAATGTATTTATTATTGATAAATGATTTATTTCTCAGACATTACAGCTATGATTCTGTTTCTATCCAACCCAGTTGGAAGTCTTTGTAAAAACCTTTGCAATGCCGTTATTTAAATTTCAAATGTTTGATTCATTATTTCAAAAGTATAATTCTGCTTTGTGCATTAAATGTCATTCTAGAAACAAAATAAGTGAAAATACAAATAAAAACATTCACGTAAATGTTTCATTATACACCACCAAAAAAATAAAAATGTAAATTGCTAAAATACAATGTAAACTGCTGAAATAGTAAAAACACTAATAATAATAATAAAATACTAAAGTGATAAAATAAATCACAATAAAATTAATAATTGAGTTATTATAGTTTATATAATAGTTATATGGGCAATTACAATTTTATTCCACAAGGTGGCAGCAGTCAGTAAAATTCCTCTTCTTAAAGTCCTGCTCATTGTGAAATTAAATGGATTTTTACGTGTTTCATAATTTTATAAATTAAAATGTACCCTGTGCACATTTTATTACATTTAGTTTAATTTATTTTTAATATAAATTTTTCCTTTTAAACGCTTTTTAATTTGATGGTATAAATGTAAATGAGATGTTGGCAGTTTTCACCACAAAATGGCAGTAGGTACAGATGTACATTTACAGCACTTAGTTATGCAAAGAAGAGAAAGTTTTAACAGAATAAACAAATGCATATTTAATAATGAAGTGCACTAAAAGTTTTACACCCTAGATAGTGAACTAATATATGAACTGTAGATCTATTTAAGACACAAAGATGTTTCAATAATAAGAAAAACGCAACAACAGAATAATTAAGTTTAACAAGGAATTCCTATTGGAAAATAAAACACAACGCAACTATCAGTCGCAACTTTTAACATAATATTAAGTTTAATTAAAAAGTGATTTTGGATAAAAAGGTTGAAGGCTGTAAGCTGAATCACTGACTCTTTTGTGTGAATCGACTCAGTAAGTCATAAGATCTAGAAGGTTGTACAGTTTGTTCTACACAGTTCTTTTAATCTGCTCTCTACTGTCATAAGTTTAGATCCATGTTCACATCATTAGTTCTTTTTGGGGATCATGATTAGAACATTGTAAAGCTGCTTTCAGACAATGCACTATTAATAATGGAGCAGAACATAAAGTGTTTATAGTAGATTGTATATAACTTTATGTTAAACATTAAGTCATAATCATGATTCTGCTTAATAATTTTAATATAAACATTAAGGGGGGCACAGTGGCTTAGTGGTTAGCACGTTCGCCTCTCAGCGCTAGGGATTCCTGGTTCGAATCCCCATCTGGGTGGAGTTTCCATGTTCTCCCTGTATCTGCGTGGGTTTCCTCCGGGTTCTCCGGTTTCCTCCCACGGTCCAAAAACATGGATCAAGTCAATTGAATTCTCAAAATTGCCCCATATAGAGTGTGTTTGAGTGAGTGTGTGCCCAGCGATGGATTGGAGCCCTGTCCTGGGTCTATCTGCCCAGCGCTTGAGACGTTCTCCCCTGGATGGTCATGGGGAACCCCACCGCGACCCTAATAGAGGATAAAGCAGGAGATAATGAATGAATGAATTAATTAATAATTCTATGGTGAAATATAAATGTAATTTCTCACCTCAAGAGGGCAGCAGTTATACATCTTCAGTTACAGTGCTGTTAGTTTTGATGGGACAAAGAAGAAGGACACAAGGCTGGACTAAAGGTATTACACATTCTATTTTTAAAAAGGTTCACTACCTGTGACTTTTCATCCTGTGTTTCACACACTAGATAGTGCACTAATATAAGAACTGTAGTGCCATTTGAGACAAAAGAATGTCCTAAACAAAGTGTTAGTACAGAATAAATTGGTTAAAGGGGAATTATTTATACACTAGGCGGCACGGTGGCTTAGTGGTTAGCATGTTCTCCTCTCAGCGCTAGGGATTCCCGGTTCGAATCCCCATCTGGGTGGAGTTTCCATGTTCTCCCCGTGTCCGCGTGGGTTTCCTCCGGGTTCTCCGGTTTCCTCCCACAGTCCAAAACCATGGATCAAGTCAATTGAGTTCTCCAAATTGCCCCATGTAGAGTATGTTTGTGTGAGTGTGTGCCCAGCGATGGATTGGCGCCCTGTCCTGGGTGTATCTACCCGGCGCCCGAGATGTTCTCCCCTGGATGAGCATGGGGAACCCCACCGCGACCCTAATATAGAATAAAGTGGAAGATAATGAATGAATGAAGGAATTTAGACACTACATTATAAACATGTTCATTATTTTATGATTAATATGATACGAAGTCCATTAATTTATCAAAAATAAAGTTTAAAATAAAAAGTTAAAGCTGTAATTAAAGAAAATATTAGGATACTGTTAGTTGAACTTAGTGTTAATGTGAATCGACTCTCAGTGAATCAGTAAATCTGAGGATAAAGATGAACAGAAGAACTAACAGATCCCCCAAAAAGTCACTTCACCTTTAAATCTATTCTAAAGTGCAAGTATTTTTTAGTTTCAATAGTAAAGTATAATTCTAGTGCTTAGGAAATCTCTAAATGTTGCTGTTACTTCTAAGAACTTATAGTTAAATATAATTATTGTTGTCTGCAGTTGATGCAAGGTTCAGAGATGCTTTACAGAACAAAAGAAACTAATTGTATTCAAAGTCACAGGTGATACTGTCCCCCAAAAAAGCACTTACATGCAATGTATCAATCAGTGCTATATGAAGTAATTTCAGTGTTTTTTTTTTCCATTATAATTAATCTTATTGTGAATACATTTCATCTGGAGCTCAAATCACTTTAAACTACCCCCAAAAAATAGCACTTATCACAGCAAGAAAAACAGACTAGAGATATTTTAGAGTTTTAAACTATAGTAGAACCCTCTCTTGAAACAACATTACATTTACATTTACATTTAGTCATTTAGCAGACGCTTTTTTCCAAAGCGACTTACAAATGAGAACACCACAAGTCAGAAGCCATGGAGAAAACCAACTATACGGTAAGTTCATCAAACCTGATTGTTATTCGAAGCTGCGCCCCCCCCCCCTTTTTTTTTTTTTTATAACAGGTATTTGTTAAATAGATGCGTCTTAAGTAGTTTCTTAAAACTGTTTAGTGATTCTGCCTTACGGACCGAGATGGGAAGATCGTTCCACCATTTTGCAGTGGTGAACGCCACAGAATGAGAATTAGCTCCTCGGTGAGGTGGAATCGCCAGGCGGCAATGATCACTGGAGCGGAGTGAACGAGTCGGAGTGTATTTTGAAAGATAGAGTGAAGGTAAGAGGGGGAAGATCCAGAAATGGTTCTGTATGACAGAGTCAGCGACTTGTACTGAATGCGAGCAGCTACAGGAAGCCAATGGAGGGAAGTGAGTAATGGAGTGACATGAGTTCGCTTGGGCTAGTTAAACACGAGTCGGGCTGCAGAGTTTTGAATTAGTTGAAGAGGTCTGATGGTGGAAGTTGGGATACCGGCAAGTAGTGCATTACAATAATCAAGCCGGGATAAGACTAGGGCTTGAACAAGCAGTTGGGTAGCATGTTCAGTCAAAAAGGGTCTGATCTTCCTTATGTTATAAAGAAGGAATCTACAAGAACGGGCGGTTTTGATAACATGATCAGAGAGTTTAAGGTGGGAGTCTATTGTGAACCCAAGGTTCCGGACCGAATCAGTTGGGGAGATTGTGGAGCCATCAATTTGGAAGGTCAGGTTGTGATGGATTGAGGGTTTAGCTGGGATAATGAGAAGCTCTGTTTTTTCTAAGTTTAATTTGAGATGACGGGCCTTCATCCAGACAGATATGAATGCAGACACCCGATTTGAGATGGTGGTGTCATCAGGGGCAAAAGACAGATGAAGTTGAGTGTCATCAGCATAGCAGTGGTAAGAGAAACCATGCGCCTGGATGACTGTGCTCAGTGATGTCATGTAAAGAGAGAAGAGGAGAGGACCAAGTACAGAGCCCTGAGGCACACCAGTGCGTACTTGGTGAGAGTTAGAGATCTCCCCATTCCATGACACTTTGAAGGTCCTTCCTGTGAGATAGGATCGAAACCATTCAAGGGTCGTGCAAGAAAAGCTTAATTCAGCTAGAGTGGACAGTAGAATCTGATGATTTACTGTATCAAAAGCTGCAGAAAGGTCTAACAAAATGAGGACCGAGGATTGAGATTTGGCTTTGGAAGATTTAAGTGAGTCAATCACAGAGAGCAATGCTGTCTCCGTGGAGTGACCACATCTAAAACCGGATTGATTGGGGTCAAGGAGATTATTCTGATTAAGAAATTTGGAGACCTGTGTGGATACCACCCGTTCAAGTGTTTTAGACAGGAAAGGTAAAAGAGAAACAGGTCTGTAGCTCTCGACCAAATTTGGGTTGAGCATAGGTTTTTTGAGTAGGGGTTTGACTATGGCTTGTTTAAAACAATTTGGAAAAGTCCCTGACGTGAGAGAGGAGTTAATGATGTGTGTGAGAGCTGGTGTGATGGAGGAGGCAATGAATTGAAGAAGGTGGGATGGGATGGAATCAAGGGGGCAGGTAGTTGGGTTACTGGCAAGAAGAATTTTGGAGATGTCAGATTCTGTGACGGGGGAGAAGGTTGGATGGCTGGATGTGTGAGATGTAGTGTTGTGGAAATGGTGAGTATGAATAATATTACAGGTTTGATTTCAGGTGGGGTTGTCTTTGTGTCTGTGAGCTTTTTTCTTTGGGTCCCTGGTTTCCTCTCACATCTAATGACATTCTGACACTAAATAGTTCTATTCAGTTGTGGATCTTTACAATAATTTGACTCTTCCCTGACCGGGAATCGAACCCGGGCCGTGGCGGTGAAAGCGCCAAATCCTAACCACTAGACTACCATGGAGATATGTACACGCGGATGTGTTATTGTTTTACATTCATGTACAGACTAAGTATTAGTTATATACTAAGTATATACTAAGAATGTCCTCATACGCTAGTCAGCATATTTATGTATTTTCTACTTGAACAAACACACAGATTGGCTGAGTAGTTAAAACATGGATGTAGTTGAAACATTTATTAAATATTAAAAATACTGTACTACATCATTGATACTAACAAAGTAAAGAGGAGAAAGAACTGGCTTGAACACATCGCACGGGGCGGCACGGTGCTGTTGGTGACAAGCAGATTCACTGACCACTCTACTGATGAGGAAGGTTGCTAAAATGCGCCCTCTGTTGGTGGCTAGGATTCCTGGTTTTCGCCCAGGTTCAACTCCTGGTATGATGATTTTTGAGGTTTACCTTGCTGGTTGTAAAGGTTGAATTTTTAGGCCCCATGATTGTCCAGCAAAATAAGAATTTAGAAACGTTGGAAAGCACTGCTTTTTCATCAAAGTCCAGATCAATGAAAGACATTTGAAAGGGCATTATGGCGTCCTGTAACCCAAAATTGCATCGTGACTTCAGCAAGCCTGGGTGGAATTTGGGTTGTGGCAAGCTCCCAAGAAAACAAAATTAGAATTAAAAAAAAAAAAAAAAAAAAAAAAAAAAAAAAAAATATATATATATATATATATATATATATATATATATATATATATATATATATATATATATATATATATATATATATATATATATATATATATATATTGCTGCTGTTTCATTAATATCTAGCTTTAGGAACTGCTCTTTTAAGGGCATAGTGTTCTTCCATGGACAAATAGTGGTTAGTACTCTGTGTTGTGGTCACAGCAACTCCAGTTCGAAATGGGGTCATGGCAAGCTCTTTTAAAAGAAATGAACTTTATTTTCAATCAATCAACTGATCCTGTGTTCTTTAGATTTTGTTTGTCTAAAGTAAGTATTTATTGTAATTGAATTATGGACTGCAGAGATAAAAGATGTAAAGTTATGCCAAATAATTACAATTAAGAAAAAAACATGTTAAAAGATCTTTTATTTTTGATACATCAGAGTTATTTCATCAGTAAAGTATCAGTTTGTTTTAAGTTCAATCAAGTGATATATATATATATATATTATACTATATATTATATTATATATATTATACTCCATGATGCACAGAAACTAAACTAAGTTGGAACCCTAACCCTATTTCTTTCACTGAGCGTAGCGTTTTAGAGTTCAAACAAAAATCAAAACAAATCTTCTCTGTATTGTGTCTATATAAACATTTTTCAACAGGCTTCAGACAAACATGTAAATTGCGCTCTGGTGCCACTTTAGGGTGGAGAAGGGCAGCAGCATTATCGGTCACATGATCAAATGCGGGCGGCACGGTGGCTTAGTGGTTAGCATGTTCTCCTCTCAGCGCTAGGGATTCCCGGTTCGAATCCCCATCTGGGTGGAGTTTCCATGTTCTCCCCGTGTCTGTGTGGGTTTCCTCCGGATTCTCTGGTTTCCTCCCACAGTCCAAAAACATGGATCAAGTCAATTGAATTCTCAAAATTGCCCCATATCACACTGTGAGCAGAAATATGGTTTCTCTCCTGTGTGAATGCGCTGATGACTTTTTAGAGTATCCTCTCGAGAAAAACTCTTCCCACACTGTGAGCAGGAATATGGTTTCTCTCCTGTGTGAATGCGCTGGTGAAGTTTTAAACTACCCTCTTGAGTAAAACTCTTCCCACACTGTAAGCAGGAATATGGTTTCTCTCCTGTGTGAATGCGCTGGTGTGTTTTAAGACCAGATTGAGTTGTACAGATTTTTCCACACTGCACACAGAAAATGTTTTTTGCTTTGATGGACATACACTGGTGTTTTTTGAATTCAGTCAATTTGGTAAAATGTTCATCACAACTTAAGCAGTTAATTTTCTTCTTGGTCATGTCTTTGTGAGAATGCAGTGAGGTCATGAAGGGTTCCGCTTCTGTTTAGAGAACAATTTTTAAAAGTAAGACAATAATTCAGTAATTAAACATGTAAACAATGTATGAAAATAACTAACCAACAAGACTTTGGTTTGTATAACTAGGACAAAAATCATTTAATCAAACGAAGAACTGAGTTTTTTAATCAAATGAGTAGCTGCTTTGTATTTTTGTTTTTTATGTATAATGACCCATCACAAACATTTTTATGATAATATTCAAATCTATGAGAGTTTCTGTCAAGGTTCATCTTTACCCATATCCAGCATTCTCTCTGATATGTTTTGCAGCCTGGCAATTATTCTAATTGAAAACTTTTAAAAGAGGTGGGCAGGAAAAAAATGTTTATAAATAGAGATAATAAAATACCTTTAAAGTAACTTTTTTTCTTTTATTTTACCTGAATCAATTTAATTTATTTTACAACAACAATAACAAATCATGGAAATAATAAAAATGTATGTGCATGTTTTATTCATATGTGTATTAACCTTTAATTACAATTATTTGAAATATAATTTTTATATTTATTTGTGTTTTTCCTTTCAAACTGATGCTACAATAAGTGAAATTGTTAATTTGGCCGTAGTACATCCATTATCTTCTGATTTATCTTATATTAGGGTTGCGGGGTGGTTCCCCATGCACATCCAGGGGAGAACATTTTGGGCGCTGGGCAGATACACCCAGGACAGGGTGCCTCTATATCAGTGATTCTCAATTATTTTCTGTTAAGCCCCCCCTAGGAAGAAGTAAACTTTTTGCGCCCCCCCCACACCCCCCCCCCACGACAAACTGGGATGAAAAATTATTTTTACACGCCCACTGTAGTATCATTTGTCTATAAATTTGTTACAAGTACAACTCTTTTATAACAATGTCTCCTTATTAACAATAAAGAAAATAAAAAAAGAAAGAAATATAGATCAACTTCAACATCAAGGCGCTACATATACTTCGACAAATTTCCTCGATTAAACTTTCGGTTGTCTTTTGTTGGTCTTATTATCTCCGCCTTTATCTCCTCATCTCTGTTAAATATTTTTACATGTTGTATCTTGAGGGTTTGTTCAGAACACTTGATATCTCTTGCTCTGTGATATCTTGTTATGCGCCCCCCCAGGCACCGCACTGCGCCCCCCCAGGGGGGCGCGCCCCACTATTTGAGAAGCACTGCTCTATATAGACACACTCTATATGGGGCAATTTGGAGAAATCAATTGACTTGATCCATGTTTTTGGACTGTGGTACGAAACCGGAAAACCCGGAGGAAACCCACGCGGACACGTGGAGAACATCGAAACTCTACCCAGAATATGATTCAAACCGGGAATCCCAAGCGCTGAGAGGCAAACGTGCTAACCACTAAGCCACCGTGCCGCCGTTATATAATAAATACACATTTAAAAATAAGGAATAATGTGCAGTTCACAGAGGATTGGAATCATGATTTGATTTTTTAAAAAAGCAGCATGGGGAGAACAAAAGTGGTAGTTCAGTAGTTATGGTTTTGGCTTCAATCTGAAGGTTAGGGAATTTAAATCCCAAGTTAAACTATAGGGATGTTGTTCAAGTCCCCTAACCCTCATTGCAACAGGGGTACTGTATCATTGCTGGCCCTCTACTCTGACACCAACCATCAGGTCAGTATAAGTGCAAAGATGAGCAGAAAATCTGCAGCTTGGCAAATTTTGAATCTATATATATAAGAAAACTATTGAAACAATATCCACAAGTTCAGTGCGGTCACAGCTGATACTGCCCCAAAAAAGCACCCAAATGATAAATCAGTGCTCTTATTTATTTCAATCTGTCTCTGAAAAATATAATTAATTTAACTTTAAGTTATACTTTCATTTAACTGGAAGTTATACTTTACCTCAACAAATATCACTTACCACAGAAATAGAAAGGTTAGAGCTCCTTTAGGGGTTTAATTGTGACAGTAAACACATGTAACTACTAATTTCTGATAAAAAATACTTGAAGTTCCTAAATTGATTAATTGAAAATAAAGTCCTATTTTAATCATTACTTACCTTTATCCTTTGTGTCCTAACATGAAGTTGTTTTCAGTTTAGTCTGAGGAGCAAAGCCCATGTGATGGCTTTATAAATGTTTCAAAATAGTCAAACATTTGGAGCAATTCACAGCCCCACCCACACTATTATTTAACAATAGAACTGAGAATTCTTCATAATTTCTCCTTAAAGCCTTTTCACCATGTTCATAGGTATAAGCATAAAACATTAGACAGTAACTGAGAATGGTTGGGTTAAAATTGTTTTGAAAGTGAATGTATATACAGTTGGATTTGTCCAATGTTTAAAAAATTGTTTGTTAATAAACATTGCATTATTATACAAAAAAGGATAGAGCTCAATTATACTGACAATAATCTACCACCACCTTGAAAAGATATCCCAAAGTTTGCAAGTCAGTTCAGTTTGGTTCAGTGTAAATCTCAGTATATTGCAAAAATGTATTGAAAATCAATAAATTTTGCTTCTTCTCAGCACTTATAGTTAAATATAAATATTGTTGTCTGCAGTTGATGAAAGTTTCAGAGATGCTTTCCAGAACAAAGGAAACTAATGGAATTCAAAGTCACTACAAACTAACCCAAACTAATAGCACTTGCCACAGAAAAACACAGGTTAGAGCTACTTTAGTGTTTTAATTTTGACAGTAAACACATCCAAGTACTTATTTATTATAAAATACTATACATTTAGTTTTCAAACCTGATTAATTGAAAATAATATTATTTTCTAATTATAACTTACCTTATCTTCTGTGTCCTAAAAAGATGTTGTTGACCGTTTAGTCTGTGGAGCATAGCTTGTGTGATGGCTTCATAAATTTTCCAAAGTAGCCAACAATTTGGAGCAATTTACAGCCCCACCCACACTATCATTTGACAATAGAACTGAGAAGTCTTCAAAATTTGCATAGAACAGCCCAGATCAACTCGGACTGGTTGGATTGAAATTGTTTTGCAAGTTCATGTCTTGAAGCATTAGCATTCCAATGTCTCATAAATATTGTTGTCTGCATCAGGGATGCTTTACAGAACAAAGGAAACTAATTGTAGTCAAATTCACAGCTGATACTGCCCCAAAGAAAAACATGTACATGCAATGTATCAATCAGTGCTCAGAGATTTCGTTTTTTTGTAGATTTCCTATCTGTAACTCAAGTCACTTAAAAATGTCACCACCACAAATAGCACTTACCACAGCAAGATAAACAAGTTGAAACTACTTTTGAAAGTTTTAATTATGATGCTACTCAATTAATTACGCTCTTCTTTATGTGAAATTAAAGATACGTTTAATAAATTGCCATAATTATCTAAACACTAACATACCCCAACTTAATAGCGCTTTCCGTAAAGTCCCCTAAAGAAAGATACAACAGTTGACGCAAGTTAACCCCTTAAGCCAACCCCTCTTTTTTCTAAACATTTCCAAATATGCCGTTGCCACAGAATAATGGCTCTTATTCTTGAACCCCTTTGTCTACAGACAGAATAGAATCACTCTTATTATTATTAATTTAGAAAAAAAAAGTTTTAATGACACTATTTTATAAACATCTAAAAATAATTTGTAAAACAAATGTTGATTGAAAGCTTCAGTAAGCTGTTGCGAGGTTAAAACCCCAGTTAAGTTCTACACACACACACACAAACGTGAACTGTATGTACAACAGAAAAACACAATTCTTATGTACTTATGCCTCTGACTCTCTGTCTGTAATGATAGGACTGAATTCTTTCTTCTTCCATTTTCACTCTGTCCTAATGCATTATTTATGCTATTGTTTGTTTAAATTATTAAGAAAAACAATATTTTGTATATACTATATAAGTGAGCTAAAGCTCTGTGCTCAGTGTGTAAACCGACTCCCCTCCCGACTCCCGACTCCCCTCCCTGCCTCCTTCACACATGTGTATGAGAATGCTAATGAATAGAGGATGGGTGGTTTTACACACTGAGCGATCACACATGCAGAGAATCAAAATAAAATATTAAAAACACTTACATACCAAACTTGAACTGAATCACATCCTTAGTCGAACATTTCTACATCTTCTAAATCAATGCTTTAGAGCCTCTTTCCTCCGCATCCTCAATCAACAGTTTCCCTGTTTACCTGTATTTTAAAGATATAATCAACTTCTGTACAAAAAAAAACATATAAGGCTATATTTTATAGACCCTTGAAGCTGTCTCTGTGATGGATTTGTGGCATTTTAGTGCTTACAGTCGGAATAAGAGATTAATAATGGTAAGCCTTCACAAGCACTTGTATTAATACAAGCACATAAATTTGACTAAAAACACAGTTATAATATTTAAATTGGAGATTGGGTTACATGTTCAAAATGATGACAGTTTTATCATTAAAATTGTTTATGACAAAAACTAAAAATAAATGCTACAAATCGCTACAAATTTACAAAATCGTAAGATGCCAGTCGCAGTCGAGCCTAAAGGTCCCAAACTTTTTCGAATTTTATTATTTATGAAAACTCAGAGTGAAGCTGCATGTTATGTCATCAGACCAGATGTTATCATTATAATGCTTTACAGCAAAGGACACTGATAATTAAGTCAAAATTAAGCTAATCAATATAAAATGCATACCATATTTAAAGTGACCTATCTTCTGTAAGCCGTAATTTTAACATTCATTATCAGACGTAGGTCCTCAAAAAGAGCTGTTAATTTAGTTAAGTTGTTGAGGTTAAACTGTGTTTGGTTATAATGTAGCACAACAGAAGAATTTCTTTAGAGAGTAAAAAGACTGTCATGTTTTCTTTTCGTTAATCAAATCCAACAACCAACCAGTCAAATTCTGCACCTCCTGAAAATATTTCACCTTAATTATTTTAACTTATTTACATTAAAGATACTCAATATGCTGCAGAAGTTTCTTTCAGCTGATTCAATGTGGTGAACTGTTACACTCTATTTTTCCCATCAGCACAAACATAACACTTCTCATCATGATTCTCATTATTAAGTGTTTAACAGTGAGTGGTAAGGCGTTGGTCTTGTAAACCAAAGATCATGGGTTCGATCCCCTTTCATGCCTTTAATCACTTTATCATTAACTTAAGAACACTTTTAAATATCTCATATTATTCTAAGAGGTCATATTATGTTGAGTTTATAGGAAGCAAAACTATCCCTCAATGATAAAAGTCTTATACATCATACCTGCAGTTGTGTTTACTGCAGTCATTCATTCAGGAGAACATGCCAAAGAGTTTTAGTTCAGGTTTCTTCACAGAACACTTTTTTATAATAGTGCATTGTCTCAAAGCAGCTTTATAATGTTCTAATCATGATCCCCAAAAAGAGCTAATGATGTGAACATGGATCTAAACTTATGACAGTAGAGAGCAGATTAAAAGAACTGTGTAGAACAAACTCTACAACCTTCTAGATCTTATGACTCACTGAGTCGATTCACACAAAAGAGTCAGTGATTCAGCTTACAGCCTTCAACCTTTTTATTCCTAAATCACTGCTTTAACTTTTAAAATTAAACTCAATATTATGTTAATAGTTGCAACTTGTTTGTGTGCTTTTTTACGTTTTAATTTCTATAAAGAATTCCTTTTAAACTCGTTTATTCTGTTCTAGCGTTTTCTTTATGGAAGCATCTTTGTGTCTTAAATAGATCTACAGTTCTTATATTAGTTCACTATCTAGGGTGTAAAACACAGGATGTAAAGCTGCATTTAGTGCACTTCATTATTAAATATACATTTGTTTATCCAGTTCAAATTTTCTCTTCTTTGTATAACTATGTGCTGTAAATGTACATCTGTACTACTGCCATCTTGTGGTGAAAACTGCCAACATCGCATTTTTACATTTTTACCATCAAATTGACATAAACGCTTAAAAGTCAAAATTTATATTAAAAGTTAATTAATCTAAATGTAATAAAATGTGCACAGTGTAATTTGAGGGACAGTTAATTATATAAAATTGTGAAACACAAAAATCATTTAATCTCACATCGAGCAGGACTTTAAGAAGAGGAATTTTACTGACTGCTGCCACCTTGTGGAATAAAACTGTAATAAACTAAACACTATTATAATAACGCAATTATTATTTTCTTTATTTATTTGATCACTTTAGTGTTTTATTATTATAATGTTTTTACTATTACAGCAGTTTACATTGCATTTTTAGCTGTTTAGATTTTTCTTTATTTTAAATATTTTTGTTGGTGTATTTTTTAAATTTAAGTGAATGTTTTTATTTGTATTTTCACTTATTTTGTTTTTAGAATGACATTTAATGCACAAATCATAATTTTACTTTTTAAATAATAAATTCTTCAAACATTTTAAAATTTGAAATGTAAATAACAGCATTACAAAGTTTTTTTATAAAGTCTTCCCTGATTGGTTTAAACTATTGAACAGAAATATTGCCATAATGTCTGAGAAATATATTATTTGTCTCTTTTAAAAATAAA
>JAFMOC010001577.1:0-14831 GCA_019802505.1 Corydoras sp. C115
CATTTAATTTACTTATTAATTCCTGCATTTCAGTCCTACAACACATTCTAAAAGGGCTAAATATAAGGTTTGAAAATGATGTAAAGTTCAGAAAGGATTGTAATCATGATTTGGATTTTAAAAAGCAGCATGAGAAGAAAATAGTGGTAATTCAGTGGTTAGGTTGTTGGGCAATCAGTCCGAAGTTTTCTATCCCAATTCGAACAATAGGGACCGTAGTGCAAGGTATCATGGCTGGCTCTATACTCAGATGCCGACCAAGTATTTGGTTAATGGCTAAATGATCAATTATAAGTACAAAGATGAGCAGAAGATCTGCAGCTTGCCAAATTTTTTACCTTTTAAATATACGAAAACTATTTAAACAATTTACACAAGTTCAGTGCAGTCACAGCTGATACTGCCTCCCAAAAAAACACTTAAACACAAATGATCAATCAGTGCTCTTATTTAAATTGATTTCAGTCTGTCTCTGAAAAATATAATTAGTTTAACTTGGAAGTTATACTTTACCTCAACAAATATCACTTAACACAGAAATAGAAAGGTTAGAGCTCCTTTAGGGGTTTAATTGTGACAGTAAACACATCTAAGAACTAATTTGTTATATGTAATACTTAAAATTTCCTAAATTGATTAATTGAAAATAAAATCCTATTTTAATCATTACTTACCTTTATCCTTTGTTTCCTAACATGAATTTGTTTGCAGTTTAGTCTGAGGAGCAAGGCCCATGTGATGGTGTCACAGGCCGTGTCGCCACAGGGGGGCGACAGAGACGCACGCCGCCATCTTGCCGTGTTAATTACTTATTAATTAAATGCCGTGCTTTATTATTAGCTCTTACTCCCTTCCTTTGTCTGTTTCTTTTGAGGTGTCCCCCGGCTTCCTGGAGATCCATGGCTCTGCTTACGAATACTGTATGGATCCTGACAAGGCGGTCCTGCAGGACGCCCCCTAATGGACTCACATATAGTTTTCTAGTTGTTAGTTTTTCCATTTGTTTAGTATCTGGACATGGCTGTTCTACACTGTTGTTGCTGCCCGGCCGCTCAAGGAGGATGAGTCCCCCACTGAGTCTTGGTCCTCCCAAGGTTTCTTCCTTAAATAACAACATAAAAGGGAGTTTTTTCTTGCCACTGTCGCTTCGGCTTGCTCTTTGGGGGTTTAAAGGCTTTTCATTCTGTAAAGCTGCTTTGTGACAATGTACTGTTGTAAAAAGCGCTATATAAATAAATTACTTGACTTGACTTGACTTAAGGAGTAAAACTCCAACTCCCAGGAGGCACAGCGGCAATCAGGTCTGATGAGACCCAGCTGCCAGCGTCCTTATTTAACACGGTCTGTGGCGGTGCTTCCTCGCCACGCCGTCGCCTTTTTCACGCGCAGTGTGTGGTCGTTGGAGCAATGCCCAATGTTGAATTGACAGTGGGTCCTCTTCTTACGTTATATTCCCACTGTCCTATGATATTGGTTGCCGGGGTACGCCCTGGGGCAATATCACGATCACTTCTACCCTGTGTGTATATTACTGTGTGCCGATAACGCGTCCGGTCGAACGCCGCTCATCCGTGGAGGCAGCAGGGCGCTCGAGAGCACAGCGTTCGGGTTCAGAGTTGGGGATCAGGGAAGCCGTGTGTGCGTCACTCGGTGACGTCACACCGGCGTCATTTCGGTTCGGGGTTTTTGCGCCGTGGTCGCGGAGTCAGCGTTTTTCAGCTGCTCTTTAGTTTATTTATTTCTTTTGGTTTAGCGCGATATGCGCGCCTCGCTTTAGCGGAGGTTTTGTGTTTCGTTTCTTTTTTACTGCTCGGCTGCCATAGGGGCTAGAACGCTCCTCGCGCTGTTTTCCGGAAAGCCTAGGTGGCGCATCGGTTTAGTTCGGCGGCTCGACCGTCACAGCCCGCCGGTTCGAACCTCGGTCGGGACGTTTGCGCGTTACTCCCAGCGTGCCGCGGGAGTGCCGATTGTTAATAGGCATTAATATATATATATATATAAATTCCTAATTATATATTAATACTTATTATTATTACATATCTTATACCCTTATATACGTATATATATTATATATATATATATATATATATATATATATATATATATATATATATATATATATAGACATATATATATATATACGCCGTTTAGTGGCATCTGTCACCCTGCCACTACTCCCCTGTATCTTGGCTCCTATTATCCCTCCCATCGTAACAGTACGGCGTGGCCCTAGATGGAACCAGCAGGGGACCCGCCTATCAGGGATATTTTGCGATTCCAGGGGGCAGCCATCGGCCGCCATGAACAGCTCCTGCAACAAATTATGCAGCAGCTGACCCGGATTGCAGAACAGCCTGCCGAGGCTGTTCCCAAGCCTGAATCACCCTCTAGGTTGGGGGCATCCGAACTCCCTCCCGGGGGCCCGGACGCACAAATTGCTACCCCAGAGAGGTTTGCTGGGGGAGCAGAGCAGTGCAGGGGATTCCTGCTCCAATGCTCACTGGCTATCGAACAGCAACCTTCTAGGTTTCCCACAGAGCGTTCTAAGGTAGCCTTTATGATTTCCTTACTCACTGGCAAGGCCTTAACCTGGGCTAATGCTCTGTGGGAGACAGACGCCAGTGAGTGTACCACGGAACGAACTTTCCGTCAGGCAATCCATCAGACCTTTTACAACCCCAGGGAGGGGCGTGAAACCGGCCCGCGCTTACTCTCCCTGACCCAGGGGGTGCGGTCCGCCGCTGATTATGTGCTTGAGTTCCGCACCCTGGCTGCGGAGAGCGGGTGGTGCGAGGGCGCCTTGCTAGGTATCTTCCACCAGGGCCTCAGCGAACGGATGAAGGACGAGCTTGCACCTCGGGACCTGCCTACCTGCCTTACGGAAATGTTTGAAACATGCATTCGCGTAGACACACGCCTGCGTCAACGCGCCAGGGAAAGGGCCAATCGCACAAGGGCCCTCAGCCCTCGGCCTGCCTGGCCTGCCCCGGCTCGTAACCCTGCGAGAATGAGGTCTGGGGCGATGCAGCTAGGGGGCGCCCGACCACCAACGCGACCGTCAGTAAACGCCCGGGCCAGGTTCGGTCAGGAAGGGCGGAACCTAGGTCCTAAATTACCTAACCCCGTTGGCGTCACCTTAAGGGGTCAGTTAATGTGGGGAAACAAGTCTAAGGCCGAGGTTGGGATCTATGTAGACTCTGGGGCTGCGGGAAACTTTATTGATGATGAGCTGGTAAGAAACTTAGATCTACCCGTCGTGACCCTGCCGGCACCGCTAGCGGTGGTGGCTTTGGACGGCCGGATGCTAGGAGCAGGTCCCATCACTCATGCTACCCATCCGGTCCGCCTTCGCATTGGGGGGCACGAGGAGACCCTTGAATTTTACATCACTAGGGCTCCCCGGCTCATGCTGATCTTAGGTTTCCCATGGTTGGAGAAGCATAACCCGCGTATCGATTGGCAATCGCGATCGGTTTATGGCTGGCTGGGCACCTCGGTGTAGTGAGGCATGCCTGCTGCGTCGGGAGACCCCAGCACCCATCCCACACACCACCGTTGATCTCTCCAAGGTTCCGCAGGAATACCATGACCTTGGAGATGTGTTCAGCGTTGCTCGAGCCCATGTCCTACCACCTCACCGTGCCCATGACTGTGCCATTAATCTCCTCCCCGGCACGTCACCACCCAGGGGTAGGCTTTTCGCCTTAAATGCCACGGAACGCACCGCTATGGAGGCTTATATCCGGGAGGCGTTGGACATGGGCTTCATCCGACCATCCTCCTCACCCGCGGGGGCAGGCTTCTTCTTTGTCGGGAAGAAGGACGGCACGTTACGCCCGTGTATCGATTACCGCGGGCTGAACAGCATAACCGTCAGGGATCGTTACCCCCTGCCACTGATGTCCACCGGGTTTGAGGCGCTGCAGAAGGCCACGATTTTTACCAAGTTGGATCTTCGCAGCGCCTACAACCTGATTCGCATTAGACAGGGGGATGAATGGAAGACAGTGTTCCTTACGCCGACCGGGCATTACGAATATCTGGTCATGCCTTTTGGGTTAATGAACGCGCCAGATGTCTTCCAGCGGTTCATCAATGACGTCTTGAGGGAGGCGCTTGACCGCTACGCCTATGTATACCTCGACGACATCCTGATCTATAGCCGGTCACTCAAGGAGCACATAGGTCATGTTCGTCGTGTCCTTCAGCTTCTCCTCGACAACCACCTGTATGTCAAATTGGAGAAGTCCAACTTCCACACCTCGACAGTATCCTTCTTGGGATTCATTATATCCCAAGGCACCCTGAGGATGGATCAGACCAAGATCCAAGCGGTGACAGGTTGGCCACGTCCAACCTCACTCCGGGAGGTCCAGCGCTTCCTAGGCTTCGCTAATTTCTTCCGCAAATTCGTGAGGAATTATAGTGCGGTAGCGGCCCCCCTAACAGCGCTGACCCGGAAGACCCCCGGTCCATTTTTTCGATGGTCACCAGATGCCCAGCGGGCATTTGATACCCTCCGGGTTCGGCTAACGGAGCCGCCAGTCCTCCAACTCCCTGATCCGGAGGAACCCTTCATAGTGGAGGTAGATGCCTCTGAAGTGGGGGTCGGAGCAGTACTCTCCCAACGCGTTGGGACCCCCCCCAAACTTCACCCCTGTGCCTACTTTTCTCATCGGCTAACCCCCGCCGAGCGTAATTACCCGGTAGGGGACCGAGAACTGTTGGCAGTGAAGTTGGCACTCGAGGAGTGGAGGCACTGGCTAGAGGGAGCCAAACACCCGTTTCTGGTCTGGACAGACCACAAAAACCTGGCCTATGTTCAGCAGGCGAAGCGTCTCAATGCCCGGCAAGCGCGCTGGTCACTTTTCTTTGAGCGCTTTGCCTTCACACTGACCTATAGGCCGGGCTCCAAGAATGCCAAGCCGGACGCTCTCTCACTGCTGTGGTCTCAGGGAGAGAAGGAGTCCAACCCGGACCCTGAACCCATCCTGCCACAACCCCGTGTCGTGGCAGCCCTTACCTGGCCCATTGAGGCACAGGTAAAGGAGGCCCTCCAGCGGAACCCAGGACCTGGCGGCAATCCACCAGGCCGGTTATTCGTTCCGCCAGAACTCCGCAGGAGAGTGCTAGAATGGGGGCATTCGTCCCCATTTTCGGCCCATCCAGGGGTTACCAGGACCCTGGAGTTCCTGCAACGCAGATTTTGGTGGCCAGGGATGGAGAGCTCCGTCCGAGAGTTTGTGGCGGCATGTGAAACGTGTGCTCGCAGCAAGACCCCCCGGGGGCGCACCCCTGGGCTGTTGCGCCCTCTCCCGGTTCCCTCGCGGCCTTGGTCACACATTGCCCTGGATTTTATAACGGGGTTGCCGCCCTCCAAAAACAACACGGTTATCCTGGTGATGGTAGACAGGTTCTCCAAGGCGAGCAAATTCGTGGCTCTACCCAAGTTGCCCAATGCCAAGGAGACAGCGGACCTCCTAGTCCAACATGTGGTCCGGGCTCATGGGATTCCTCGAGACATAGTCTCCGATCGGGGCCCTCAATTCGCCAGCCGGTTCTGGAAGGCATTTGGGCAAGCCTTGGGGGCCACTGTAAGCCTGTCATCTGGGTTTCACCCGGAATCCAACGGCCAGACAGAAAGGCTCAACCAGGAGCTAGGCCGTATGCTCCGGTGCCTCGCGGCCGACCATCCTACCTCTTGGGCAGAGCTTCTACCTTGGGCTGAATATGCGCATAACACTCTGTGGCATTCAGCAATTGGCATGTCCCCATTCGAATGCCAATTTGGGTACCCTGCACCCATGTTCCCTGACCAGGAGGCTGAGGTAGGAGTTCCCGGAGCCCAACAGTACGTGCGTCGGTGCCGCCGTACTTGGCGCAAGGCTCGGGCCATCCTGAAGGCAAGCGTGGAAACCATGCGACGCAAGGCAGATCGCAAACGGCAGCTAGGACCCTCATACCGCCCAGGTCAAAGGGTCTGGTTGTCCTCCCGCGACATTCCCCTGAAGGGGCGAGCCGGCAAGCTGGCGCCAAAATATGTGGGACCATTTAAGGTAGTCCGACGCATCAACCCGGTCACATATAGATTGCAATTGCCTTCAGCCATGAAGATACATCCCACGTTCCACGTGTCCAGACTCAAGCCCTATTTATGTCAGACCTTGGCACCGCAGACCCCGCCACCTCCCCCACAAACTACCGCAGGGGGCCCTGCATACACAGTGCGAGGGTTGCTGGACTCCCGAAAGGTCCAGGGCTCCACCCAGTACCTTGTTGACTGGGAGGGCTATGGCCCAGAGGAGCGCTCCTGGGTTCCGGCCCGCAACATCCTAGACCCTGAACTCATCCGGGAGTTCAGACGCAACCGGGCTGCTGGAATGGGGTCGTCGGGAGCCGCCCCTAGAGGGGGGGTACTGTCACAGGCCGTGTCGCCACAGGGGGGCGACAGAGACGCACGCCGCCATCTCGCCGTGTAAGGAGTAAAACTCCAACTCCCAGGAGGCACAGCGGCAATCAGGTCTGATGAGACCCAGCTGCCAGCGTCCTTATTTAACACGGTCTTAACACGGCCTTTTTCACGCGCAGTGTGTGGTCGTTGGAGCAATGCCCAATGTTGAATTGACAGTGGGTCCTCTTCTTACGTTATATTCCCACTGTCCTATGATATTGGTTGCCGGGGTACGCCCTGGGGCAATATCACGATCACTTCTACCCTGTGTGTATATTACTGTGTGCCGATAACGCGTCCGGTCGAACGCCGCTCATCCGTGGAGGCGGCAGGGCGCTCGAGAGCACAGCGTTCGGGTTCAGAGTTGGGGATCAGGGAAGCCGTGTGTGCGTCACTCGGTGACGTCACACCGGCGTCATTTCGGTTCGGGGTTTTTGCGCCGTGGTCGCGGAGTCAGCGTTTTTCAGCTGCTCTTTAGTTTATTTATTTCTTTTGGTTTAGCGCGATATGCGCGCCTCGCTTTAGCGGAGGTTTTGTGTTTCGTTTCTTTTTTACTGCTCGGCTGCCATAGGCGCTAGAACGCTCCTCGCGCTGTTTTCCGGAAAGCCTAGGTGGCGCATCGGTGTAGTTCGGCGGCTCGAACGTCACAGCCCGCCGGTTCGAACCTCGGTCGGGACGTTTGCGCGTTACTCCCAGCGCGCCGCGGGAGTGCCGATTGTTAATAGGCATTAATATATATATATATATATTCCTAATTATATATTAATACTTATTATTATTACATATCTTATACCCTTATATACGTATATATTTATATATATATATATATATATATATATATATATATATATATATATATATATATATATATATATATATATATATATATATATATATATAGATATATATATATATATATATATATATATATATACGCCGTTTAGTGGCATCTGTCACCCTGCCACTACTCCCCTGTATCTTGGCTCCTATTATCCCTCCCATCGTAACAGATGGCTTTATAAATGTTTCAAATTAGTCAACCATTTGGAGCAATTCACAGCCCCACCCACACTCTCATTTAACAATAGAACTGAGAATTCCTCATAATGTCAGCTGAAAGCCTTTTTGCCCTTTTCATAGGTATAAGCATAAAACATTCCATTGTAACTGAGAATGGTTGGATTAAAATTGGTTTGAAAGGAATACATGTGTTGGAGAATTAACATTCTTGTGTACAGTTGGATTTTTATGATGTTTTAAAAAAAATTGTTAATAAAACATTGCATTATTATACAAAAAGGAAAGAGCTCAATTATACTGACAATAATCTACCCCAACTTTGAAAAGATATCCCAAAGTTTGCAAGTCAGTTCAGTTTGGTTCAGTGTAAATCTAAGCATGTTGCAATGTATTGAAAATCAATAAATGTTGCTCTAACTTCTTAGCACTTATAGTTAAATATAAATATTGTTGTCTGCAGTTGATGAAAGTTTCAGAGATGCTTTACAGAACAAAGGAAACTAATTACATTCAAAGTCACTTCAAACTAACCCAAACTAATAGCACTTGCCACAGAAATACACAGGTTAGAGTGTACTTTAGTGTTTTAATTGTGACAGTAAACACATCCAAGTACTTATTTATGATAAAATACTATAAATTTAGTAAGTTATATAAGTTATATAAGTTTCCAAACCTGATTAATTGAAAATAATGTTGTTTTCTAATTATAACTTACCTTATCTTTTGTCAAGTCAAGTCAAGTCAAGTAATTTATTTATATAGCGCTTTTTACAACAGTACATTGTCACAAAGCAGCTTTACAGAATGAAAAGCCTTTAAACCCCCAAAGAGCAAGCCGAAGCGACAGTGGCAAGAAAAAACTCCCTTTTATGTTGTTATTTAAGGAAGAAACCTTGGGAGGACCAAGACTCAGTGGGGGACTCATCCTCCTTGAGCGGCCGGGCAGCAACAACAGTGTAGAACAGCCATGTCCAGATACTAAACAAATGGAAAAACTAACAACTAGAAAACTATATGTGAGTCCATTAGGGGGCGTCCTGCAGGACCGCCTTGTCAGGATCCATACAGTATTCGTAAGCAGAGCCATGGATCTCCAGGAAGCCGGGGGACACCTCAAAAGAAACAGACAAAGGAAGGGAGTAAGAGCTAATAATAAAGCACGGCATTTAATTAATAAGTAATTAATTGACACAGTGCAGCATGTGACTCCGGCATCACTGACTAGAGCAGCATAACTAAAAGAGGCAGATACTGCAGACTCTACATAGTTGAGATGGCGCCCCGGAACAGCATCATTCCAGCGCCACACCCCCCCCATTAATGATGAGGTGGGTGAAGAGGTGAAATGCCAGCATACACTGATCACAGATTACCCCCAACACAGCCAAGTCTGAGATCTACATCTTTATCTACAGGGGATTAGTTAAACGCAAGATTAAATAAATGTTTTTTTAATTTATTTTTAAAGATTAATAGTGATTCAGAATCACGAACAGTAACTGGAAGGCTATTCCAAAGTTGAGGAGCCTTGTGGGAGAACGCTCTTCCACCAGCAGTAATTTTATTTATTCTAGGAGCTAAGAGTAAGCCAGCACCTTGAGATCAGAGCTCACGTGTCGGCTGGTACAATTGAATCAGCTCACTCAGATACTGTGGAGCCTGATTATGTAAAATTTTATATGTTATTAATAAAATTTTGTACTCGATACGAAACTTAACTGGTAGCCAGTGCAAGTTTGATAACACAGGAGTTATATGATCAAACTTTCTGGTTTTAGTTAAAACTCTAGCTGCAGCATTCTGCACAAGTTGTAATTTATGTAATGATTTATTAGAACATCCTGTCAGAAGTGAATTACAATAATCTAACCTTGAGGTAATAAAAGCATGAATTAGTTTTTCTGCATCTTGGAGGGAGAGGATATTTCGTAGCTTCGAAATGTTACGAAGGTGAAAAAATGCAATTCTAGTGATATTGCTAATGTGCTTTGTAAAGGAGAGATCTGAATCAATAATGACACCGAGATTATTTACAGATGAACTGGGTCTAATTAAAGAGTTATCAAGGTTTAACATAGTGTTAGAAGCTTTGTTAATTTTGTCCTTGGGTCCAACTATCAGAAACTCAGAAAGAATTTAGCAGTAGGAAGTTTTTTGACATCCACATTTTAATATCTTGGATGCAGTCCTCGAGCTTAGTGACTGAACAACCATCATTAGGGTTAGCTGAAACATATAACTGTGTTTCATCTGCATATGAGTGGAAACTGATTCCATGTTTACGAATAATTGATTCCAATGGAAGCATATATAATGCAAATAGGAGTGGACCCAGAACTGACCCTTTTGGGACACCATATTTAACTTTAACGAGATCAGAATATTGGTTGTTAACACAGGTGAATTGATATCGATCAGTCAGGTAGGATTTAAACCACTGGAGTGCAGATCCTGTAACACCCACAATGTTTTCTAATCTATCAACTAAGATGTTATGGTCTATAGTGTCAAAGGCTGCACTAAGATCTAATAATACAAGAAAAGAGATTTGGTTATTATCAGAGGACATTAATAAGTCATTAACAACTTTAATTAAGGCTGTCTCAGTGCTATGGTGAGACCTAAAACCTGACTGAAAAACTTCATGAACGTTATTAGCTAGAAGATGGCGATTCAGCTGGTTGAACACTATTTTTTCTAGGATTTTAGAGACAAAAGGAAGGTTTGATATTGGTCTATAGTTGGACAGTATTAGAGGATCTAAATTAGGTTTTTTAAGTAATGGTTTAATGACTGCACACTTCAGATTTTTGGGGACATAGCCTATTTTAAGTGATGAATTTATAATGTTTTAAAAGGCTCTGTGATATTTGAATTTGTTGGTATCTAACATACAGGATGTTGTCTTTGATTGTGTAATTAATGAGACAAGCTCTTTTTTAGATATGGGCTTAAAGGTATTTAACTCTTGTACTATATTATTTTCTCTACCACTAGATTTTTCAGAAATCATTGAGGGTTGATTGGTTTGCTACACAATGCATTAGATGATTTAAGTCTTGTGTTTTCAATTTTATCACTAAAGAAATTCACTTGAGTTAATTTCAATGGTACTAAAGCTGAATCTTTGGTTGTTTTTGTTGTTCTCTATTAATTCAGAATAATATTTAGTCTTCGCTGCATTGAGTGCATGTTTGTACTCAGTCATACTGTCCTTCCATGCAACCCTAAATACCTCTAATTTAGTTTGTCTCCATTTACGCTCCATGGTTCTAGTGGCTTGTTTTAGGGCGCGTGTTTGATCATTAAACCATGGAACGAGTCTTTTATCTTTAATCCTTTTTAGTTTAAGTGGAGCGACACTGTCTAAGGTTGCAGAAAGCATGTGTTTAAGGTAATCCGCTGTGTTTTCAAGTTCATCGGGTCCTGATGCTGGTTTAATGTTTAATTCGGGTAAATGTTGTAGGAATGACACAGCAGTAGAGGGGATGATGGTACGCTTCATGTCATATCGCGGTTTAATGACTGGATCAATATCAATTTCTAAATCGTAGGTTATCAAATAGTGATCGGAGATGACCTCACATAGTGGAACAATAGTTAAATTATTAATGTTAATACCATGTGATAAAACTAAGTCTAATGTATGTTTACAGCGATGTGTTTTACCAACTACACTTTGAGTAATGCCCATGGAATCTAGGATGGAGTCAAAGGCTAATTTAAATGAGTCTAGTGGGTTTTCAAAGTGAACATTGAAGTCACCGACTATTAAGGCCTTGTCTGATAAGATTACTATGTTAGAGAGAAATTCACCAAATTCTTTAATAAACTCTGTATATGGGCGGTATATGGTAATAAGATGCATTAGGTTGGATTTATTCTTCAATGAAGATGAACTGCTTATGTTGAGTACAAGCGCTTCGAAGGATTTTGACTCATACTTATTATTAAGTGTTACATTTATGTTTTCTTTATAGATCGTAGCCACACCACCTCCTCGTCCACTAAGACGTGGTTTATGAGCATAAGTATAACCAGGTGGAGAGGCATCATTTAATGCTAGGTATTCATTGGCCCTAATCCAGGTCTCTGTGAGACAAAAGACATTTAGAAAGTTATCAGTTATTATTTCTTGAACTAGAGCTGATTTTGATGACAGTGACCTAATGTTTAATAACCCAAGTTTTAACTTAAAAGTGTTTCTTACATTACTTGAGGTTGTATTGATATTAATGAGATTTTTTTGGCACACTTTTTGGACTCTTTTTGTTGTTTTTTGCTCACTGCGATACTTGATAACTGTCTTAATAGTATGGAACCTAGTTATTGTGGGTGACGACTCCTGGCAGTTCGCAGGCAGTTGGTTAGGCCATTCTGTCTGCTGCCTGGCCTTGGCTCTGAATTGTCTTTTTTTTTCCCTATCTGAAGAAAAGACCATATCGGCTATGTTATGTGACATGAGCGCAGCACCCTCCCGGGAAGGATGGATGCCGTCCCATTTCAAAAGGCCAGGCCTTCCCTCAAAAGTAGACCAATTATCAATAAAGGTAAAGTTGTTCTCTGAGCACCACTTAGACATCCAGCAACGTAGCGACCATAACCTGCTGTAGGTTTTGCCGCCACGCCTAATTGGTAGGGGACCAGAGACAACTACTTCATCAGACATCATTGCAGCGGTTCCACACACCTCTTTAACATTAGCCTTAGTAATCTCAGACTGCTTGAGACGAACGTCATTAGTGCCGACGTGAATAACTATTCTAGAGAATGAGCGTTTAGCATTAGCCAGCACTTTGAGGTTCGCCCTGATGTCTGGAGCCCTGGCCCCCGGAATGCACCGGACTATGGTTGCTGGGGTCTCTAAGGGGGTAGCGATTCGCACGTGTCTGAGCTGGGAGTCGCCAATAACCAGAGCACTTTTAGCAACCGGTCTCTCAGTGGGTGAGTCACTGAGCGGGGAAAACCGATTGGACACGTGGATCCTAGAAGAGTGATGCTCAGTTCTACGTGTACGTCGCCTGGTCGTCACCCACTCGCCCTGCTGCGAGGGCTCTAAAGCCGGAGATTTAGGACCTGATCCTGTGGCATTCGGGCTGGCTAAACCTGACACATCTTCTCTAACATGATCCTGTTCTAAAACCCGAATGCGCTCTTCTAGCACTGAAATCTTCTCCGTCAGACTAAGAACTAGGCTACACTTCTCACAGACTGAATTATCAGTAATGACGGAGGAAGACTGTCTGTACATACTGCACTGAGGGCACGCAACCAGAGGGGAAAGTGCCATTGTAAAGTTTATATATAAATTAAGAAATAAACTTGGCTTCGGGTGGGTAGAGATGTGAGGTTATTTCCCGCTGTTACAGCTGATGATGAAACAAAGCAGCGGCAGCGGCTGGTGGAGATCCAACTCTAGTGAATCTGGCTGTATTAGCGTCGGATGGAGGTTGAGTCCTGAAGGTTCTCACAATGCGGTGTGTGAAGATCGGCGTTGAGTCCAATAAAATCCGATCCGAAAATCCAAACAGGTGAATCCGGCGTCGCAGATCAGGAGATGACTCTTTTATAGTATAGACTAATATTTATAAACGACGCGTGTAATAAATGGCAGCGGTGTTGGCAGCAAACGACCGCGATAGTAAGCAGAAAGTGCTAGCGTTAGCGGCTAAAAACGCTAGCAACTACACCGCGATTTTGAGAGTAGAGAGGGACAAAAAGCGGAATAAATGCTATGTTATAACGATGAAGTAGCTAAACAGTCAATAGAATGTGAAAAAAAGTAACTAAAAGTAACTAGATAACACTTAATTTAGTAGTTAAGCTTAACAGAGCTAGACAGCGCACGTACGCATCTACACACTGACGGCGTGGCAGGAAGTGACGTCACCAACGTGCTCCAGTTTTTTTGTGTCCTAAAAAAGATGTTGTTGACCGTTTAGTCTATGGAGCATAGCTTGTGTGATGGCTTCATAAATTTTCCAAAGAAGCCAACCATTTGGAGCAATTTACAGCCCCACCCACACTATCATTTGACAATAGAACTGAGAAGTCTGCAAAATTAGCATAGAACATTCCAGATCAACTGGGACTGGTTGGATTGAAATTGTTTTGCAAGTTCATGTCTTGAAGCATTAGCATTCTAATGTCTCATAAATGTTTTTGTCTGCATCAGGGTTAGTCAAAGTCACAGCTGATACTGCCCAAAGAGGAAAAACACTTAATAGCCCAACCTCAACTTAATAGCGGTTTCTGTAAAGTCCCCTAAAGAAAGATACCACAGTTGACGCAAGTTAACCCCTTAAGCCAACCCCTCTTTTTTCTACACATTTCCAAATATGCCATTGCCACAGAATAATGTATCTTTTTCTTGAACCCCTTTGTCTACAGGCAGAAAAGAATCACTCTTGTTATTACTAATTTAGAAAAAAAAAGTTTTAATGAGACTATTTTATAAACATCTAAAAATAATTTGTTAAAGAAATGTTGATGGAAAGCTTCAGTAAGCTGATGCGAGGTTAAAACACATGTGAACTGTATGGGGGGTTGCTTCAACTGTGCTATTTTTCTTTAGGGGTCTTTGCAGTGCTTTTAAGTTGGGGTATGTTAGTGTTTAGATAATTAGGGGAATTTTTTAAAACTTTTTTTTACATAAAGATTAATTGAGTAGCATCATAATTAAAACTCTAAAAAGTAGTTCCAACCTGTTTTTCTTGCTTTGTGATATTTGTGGTGGTGACATTTTTAAGTTTTTAATTTTAAACTCAAC
Organism: Corydoras sp. C115; assembly: GCA_019802505.1. NCBI lineage: Eukaryota > Metazoa > Chordata > Actinopteri > Siluriformes > Callichthyidae > Corydoras > Corydoras sp. C115. Next base: position 14,244 of record JAFMOC010001577.1, read on the forward strand.
TCTTTTTGAGTGTCTGCGTCTGATTGTTAACATTACGGCTTACAGAAGATAGGTCACTTTAAATATGATTTTTTGAAATATCATTTTATGTTGATTAGCTGAATTTTGGTTGGCTACCTTGGAAAATTTATGAAGCCATCACACAAGCTATGATCCACAGACTAAACTTATTTTCAATTAATCAGGTTTGAAAACCAAATTTATATTTTATCAAAAATAAGTACTTGGATCTGTTTACAGTTACAATTAAAACATTAAAATACTGTGGCAAGTGCTATTAGTTTGGGTTAGTTTGAAGTGGCTTTGAATTCAATTAGTTTCCTTTGTTCTGTAAAGCATCTCTGAAACTTTCATCAACTGCAGAGAACAATATTTATATTTAACTATAAGTGCTAAGACGTTAGAGCAACATTTTTTGCAATATACTGAGATTTACACTGAAGCAAACTGAACTGACTTGCAAACTTTAGGATATTTTTTCAAAGTTGTGGTAGATTATTGTCAGTATAATTGAGCTCTATCCTTTTAGTATAATAATGCAATGTTTTATTAACAAACATTTTTTAAACAACATACAAATCCAACTGT
>JAFMOC010001596.1:0-14526 GCA_019802505.1 Corydoras sp. C115
GTTATTCAGACGCGAGGGGCTGTTTTTCAGACGCGAGGGGCTGTTTCTCAGACGCGAGGGGCTGTTTCTCAGACGCGAGGGGGTTATTCAGACGCGAGGGGCTGTTTCTCAGACGCGAGGGGCTGTTTCTCAGACGCGAGGGGCTGTTATTCAGACGCGAGAGGGGCTGTTTCTCAGACGCGAGGGGCTGTTTCTCAGACGCGAGGGGCTGTTTCTCAGACGCGAGGGGCTGTTTCTCAGACGCGAGGGGCTGTTTCTCAGACGCGAGGGGCTGTTTCTCAGACGCGAGGGGCTGTTTTCAGACGCGAGGGGCTGTTTTCAGACGCGAGGGGCTGTTTCTCAGACGCGAGGGGCTGTTTTCAGACGCGAGGGGCTGCTCAGACGCGAGGGGCTGTTTCTCAGACGCGAGGGGCTGTTTTTCAGACGCGAGGGGCTGTTATTCAGACGCGAGGGGCTGTTTATCAGACGCGAGGGGCTGTTTTCAGACTCAGTTATTCACGCGAGGGGCTGTTTTCTCAGACGCGAGGGGCTGTTTCTCAGACGCGAGGGGCTGTTTCTCAGACGCGAGGGGCTGTTATTCAGACGCGAGGGGCTGTTCTCAGACGCGAGGGGCTGTTATTCAGACGCGAGGGGCTGTTATTCAGACGCGAGGGGCTGTTTCTCAGACGCGAGGGGCTGTTTCTCAGACGCGAGGGGCTGTTTCTCAGACGCGAGGGGCTGTTATTCAGACGCGAGGGGCTGTTATTCAGACGCGAGGGGCTGTTTCTCAGACGCGAGGGGCTGTTATTCAGACGCGAGGGGCTGTTTCTCAGACGCGAGGGGCTGTTTCTCAGACGCGAGGGGCTGTTTCTCAGACGCGAGGGGCTGTTATTCAGACGCGAGGGGCTGTTATTCAGACGCGAGGGGCTGTTTCTCAGACGCGAGGGGCTGTTTCTCAGACGCGAGGGGCTGTTTCTCAGACGCGAGGGGCTGTTATTGTTATTCAGACGCGAGGGGCTGTTTCTCCGACGCGAGGGGCTGTTTCTCAGACGCGAGGGGCTGTTTCTCAGACGCGAGGGGCTGTTTCTCAGACGCGAGGGGCTGTTTTTCAGACGCGAGGGGCTGTTTCTCAGACGCGAGGGGCTGTTATTCAGACGCGAGGGGCTGTTTCTCAGACGCGAGGGGCTGTTTCTCAGACGCGAGGGGCTGTTTCTCAGACGCGAGGGGCTGTTTCTCAGACGCGAGGGGCTGTTTCTCAGACGCGAGGGGCTGTTTCTCAGACGCGAGGGGCTGTTATCTCAGACGCGAGGGGCTGTTTCTCAGACGCGAGGGGCTGTTTTCTCAGACGCGAGGGGCTGTTTCTCAGACGCGAGGGGCTGTTTCTCAGACGCGAGGGGCTGTTATTCAGACGCGAGGGGCTGTTTTCTCAGACGCGAGGGGCTGTTTTCAGACGCGAGGGGCTGTTTCTCAGACGCGAGGGGCTGTTTTTCTCAGACGCGAGGGGCTGTTTCTCAGACGCGAGGGGCTGTTATTCAGACGCGAGGGGCTGTTATTCAGACGCGAGGGGCTGTTTCTCAGACGCGAGGGGCTGTTATTCAGACGCGAGGGGCTGTTTCTCAGACGCGAGGGGCTGTTTCTCAGACGCGAGGGGCTGTTTCTCAGACGCGAGGGGCTGTTTCTCAGACGCGAGGGGCTGTTATTCAGACGCGAGGGGCTGTTTTTCAGACGCGAGGGGCTGTTTCTCAGACGCGAGGGGCTCAGACGCGAGGGGCTGTTCTCAGACGCGAGGGGCTGTTTCTCAGACGCGAGGGGCTGTTTTCAGACGCGAGGGGCTGTTTCTCAGACGCGAGGGGCTGTTCTCAGACGCGAGGGGCTGTTCTCAGACGCGAGGGGCTGTTTCTCAGACGCGAGGGGCTGTTTCTCAGACGCGAGGGGCTGTTTCTCAGACGCGAGGGGCTGTTATTCAGACGCGAGGGGCTGTTATTCAGACGCGAGGGGCTGTTTCTCAGACGCGAGGGGCTGTTTCTCAGACGCGAGGGGCTGTTTCTCAGACGCGAGGGGCTGTTCTTCAGACGCGAGGGGCTGTTATTCAGACGCGAGGGGCTGTTTCTCAGACGCGAGGGGCTGTTTTCAGACGCGAGGGGCTGTTTCTCAGACGCGAGGGGCTGTTTCTCAGACGCGAGGGGCTGTTTCTCAGACGCGAGGGGCTGTTTCTCAGACGCGAGGGGCTGTTTCTCAGACGCGAGGGGCTGTTTCTCAGACGCGAGGGGCTGTTTCTCAGACGCGAGGGGCTGTTTCTCAGACGCGAGGGGGGCGCGAGGGGCTGTTTCTCAGACGCGAGGGGCTGTTTCTCAGACGCGAGGGGCTGTTATTCAGACGCGAGGGGCTGTTTCTCAGACGCGAGGGGCTGTTTCTCAGACGCGAGGGGCTGTTTCTCAGACGCGAGGGGCTGTTTTCTCAGACGCGAGGGGCTGTTTATTCAGACGCGAGGGGCTGTTTCTCAGACGCGAGGGGCTGTTTCTCAGACGCGAGGGGCTGTTTCTCAGACGCGAGGGGCTGTTTTCAGACGCGAGGGGCTGTTTCTCAGACGCGAGGGGCTGTTATTCAGACGCGAGGGGCTGTTTCTCAGACGCGAGGGGCTGTTTCTCAGACGCGAGGGGCTGTTTCTCAGACGCGAGGGGCTGTTTCTCAGACGCGAGGGGCTGTTTCTCAGACGCGAGGGGCTGTTATTCAGACGCGAGGGGCTGTTTCTCAGACGCGAGGGGCTGTTTCTCAGACGCGAGGGGCTGTTTCTCAGACGCGAGGGGCTGTTTTCTCAGACGCGAGGGGCTGTTTCTCAGACGCGAGGGGCTGTTTCTCAGACGCGAGGGGCTGTTTCTCAGACGCGAGGGGCTGTTGGGGCTGTTTCTCAGACGCGAGGGGCTGTTTCTCAGACGCGAGGGGCTGTTATTCAGACGCGAGGGGCTGTTTCTCAGACGCGAGGGGCTGTTATTCAGACGCGAGGGGCTGTTATTCAGACGCGAGGGGCTGTTTCTCAGACGCGAGGGGCTGTTTCTCAGACGCGAGGGGCTGTTTCTCAGACGCGAGGGGCTGTTTCTCAGACGCGAGGGGCTGTTTTCTCAGACGCGAGGGGCTGTTTCTCAGACGCGAGGGGCTGTTTCTCAGACGCGAGGGGCTGTTTCTCAGACGCGAGGGGCTGTTATTCAGACGCGAGGGGCTGTTTCTCAGAGGGGCTGTTTTCTCAGACGCGGGGCTGTTTCTCAGACGCGAGGGGCTGTTTCTCAGACGCGAGGGGCTGTTTCTCAGAGCGAGGGGCTGTTTCTCAGACGCGAGGGGCTGTTTTCAGACGCGAGGGGCTGTTATTCAGACGCGAGGGGCTGTTTTCTCAGACGCGAGGGGCTGTTTCTCAGACGCGAGGGGCTGTTTTCAGACGCGAGGGGCTGTTTTCAGACGCGAGGGGCTGTTTCTCAGACGCGAGGGGCTGTTTTCTCAGACGCGAGGGGCTGTTTCTCAGACGCGAGGGGCTGTTTCTCAGACGCGAGGGGCTGTTATTCAGACGCGAGGGGCTGTTTCTCAGACGCGAGGGGCTGTTTCTCAGACGCGAGGGGCTGTTCTCAGACGCGAGGGGCTGTTTATTCAGACGCGAGGGGCTGTTTCTCAGACGCGAGGGGCTGTTTCTCAGACGCGAGGGGCTGTTTCTCTCAGACGCGAGGGGCTGTTTCTCAGACGCGAGGGGCTGTTTCTCAGACGCGAGGGGCTGTTTCTCAGACGCGAGGGGCTGTTATTCAGACGCGAGGGGCTGTTATTCAGACGCGAGGGGCTGTTATTCAGACGCGAGGGGCTGTTTTCTCAGACGCGAGGGGCTGTTAATCAGACGCGAGGGGCTGTTTCTCAGACGCGAGGGGCTGTTATTCAGACGCGAGGGGCTGTTTCTCAGACGCGAGGGGCTGTTTCTCAGACGCGAGGGGCTGTTTCTCAGACGCGAGGGGCTGTTATTCAGACGCGAGGGGCTGTTTCTCAGACGCGAGGGGCTGTTTCTCAGACGCGAGGGGCTGTTTCTCAGACGCGAGGGGCTGTTTCTCAGACGCGAGGGGCTGTTTCTCAGACGCGAGGGGCTGTTATTCAGACGCGAGGGGCTGTTTCTCAGACGCGAGGGGCTGTTTTTCAGACGCGAGGGGCTGTTTCTCAGACGCGAGGGGCTGTTTCTCAGACGCGAGGGGCTGTTTTTCAGACGCGAGGGGCTGTTTTCAGACGCGAGGGGCTGTTTCTCAGACGCGAGGGGCTGTTTTTCAGACGCGAGGGGCTGTTATTCAGACGCGAGGGGCTGTTTCTCAGACGCGAGGGGCTGTTTCTCAGACGCGAGGGGCTGTTTCTCAGACGCGAGGGGCTGTTTCTCAGACGCGAGGGGCTGTTATTCAGACGCGAGGGGCTGTTTCTCAGACGCGAGGGGCTGTTTCTCAGACGCGAGGGGCTGTTATTCAGACGCGAGGGGCTGTTTCTCAGACGCGAGGGGCTCAGACGCGAGGGGCTGTTTCTCAGACGCGAGGGGCTGTTTTCTCAGACGCGAGGGGCTGTTTCTCAGACGCGAGGGCTGTTTCTCAGACGCGAGGGGCTGTTATTCAGACGCGAGGGGCTGTTTCTCAGACGCGAGGGGCTGTTTCTCAGACGCGAGGGGCTGTTTCTCAGACGCGAGGGGCTGTTTCTCAGACGCGAGGGGCTGTTTCTCAGACGCGAGGGGCTGTTTCTCAGACGCGAGGGGCTGTTATTCAGACGCGAGGGGCTGTTATTCAGACGCGAGGGGCTGTTTCTCAGACGCGAGGGGCTGTTTCTCAGACGCGAGGGGCTGTTATTCAGACGCGAGGGGCTGTTTCTCAGACGCGAGGGGCTGTTTCTCAGACGCGAGGGGCTGTTTATTCAGACGCGAGGGGCTGTTTCTCAGACGCGAGGGGCTGTTTCTCAGACGCGAGGGGCTGTTTCTCAGACGCGAGGGGCTGTTTTCTCAGACGCGAGGGGCTGTTTCTCAGACGCGAGGGGCTGTTTCTCAGACGCGAGGGGCTGTTTTCAGACGCGAGGGGCTGTTTCTCAGACGCGAGGGGCTGTTTCTCAGACGCGACGCGAGGGGCTGTTTTTCAGACGCGAGGGGCTGTTTCTCAGACGCGAGGGGCTGTTTCAGACGCGAGGGCTGACAGACGAGGGGCTGTTTTCTCAGACGCGAGGGGCTGTTTCTCAGACGCGAGGGGCTGTTTCTCAGACGCGAGGGGCTGTTTTTCAGACGCGAGGGGCTGTTTTTCAGACGCGAGGGGCTGTTTCTCAGACGCGAGGGGCTGTTATTTCAGACGCGAGGGGGGACGCGAGGGGCTGTTTCTCAGACGCGAGGGGCTGTTTCTCAGACGCGAGGGGCTGTTTCTCAGACGCGAGGGGCTGTTTCTCAGACGCGAGGGGCTGTTTTCAGACGCGAGGGGCTGTTTATTCAGACGCGAGGGGCTGTTTCTCAGACGCGAGGGGCTGTTTCTCAGACGCGAGGGGCTGTTTCTCAGACGCGAGGGGCTGTTTCTCAGACGCGAGGGGCTGTTATTCAGACGCGAGGGGCTGTTTCTCAGACGCGAGGGGCTGTTTCTCAGACGCGAGGGGCTGTTTCTCAGACGCGAGGGGCTGTTTCTCAGACGCGAGGGGCTGTTTCTCAGACGCGAGGGGCTGTTTCTCAGACGCGAGGGGCTGTTTATTCAGACGCGAGGGGCTGTTTTCAGACGCGAGGGGCTGTTTCTCAGACGCGAGGGGCTGTTATTCAGACGCGAGGGGCTGTTTCTCAGACGCGAGGGGCTGTTTCTCAGACGCGAGGGGCTGTTTCTCAGACGCGAGGGGCTGTTTCTCAGACGCGAGGGGCTGTTTCTCAGACGCGAGGGGCTGTTTCTCAGACGCGAGGGGCTGTTTCTCAGACGCGAGGGGCTGTTTTTCAGACGCGAGGGGCTGTTTCTCAGACGCGAGGGGCTGTTTCTCAGACGCGAGGGGCTGTTTTCTCAGACGCGAGGGGCTGTTTTCTCAGACGCGAGGGGCTGTTTCTCAGACGCGAGGGGCTGTTTCTCAGACGCGAGGGGCTGTTTCTCAGACGCGAGGGGCTGTTTCTCAGACGCGAGGGGCTGTTCTCAGACGCGAGGGGCTGTTTTCAGACGCGAGGGGCTGTTTCTCAGACGCGAGGGGCTGTTTTCAGACGCGAGGGGCTGTTTTTCAGACGCGAGGGGCTGTTTCTCAGACGCGCGAGAGGGGCTGTTTCTCAGACGCGAGGGGCTGTTTATTCAGACGCGAGGGGCTGTTTCTCAGACGCGAGGGGCTGTTTCTCAGACGCGAGGGGCTGTTTCTCAGACGCGAGGGGCTGTTATTCAGACGCGAGGGGGGTTTCTCAGACGCGAGGGGCTGTTTCTCAGACGCGAGGGGCTGTTTCTCAGACGCGAGGGGCTGTTTCTCAGACGCGAGGGGCTGTTTCTCAGACGCGAGGGGCTGTTTTTCAGACGCGAGGGGCTGTTTCTCAGACGCGAGGGGCTGTTTCTCAGAAGCGAGGGGCTGTTTTTTTCTCAGACGCGAGGGGCTGTTTATTCAGACGCGAGGGGCTGTTTTCAGACGCGAGGGGCTGTTTCTCAGACGCGAGGGGCTGTTTTTCAGACGCGAGGGGCTGTTTCTCAGACGCGAGGGGCTGTTTCTCAGACGCGAGGGGCTGTTATTCAGACGCGAGGGGCTGTTTCTCAGACGCGAGGGGCTGTTATTCAGACGCGAGGGGCTGTTTCTCAGACGCGAGGGGCTGTTTCTCAGACGCGAGGGGCTGTTTCTCAGACGCGAGGGGCTGTTTCTCAGACGCGAGGGGCTGTTTATTCAGACGCGAGGGGCTGTTCTCAGACGCGAGGGGCTGTTTCTCAGACGCGAGGGGCTGTTTCTCAGACGCGAGGGGCTGTTTTTCAGACGCGAGGGGCTGTTTTTCAGACGCGAGGGGCTGTTTCTCAGACGCGAGGGGCTGTTTCTCAGACGCGAGGGGCTGTTTCTCAGACGCGAGGGGCTGTTTTCTCAGACGCGACGCGAGCGGGGCTGTTTTCTCAGACGCGAGGGGCTGTTTCTCAGACGCGAGGGGCTGTTTCTCAGACGCGAGGGGCTGTTTTCTCAGACGCGAGGGGCTGTTTCTCAGACGCGAGGGGCTGTTTATTCAGACGCGAGGGGCTGTTTCTCAGACGCGAGGGGCTGTTTCTCAGACGCGAGGGGCTGTTTCTCAGACGCGAGGGGCTGTTTCTCAGACGCGAGGGGCTGTTTCTCAGACGCGAGGGGCTTATTCAGACGCGAGGGGCTGTTTCTCAGACGCGAGGGGCTGTTTTCAGACGCGAGGGGCTGTTTCTCAGACGCGAGGGGCTGTTATTCAGACGCGAGGGGCTGTTTTTCAGACGCGAGGGGCTGTTTCTCAGACGCGAGGGGCTGTTATTCAGACGCGAGGGGCTGTTATTCAGACGCGAGGGGCTGTTTCTCAGACGCGAGGGGCTGTTTCTCAGACGCGAGGGGCTGTTTCTCAGACGCGAGGGGCTGTTTCTCAGACGCGAGGGGCTGTTTCTCAGACGCGAGGGGCTGTTTTCTCAGACGCGAGGGGCTGTTTCTCAGACGCGAGGGGCTGTTTCTCAGACGCGAGGGGCTGTTATTCAGACGCGAGGGGCTGTTTCTCAGAACGCGAGGGCTGTTTTCTGGGGGCTGTTTCTCAGACGCGAGGGGCTGTTTCTCAGACGCGAGGGGCTGTTTCTCAGACGCGAGGGGCTGTTTCTCAGACGCGAGGGGCTGTTTTCAGAGACGCGAGGGGCTGTTTCTCAGACGCGAGGGGCTGTTTCTCAGACGCGAGGGGCTGTTTCTCAGACGCGAGGGGCTGTTTTCTCAGACGCGAGGGGCTGTTTCTCAGACGCGAGGGGCTGTTTCTCAGACGCGAGGGGCTGTTTTCAGACGCGAGGGGCTGTTTCTCAGACGCGAGGGGCTGTTTTCAGACGCGAGGGGCTGTTTTCAGACGCAGACGCGAGGGGCTGTTTCTCAGACGCGAGGGGCTGTTTCTCAGACGCGAGGGGCTGTTTCTCAGACGCGAGGGGCTGTTTTCAGACGCGAGGGGCTGTTTATTCAGACGCGAGGGGCTGTTTCTCAGACGCGAGGGGCTGTTTCTCAGACGCGAGGGGCTGTTTCTCAGACGCGAGGGGCTGTTTCTCAGACGCGAGGGGCTGTTTCTCAGACGCGAGGGGCTGTTTCTCAGACGCGAGGGGCTGTTTTCAGACGCGAGGGGCTGTTTCTCAGACGCGAGGGGCTGTTTATTCAGACGCGAGGGGCTGTTTCTCAGACGCGAGGGGCTGTTTTCTCAGACGCGAGGGGCTGTTTCTCAGACGCGAGGGGCTGTTTCTCAGACGCGAGGGGCTGTTTCTCAGACGCGAGGGGCTGTTCAGACGCGAGGGGCTCAGACGCGAGGGGCTGTTTCTCAGACGCGAGGGGCTGTTTCTCAGACGCGAGGGGCTGTTTCTCAGACGCGAGGGGCTGTTATTCAGACGCGAGGGGCTGTTTTCTCAGACGCGAGGGGCTGTTTTCTCAGACGCGAGGGGCTGTTTCTCAGACGCGAGGGGCTGTTTTCTCAGACGCGAGGGGCTGTTTCTCAGACGCGAGGGGCTGTTTCTCAGACGCGAGGGGCTGTTTCTCAGACGCGAGGGCTGTTTCTCAGACGCGAGGGGCTGTTTCTCAGACGCGAGGGGCTGTTTCTCAGACGCGAGGGGCTGTTTCTCAGACGCGAGGGGCTGTTTTCAGACGCGAGGGGCTGTTTCTCAGACGCGAGGGGCTGTTTCTCAGACGCGAGACGCGAGGGGCTGTTTCTCAGACGCGAGGGGCTGTTTTTCAGACGCGAGGGGCTGTTTCTCAGACGCGAGGGGCTGTTATTCAGACGCGAGGGGCTGTTTCTCAGACGCGAGGGGCTGTTTCTCAGACGCGAGGGGCTGTTTCTCAGACGCGAGGGGCTGTTTCTCAGACGCGAGGGGGGCTGTTATCTCAGACGCGAGGGGCTGTTTCTCAGACGCGAGGGGCTGTTTCTCAGACGCGAGGGGCTGTTTCTCAGACGCGAGGGGCTGTTTCTCAGACGCGAGGGGCTGTTTTTCAGACGCGAGGGGCTGTTTCTCAGACGCGAGGGGCTGTTTCTCAGACGCGAGGGGCTGTTTCTCAGACGCGAGGGGCTGTTTCTCAGACGCGAGGGGCTGTTTTCAGACGCGAGGGGCTGTTTATTCAGACGCGAGGGGCTGTTTCTCAGACGCGAGGGGCTGTTTCTCAGACGCGAGGGGCTGTTTCTCAGACGCGAGGGGCTGTTTCTCAGACGCGAGGGGCTGTTTCTCAGACGCGAGGGGCTGTTTTCTCAGACGCGAGGGGCTGTTTCTCAGACGCGAGGGGCTGTTTTTCAGACGCGAGGGGCTGTTTCTCAGACGCGAGGGGCTGTTTCTCAGACGCGAGGGGCTGTTTCTCAGACGCGAGGGGCTGTTTCTCAGACGCGAGGGGCTGTTTCTCAGACGCGAGGGGCTGTTTCTCAGACGCGAGGGGCTGTTATTCAGACGCGAGGGGCTGTTTCTCAGACGCGAGGGGCTGTTTCTCAGACGCGAGGGGCTGTTTCTCAGACGCGAGGGGCTGTTTCTCAGACGCGAGGGGCTGTTTCTCAGACGCGAGGGGCTGTTTCTCAGACGCGAGGGGCTGTTTCTCAGACGCGAGGGGCTGTTTTCTCAGACGCGAGGGGCTCAGACGCGAGGGGCTGTTTCTCAGACGCGAGGGGCTGTTTTCAGACGCGAGGGGCGAGGGGCTGTTATTCAGACGCGAGGGGCTGTTTCTCAGACGCGAGGGGCTGTTTCTCAGACGCGAGGGGCTGTTTCTCAGACGCGAGGGGCTGTTTCTCAGACGCGAGGGGCTGTTTCTCAGACGCGAGGGGCTGTTTCTCAGACGCGAGGGGCTGTTTCTCAGACGCGAGGGGCTGTTATTCAGACGCGAGGGGCTGTTATTCAGACGCGAGGGGCTGTTTCTCAGACGCGAGGGGCTGTTTCTCAGACGCGAGGGGCTGTTTCTCAGACGCGAGGGGCTGTTTCTCAGACGCGAGGGGCTGTTTCTCAGACGCGAGGGGCTGTTTCTCAGACGCGAGGGGCTGTTTCTCAGACGCGAGGGGCTGTTTCTCAGACGCGAGGGGCTGTTTCTCAGACGCGAGGGGCTGTTTCTCAGACGCGAGGGGCTGTTTTCTCAGACGCGAGGGGCTGTTATTCAGACGCGAGGGGCTGTTTCTCAGACGCGACGTTTCTCAGACGCGAGGGGCTGTTTATTCAGACGCGAGGGGCTGTTTCTCAGACGCGAGGGGCTGTTTCTCAGACGCGAGGGGCTGTTTCTCAGACGCGAGGGGCTGTTTCTCAGACGCGAGGGGCTGTTTTCTCAGACGCGAGGGGCTGTTTTCAGACGCGAGGGGCTGTTTCTCAGAAGCGAGGGGCTGTTTCTCAGACGCGAGGGGCTGTTTCTCAGACGCGAGGGGCTGTTTCTCAGACGCGAGGGGCTGTTATTCAGACGCGAGGGGCTGTTTCTCAGACGCGAGGGGCTGTTTCTCAGACGCGAGGGGCTGTTATTCAGACGCGAGGGGCTGTTTCTCAGACGCGAGGGGCTGTTTCTCAGACGCGAGGGGCTGTTTCTCAGACGCGAGGGGCTTTTTCAGACGCGAGGGGCTGTTTCTCAGACGCGAGGGGCTGTTTTCAGACGCGAGGGGCTGTTTCTCAGACGCGAGGGGCTGTTTTCTCAGACGCGAGGGGCTGTTTCTCAGACGCGAGGGGCTGTTTCTCAGACGCGAGGGGCTGTTTCTCAGACGCGAGGGGCTGTTTCTCAGACGCGAGGGGCTGTTTCTCAGACGCGAGGGGCTGTTTCTCAGACGCGAGGGGCTGTTTCTCAGACGCGAGGGGCTGTTTCTCAGACGCGAGGGGCTGTTATTCAGACGCGAGGGGCTGTTTCTCAGACGCGAGGGGCTGTTTCTCAGACGCGAGGGGCTGTTTTCAGACGCGAGGGGCTGTTTCTCAGACGCGAGGGGCTGTTATTCAGACGCGAGGGGCTGTTTCTCAGACGCGAGGGGCTGTTTCTCAGACGCGAGGGGCTGTTTCTCAGACGCGAGGGGCTGTTTCTCAGACGCGAGGGGCTGTTATTCAGACGCGAGGGGCTGTTTCTCAGACGCGAGGGGCTGTTATTCAGACGCGAGGGGCTGTTTTCAGACGCGAGGGGCTGTTTCTCAGACGCGAGGGGCTGTTTCTCAGACGCGAGGGGCTGTTTCTCAGACGCGAGGGGCTGTTTCTCAGACGCGAGGGGCTGTTTCTCAGACGCGAGGGGCTGTTTCTCAGACGCGAGGGGCTGTTTCTCAGACGCGAGGGGCTGTTTCTCAGACGCGAGGGGCTGTTATTCAGACGCGAGGGGCTGTTTCTCAGACGCGAGGGGCTGTTTCTCAGACGCGAGGGGCTGTTATTCAGACGCGAGGGGCTGTTTCTCAGACGCGAGGGGCTGTTTCTCAGACGCGAGGGGCTGTTTCTCAGACGCGAGGGGCTGTTTCTCAGTTTCTCACGCGAGGGGCTGTTTCTCAGACGCGAGGGGCTGTTTTCAGACGCGAGGGGCTGTTTTCAGACGCGAGGGGCTGTTTCTCAGACGCGAGGGGCTGTTTCTCAGACGCGAGGGGCTGTTTCTCAGACGCGAGGGGCTGTTTCTCAGACGCGAGGGGCTGTTTCTCAGACGCGAGGGGCTGTTTCTCAGACGCGAGGGCTGCTCAGACGCGAGGGGCTGTTTCTCAGACGCGAGGGGCTGTTATTCAGACGCGAGGGGCTGTTTCTCAGACGCGAGGGGCTGCTGTTTCTCAGACGCGAGGGGCTGTTTTCTCAGACGCGAGGGGCTGTTTCTCAGACGCGAGGGGCTGTTTTTCAGACGCGAGGGGCTGTTTTTCAGACGCGAGGGGCTGTTTCTCAGACGCGAGGGGCTGTTATTCAGACTCGAGGGGCTGTTTCTCAGACGCGAGGGGCTGTTCTTCAGACGCGAGGGGCTGTTATTCAGACGCGAGGGGCTGTTTCTCAGACGCGAGGGGCTGTTTCTCAGACGCGAGGGGCTGTTTCTCAGACGCGAGGGGCTGTTTCTCAGACGCGAGGGGCTGTTTCTCAGACGCGAGGGGCTGTTTCTCAGACGCGAGGGGCTGTTTCTCAGACGCGAGGGGCTGTTTCTCAGACGCGAGGGGCTGTTTCTCAGACGCGAGGGGCTGTTTCTCAGACGCGAGGGGCTGTTTTCTCAGTTTTCAGACGCGAGGGGCTGTTTCTCAGACGCGAGGGGCTGTTTCTCAGACGCGAGGGGCTGTTATTCAGACGCGAGGGGCTGTTTCTCAGACGCGAGGGGCTGTTTCTCAGACGCGAGGGGCTGTTTCTCAGACGCGAGGGGCTGTTGGGGCTGTTTCTCAGACGCGAGGGGCTGTTCTCAGACGCGAGGGGCTGTTTCTCAGAAGCGAGGGGCTGTTATTCAGACGCGAGGGGCTGTTTTTCAGACGCGAGGGGCTGTTTCTCAGAAGCGAGGGGCTGTTTCTCAGAAGCGAGGGGCTGTTTCTCAGAAGCGAGGGGCTGTTTCTCAGACGCGAGGGGCTGTTATTCAGACGCGAGGGGCTGTTACTCAGACGCGAGGGGCTGTTTTCAGACGCGAGGGGCTGTTTCTCAGACGCGAGGGGCTGTTTCTCAGACGCGAGGGGCTGTTTCTCAGACGCGAGGGGCTGTTATTCAGACGCGAGGGGCTGTTTCAGACGCGAGGGGCTGTTTTCAGAGAGGGCTGTTTCTCAGAGCGAGGGGCTGTTTTCAGACGCGAGGGGCTGTTTCTCAGACGCGAGGGGCTGTTATTCAGACGCGAGGGGCTGTTTCTCAGACGCGAGGGGCTGTTATCTCAGACGCGAGGGGCTGTTTCTCAGACGCGAGGGGCTGTTTTCTCAGACGCGAGGGGCTGTTTCTCAGACGCGAGGGGCTGTTTCTCAGACGCGAGGGGCTGTTTTCAGACGCGAGGGGCTGTTTCTCAGACGCGAGGGGCTGTTTCTCAGACGCGAGGGGCTGTTTCTCAGACGCGAGGGGCTGTTTTCAGACGCGAGGGGCTGTTATCTCAGACGCGAGGGGCTGTTATTCAGACGCGAGGGGCTGTTTCTCAGACGCGAGGGGCTGTTTTATCAGACGCGAGGGGCTGTTTTCTCAGACGCGAGGGGCTGTTTCTCAGACGCGAGGGGCTGTTTCTCAGACGCGAGGGGCTGTTATTCAGACGCGAGGGGCTGTTATTCAGACGCGAGGGGCTGTTTCTCAGACGCGAGGGGCTGTTTTCAGACGCGAGGGGCTGTTTTCAGACGCGAGGGGCTGTTTCTCAGACGCGAGGGGCTGTTTCTCAGACGCGAGGGGCTGTTTTCAGACGCGAGGGGCTGTTATTCAGACGCGAGGGGCTGTTTTCTCAGACGCGAGGGGCTTTCTCAGACGCGAGGGGCTGTTTCTCAGACGCGAGGGGCTGTTTCAGACGCGAGGGGCTGTTATTCAGACGCGAGGGGCTGTTTCTCAGACGCGAGGGGCTGTTTCTCAGACGCGAGGGGCTGTTTCTCAGACGCGAGGGGCTGTTTCTCAGACGCGAGGGGCTGTTTATTCAGACGCGAGGGGCTGTTTCTCAGAGCGAGGGGCTCAGACGCGAGGGGCTGTTTCTCAGACGCGAGGGGCTGTTTCTCAGACGCGAGGGGCTGTTTCTCAGACGCGAGGGGCTGTTTTATTCAGACGCGAGGGGCTGTTTATTCAGACGCGAGGGGCTGTTTTCTCAGACGCGAGGGGCTGAGCGAGGGCTGTTTCTCAGACGCGAGGGGCTGTTTCTCAGACGCGAGGGGCTGTTATTCAGACGCGAGGGGCTGTTATTCAGACGCGAGGGGCTGTTTCTCAGACGCGAGGGGCTGTTATTCAGACGCGAGGGGCTGTTTCTCAGACGCGAGGGGCTGTTATTCAGACGCGAGGGGCTGTTTCTCAGACGCGAGGGGCTGTTATTCAGACGCGAGGGGCTGTTTCTCAGACGCGAGGGGCTGTTTCTCAGACGCGAGGGGCTGTTTCTCAGACGCGAGGGGCTGTTTCTCAGACGCGAGGGGCTGTTATTCAGACGCGAGGGGCTGTTTCTCAGACGCGAGGGGCTGTTTCTCAGACGCGAGGGGCTGTCAGACGCGAGGGGCTGTTATTCAGACGCGAGGGGCTGTTTCTCAGACGCGAGGGGCTGTTTCTCAGACGCGAGGGGCTGTTTCTCAGACGCGAGGGGCTGTTTCTCAGACGCGAGGGGCTGTTATTCAGACGCGAGGGGCTGTTTCTCAGACGCGAGGGGCTGTTATTCAGACGCGAGGGGCTGTTATTCAGACGCGAGGGGCTGTTTTATTCAGACGCGGGGGCTGGCTCAGACGCGAGGGCTGTATCTCAGACGCGAGGGGCTGTTTTCAGACGCGAGGGGCTGTTCTCAGACGCGAGGGGCTGTTTTTCAGAC
>JAFMOC010001585.1:0-14151 GCA_019802505.1 Corydoras sp. C115
TAGGGTGTAAAACACAAGACGTAAAGCCACATTCAGTTCACTTCCTTGTTAGGTGCTGTATTATAAGTGCTGTAAATGTACATCTGTATCTACTGCCATCTTTTAGAATGACTTTTAATGCACAAAGTAGAATTATACTTTTGAAATGATGAATCCCTCAAACATTTGATAATTTGAAATGAAAGCATTTCAAAGGTTTTTACAAAGACTCTCCTGATTGGTTTGATTGTAACAGAACCATAGCTGTAATGTATGAGAAATAAATCATTTGTCTCAGAGCAGACCTTAAACCTTTCATATCTTCATACAATTCAGGAAAGAGCCCATAATATTGAAATAGTCTAAAAGTGTTTAATAAAAAACTCATACAGTTTCTTTATATATGAAATTCTTTTGAATTTTAAATGGAGCCTACATTTTGAAAAACGTCAAATTAGTTACTATTGAAACACACTTTTGTGTCACAGATTCATTTGATTAATTTCATTTGATTAATTAATTTATTTTTTATCACATTTATATAATATTCTATGAAATGTAGGTGAAATGTTAATGTATTTTCAGATGGCAAATCATTCAGGTTTTTTGTCAGATTAACATGTTTTTCTCATAACTTTCCTTACATTAGTAAGTACTGGAGTGACGATGGGCATTAGTGACATAAGAATCTGAAAAAATAAAGAGTTTGCTTTCTTTGGCTTGGTGTTTTAACCTTAACTTCATTTCTTTTAAAGGAGATAAACAAAAGCTTTAACTGGCAGCAGTGGGATTTGAACCCACGCCTCCGAAGAGACTGGAGCCTTAATCCAGCGCCTTAGACCGCTCGGCCACGCTACCTGTTTATAAGACAGACAGGAGACAAATAGTGTTCTGAAGTAGTGAGGTCGGTGTGAGACAGTGTGAAAGAAAAATTAATTCTCACCATTTCATCTCTGGGGCTCTATACATCGCCTACTGTCTTGTTCAAAATAGTATCATTTACATGGAATAAATGTTCATTTAATGTTTTAAGTGACATTAAAAATGATCGGTTGGTAATTTGAATCCACATCTCCAAAGGGACTGTAGCCTAAATCTAGGGCTTTATTATCGCTCAGCCATGCTAGCAGCTATTGTGAAGACTTTTTCTAATCAGGAAAATACCATCACAAAGACATGAATACCATGTACCAAAGACATGAATATTGAGAAAATAATTAAGATGCATTAGGGCCACTCCAAACTAGAGCAGTCACCACTTTTTCTAGAAATTTGACATGGTGTCCACCACTCTGGATTTTTAATGAGCAGAAATCAAAGCAGATAAAGAGCTTAGAAAGCAGCGCTGCTAATCACTACAGCTCTAATGTCCACCACTCTCATGTATGATAAAGACTGCTGCACAATTATAGAACTAAAGTCTGTTTTCAGACTGAGTCTTTTTTCTGTCACTTTAAACTGTCTCTGTGGTTTATTTAGTAAACTTGCTGCTTATTTGCTGTTATTTAAATATCTGTGATATGACAAGCCATGTGCAGTGACTGTAGTCAGGTCAAATGTGGTGTTGTGGCTTAGTTGGTTAAAGTGCCTGTCTAGTAAACAGGAGGTCCTGGGTTCAAATCCCAGCAGTACCTTGTTATTTGGTAAACTGTTGCCAGCCAATCAATTTTTGTTGTGCAAACTGTTTTCCCTTTAATATATTTTTTGCATAAAGTTCAAAATTGAATGTAAACTTATTTTACATATATCAGAAAAACGTAAATTGTTATACAATAATTATAACAATTTACTATATTCAGAAATGCAAAAATATTTTTATAAAACAGTAACAATAGCATTATCGTTATGGGCTGAATAAACGTTTCTAGTCTGGAGCATCTGTGATTACTTACAGTTCATCAAAGACGCACACAACTCACATGCCTTTAAGTTTGTACACAACGCAGCACTCCATCACCATGCCCTGTGTTTCAGACCTGAGTCACTGAATGGACAGGTGCATTTGATCATGTGAGCGATAATGCTGCTGCCATTCTCCACCCTAAAGTGGCACCAGAGCGCAATTTACATGTTTGTCTGAAAAATGTTTATATAGACACATTATAGAGAAGATTTGTTTTGATTTTTGTTTGAACTCTAAAACGCTATGTTCAGTGAAAGAAATAGGATTAGGGTTCCAACTTAATTTAGTTTCTGTGCATCATGGAGTATAATATATTAGGGCTGCAACAACGAATCGATAAAATCGATAAAAATCGATTATCCAAAGTATCGATAATGAATTTCCATTATCGATTCGTTGGGTCGCGCGATTTCCACGTTACTCGCGATGTCGCAACCGCTTACGTCACATGTAGCACTTCAATAACGCTGGAAAAAATAGCGGGTTAAACAGAACAAGGCGGAGTCTGCAAAACAAGTTGATAAATCTACAAATGAAACACAGCCAACGCTGAAACTAAAGAACGTGGAACATGCAGCTCTGCGAACATGCGCAGCAGCACGGTGATGACACAGCTCCTGAAATAAACACTGATGAGGATGAAGCTGAACAGCAGATAAATCTCTACAACATCCCGATCTTCTTTAGTTCTGAAGTAAATCGTAACACTGTGAGACCGGCAGAGCAGCGGCATGCTGTGTTTGATTGTTAACTGGATAATAACAGCGATAGAGAACGTGTCTTAACGTCCGTTATACGAATACCCGTCCGTATGTCACGTCGTGTCTCGGGCGTCCCGGTTTATTTTTTAAAGTGAGGACATGTCCTGGTTTTTAGCGGAGCAATAGCAGCATGCGGGATTGACGCGCACACGCGCACGGCGTAAAAGTACGCGGCTTTAAATGTCCCGGCACTGGGAGACTGCGCGCGGCGCAACCCCCCTCCCCCCGCCCCGCTTTCAGACCGCGTCGAGACAAACAGGGGAAGCCTTGTACACGGTGTGCAAAGCAGCCATATGTCCCGGTGTCCAATTTAAATTTCACACAAGAGGTATTTTTTTTGTTAACTGGCTAATTTGTTAATTTTTTTTTCCATAGCTGATTAATTCATTTGTTAATTTTTTTTCCCAATAGGCTACAGAACAGACAATATTTAGTTCATTACTGAAGGCAACTGAGTATCATGTGTTATTTGGAGTTGACTTTTGTTGTTAAGTGAGGGAAGGTTAGATGATACATTATTTCTTTCATTGTGCTTTTCATTAATTACAGGAAATGTTAACTTAAACATTTTGAATAAAATTAATATTTATAATACTATACTATAGAATAATTTTACTGAAAAACATACATCTTTGGATAAAAGTGTCTGCTAAATGATTAAATGTAAAGACATGGAATTTTTTTTTTTTTTAATTTATCCAATTCATCGATTAATCGAAAAAATAATCGACCGATTAATCGATTATCAAAATAATCGTTAGTTGCAGCCCTAATTGGAATTGAACGTGAAAATGATAACATTATTAATGTATTGATCACAACTGAAGAGAATCAGTATCAATGATCAAGTTAAGACTTTAGATCATACAATACAAAATACATGATTGTTTACAAATAGAACCAAAAGACATTTTTATTGGTTTCATTAAAATATAACTGACCTAATGTATTATGTAATAAAGAGGAAAATAAAATTATTCAATCTAAAACTAAAAGGTTTAATTTGAACTTTATCTAAACTTAAGCTCACTGATCTATTAATCATACAAATCTATATAAAGGAGTAAAACCTGACCTCCCATGAAAACCTGAACTCGAATGATCCCACATATCCTTTATTACAGAACTGTTAGGTTCATATTTAAATCAAATCCACAATAAAAACCTTTTTTCTCAGTGAATAAAAAGACGCATTGGGACTTCTGTATTTATTAACCAACAGAACAAAGAAAAAACTTAAAGAAAAGCATAAAACTCAATATACATACTAATTGCTTGTTTAGTTTACTGCCCTTTTAGTATTTGTATCTCTGGGAAAACAGCAGTCGGTTTGAACAAAGTATTTTTTATATATAATTCTTCCAAAGGTTAAAGAATAAAGGGTTATGAAGGTTCCATACATTATCTTCTGCTTTATCCTGGGGTTGCAGGGGTTCCCAATGCTCATCCAGAGGAGAACGTTTCAGGGGTGGGCAGATACACCCAGGAAAGGATGCCACTCTATCGCTGGGCACATACTCACTCTCACACACACACAAGCACACTCTATTTGTGGTAATTTTGAGAATTCAATTGACCTTTAACCATGATTTTTTGGACTGTGGGAGGAAACTGGAGAACCCGGAGAAAACCCACACGGACTTGGGGAGAACATGGACACTCCACCCAGATTGGGATTCGAACCGTGAACCCCCAGCACTGAGAGGTAAACGTGCTAAGCCACCGTGCCAACCAATCATGAAGGGTAATACATTTAACTAAATGTTTGTAAATCAGTAAAAATGCTGTTTTTAGATAATTTTGTAAATAGGATAATATCGCCTATTGTCCTGAAAGAAAGATTCTTGACTGTTTCTTAAGCATCAATTTTTTATATATTTATAATGGGGTGAACTGACAAGCTACATTTTTTTACCTTATATTTCACAATGTGATTCTCTTTTCAGTTGGTAATGTTGACCAGTTATCTGTAACAAAATGCCCAAAGAGCATCTACATTTCTAGGTGTATTGTCGACATTGTTATGGTGGCCTCAGTCATCTAATGCTTGGTTTTATCATTGTATTTTTTTTCGTTCAGCACAAAACTCAGACGGACAATGTTCGCAAAACATCTGGATAAAAACCTGGCTACTATGAGCTGGAATCAGTTTCTTTTCCTGTGTGAATACGCTGATGCTGTTGAAGCTTACTTGGCCGAGTAAAATTCTTTCCACACTGTAAGCACATATATGGTTTCACTCCTGTATGAATGTGCAGATGTTGCTTAAGACTACTCTGTTGAGTAAAACTCTCCACATTGTGAACAGGGATATGGTTTTTCTCCCGTGTGAATTCGTTGGTGTACTTTAAGATGACTCTATTTAGCAAAACTTATTCCACACTGTGGGCAGGAATGTGGTTTTTCTCCGGTGTGAATACGTTGGTGTTCTTTAAGGTTACTCTGTTCAGTAAAACTTTTTCCACATTGTGAGCAGGAACATGGTTTTTCTCCTGTATGAATGTGCAGATGTTGCGTAAGATTACTCTGATTAGTAAAACGCTTTCCACACTGTGAGCAGGAACATGTTTTTTTCTCCTGTATGAATACACTGATGTACTTTCAGATTACTCTGTTGAGTGAACCTTTTTCCACATTGTAAGCAGGAAGATGGTTTTTCTCAGGTGTGAATACGTTGGTGTTCTTTAAGGTTACTCTGTTCAGTAAATCTTTTTACACACTGCGAGCAGGAATATGGTGTTTCTCCTGTGTGAATGCGCTGATGCTGTTTTAAAGAAAGCTTTTGAGTAAAACTTTTCCAGCATTGTGAGCACATTAATGTTTTTTCTTCTGTTTCAACATCCTGGTGTCTTTGTGGAAGACTGTTTAAGAAAACTCTTTCCACACTGTATGTTTGAATATTTTTCTTCTTCATTGTGGATGTGCAAATGATCACTCTGTGAAATGTATTCCTGTATACAGAAAGATTACTTTTTTTCCTTTTATGAATGCTCTGATATTAACATGTTATTTATTTACAGTGAATTGTTTTCTGTTCACAGACAAAAGGAATTTTGCCTTTTGAATGTGTTTAAGTTGAGGTAAAATATTTGACTATCAGGCAGCCATAAATTATGTTTGTACTGTTTGCACTGTCTGTTTTTTTAATTCATGAATTCATAGAAAGGCTTGGTCTGGTTTAATATCCATCACAAGGAAGAGTTCATAGCGTGTGGATACTCCAGATTCACATAGTTGATTTTGTTATAAGCATGACAAGGCTGCATTGCACATCTCTGAGGTTGTGTAGGACAACAGGTCTCCTCTGGTACTGCCATATTGAAAATATCCAGAGGAAGGGCATCCTTTAGAACATCTTCATAACCTATTAGAATGCCACCTTGCATGTAACAGGTGCCTAGGGCACCTGTCACCTGTTCTTGTGTTTTTCGGTTTCTGTGTTTGTGTCATTATGTTTGGTTAATTAGCGGTCTTGCCAGGGTGTTTTAGTTAAGTAGTTTCTCTGTTTCATTGGTTGTTTTGGTGCACGTGATGGGATGTGTTCATGTATTTATTTCCGGTGTTCCTCGTCCTCCTTGCGCGTCTTCGTTGCATGTCCGCTAGTCTTTTATGTACCTGTCTGTGTGGTGTCATTACACCTTTAAATAAACCTGTTATTCTGCTACCTGCATGCCTGGCTCCCTTCTGCGCGTTAGAGCGCTGCGGCTCTGCGCTTCCTATGCGCAGCCGCTCTTAGCCCCAGGTAGACGAGTGTGACAGAAAGACGCGCCGATCGTTTGGGGAGTCCAGAGCCCAGGTAGGCTTTTTCAAAATCTTTCTTTGGGGGGGCCGTATAGCCTCGTACTCGCAGCGCGCTCCGACGTGTCCGCGAGTGCGCCGTTATGCAGAGCCCGCCGTCCCGGAGCCGGGGCAACGGCTCGTACAGTGTGATGGAGTATGGCGACTCCGATGATGAGTGGATGTGGAGGTATGGCTATGAGGCGCTTTGTGCGGAGGAGGGCCTTGACCTGGTCGAGGTATCCGACGATGAGGCGGGCGACTCATACCTGTATGGGCATATTCTGCCCATACGCACCCTCTGCAACTCTGAGGAGTTCTGGACTGATGGTCCAGTCCGGTTTGTTAAACCGCCTGTGGAGAGATCCAGACGCAGAGCGCGTCGCCGGTGCGGAGGCAAGTCCTTGCGCAGCTGCGGAGCGCGATGCGTGCACTGCGGGACAGTCACGTGACGCGTCTGCACCGGTCCGCGCCGTGTCTGGGTCGCGCTGCGAGGGGGCGGTACTGGAGCCGCCGCTCGAGTGCGTGAGTGTGTTGTGTCCCCCTGTCTCGTGTGATCAGTCCGTCTTCCCGGTGTCAGATATGTCTGTGTCTTTGTGTTTGGGCATTGCGGTGGGGGTGTATTTGTACTGTGTGCAGGATGGAGATCCCGAGGTGCAGATACACCCAGCGTGCGCGCAGGCCGAGGTCCGCCCAGCGAGCGCGCCCGCCGAGGTCCGCCCAGCGAGCGTGCCCGCCGAGGTCCGCCCGGCGAGCGTGCCCGCCGAGGTCCGCCCAGCGTGCGTGCCAGCCCGAAGTCAAGGGGCCGCACGCCGTCCAGCACGAAGTCAAGGGGCCGCACACCGCCCAGCCCGAAGTCCGCCTCGCCACGCAGCCAGAGGGCGTCCACCTCGCCACGCAGCCGGAGGGCGTGGCCAACACCTCGTCCGACGTGGGCGTCCACCGGACCACACAGCTAGAGGGCGTGGCCCACTCCTCGCCCGACGTGAGCGTCCATCGGACCACGCAGCCAGAGGGCGTCCATCGGACCACGCAGCCAGAGGGCGCCTGCCGGACCACGCAGCCAGAGGGCGCCTGCCGGACCACGCAGTCAGGGGCCGTGGCCCACTCTAGATCCGCCGAGGGCATCCACCGGACCACACAGTAAGAGGGCGTGGCCCACTCCTGATCCGCCGCGGGCGTCCACCTGACCTCGCAGCCAGAGGCTCCCCACGCCGCGCCCGCAGAGGGCGCCCACCCCGACACAGAGCCAGAGGACGTTCATGACATGGACATGAGTTCGCTTGGGCTGGTTAAACACTAGTCGTGCTGCAGAGTTTTGAAGTTAATAACTAAAGTTTTGTTAGTAAACCTGCTGCTTATTTGCTGTTATTTAAATGTCTGTGACATGACAAGCCATATGCAATGACTGTAGTCGGTTCTGTTGTGGTCCTTTGGCTTAGTTGGTTAAAGTGCCTGTCTAGTACACAGGAGATCCTGGGTTCAAATCCCAGCAGTACCTTGTTATTTGATAAGCTGTTGCCAGCCAATCAATTTTTGTTGTGCAAACTGTTTTCCCTTTAATATGTTTTTTTGCATAAAGTTCAAAATTGAATGTAAACTTATTTTACATTATCCCTAAAACAAACACAGTCTTTGGTTTATCTTCATTTCAATCTGCAGCTGCCAGAGACTGGAACTCCTTGCAAAATTCACAAAAAATTACTGATTTTATACCCATGTTCTCTTTTAAGAATGCTATTACAAATGTTCTTACTGAATGTTGTAACTGCAGTGATTTAGACACTTTATAATGTTATTGTTGTTTTTGTTGTCTTCTAGTGTTGTTTGTGTTCTGTATGTTTTTTTTTGTTTTGTTTTTTTTGTCAGGCTGTCATTGTAAATAAGGTGTTCTTAATGATTTGCCTGGTTAAATAAAGGTCTATATTTCCTCCGGGTTCTCAGTTTTCCTCCCACAGTCCAAAAACATGGATCAAGTCAATTGAATTCTCCAAATTGCCCCATATAGAGTGTGTCTGTGTGAGTGAATGTGTGCCCAGTGATGGATTGGCGCCCTGTCCTGGGTCTATCTGCCCAGCTCCCAAAACGTTCTCCCCTGGATGGGCATGGGGAACCCCACCGTGACCCTAATAGAGAATGAATGAATGTTTGCCTGTAGGTTGCCAGGTGTTCTCATTCCTCTTTTTGGGCGTGTAACCAGTCCTGTATTATCGGTCTTTGCTCCTCCGGCTGCTGTTTTGTTGCTGCTCTGCTGTTTTGTACGGTGCTGGTCCGTCCTTTTTCATAATAGGTTATTCTCACGCTGCTGCTCGTCTTGGATTGCGGCGGCACCCCACTGGGAGTGGTACGGGGGTATGGCCCAACTATTATGGTGTATGTTGTGTATATGATTTGGTTTATCTGATTCTATTGTGTGGAGTTTGATTTATTTATTTTCTGGTTTGTGATTTATTTTTACTGTATTTTCCTTTTTCTGTTTTGATTTCGATACATGTTTTGTGGGCTTAGCCCTTTTTCTGTGAGTATTGTAAAGGCTTATTATATTTTCCTTTCTCTGCAGGATCAGGACGACCAGTAGGGGGAGGCCAAGTCAATGGTGGTAGGTACCTGTGTCCGTGCGTTCACTTGTATGGTAGGTTAGCGTCACTTTGGTGTACAGTGCAGTGTATATCACACAGCACTGTGTGATATACAAGAAACAGAAACTGTGTGATATAAAAGAAACAGAACACTGAGAAAATTTGTTAAAAAATCCTAAGAAAAAAGATTAGAAAAAATGTTTTAAAAATCAAATCAATAATAGATTTACATTTACAATCTGACAGTTAAGGACAACAAACTAAACTCTTCTAATGAACATAATATCACTCCACAGCCCATAACAAACCAATTTAACTAGTATTCTCAGCAACAGCTAACTTAAACAAGCCTTGTTGGACTATGGGTGTTATTCTGGCTTTGGGTGGGAAAGGTCCTAGGTTTAAATGTTGGATGAGCCCAAGATAGTGTTCTGATTGTTATCTTCTTAAACAAAATACCAAGGCAAACGTGCTAACCACTAAGCCACCGTGCCGCCACTTTTAAAATTAAATTCAATATTATGTTAATAATTGTGACTTTTGTTTTATTTTCTAACAAACTCACTTATTCTGTTCTTGTGTTTTTTTAAAAGAAGCATCTTTGTGTCTCAAATAGATCTACACTTCTTATATTAGTTCACTATCTAGGGTGTAAAACACAAGACGTGAAGCCACATTCAGTGCACTTCCTTGTTAGGTGCTGTATTATAAGTGCTGTAAATGTACATCTGTATCTACTGCCATCTTTTAGAATGACTTTTAATGCACAAAGTAGAATTATACTTTTGAAATGATGAATCCCTCAAACATTTTATAATTGGAAATGTAAATAAAAGCATTTCAAAGGTTTTTTACAAAGACTCTCCTGATTGGTTTGATTGTAACAGAACCATAGCTGTAATGTCTGAGAAATAAATAATTTGTCTCAGAGCAGACCTTAAACCTTTCATATCTTCATGCAATTCAGGAAAGAGCCCATAATATTGAAATAGTCTAAAAGTGTTTCATAAAAAGCTCATACAGTTTCTTTATGTATGAAATTCTATTGAATTTTAAATGGAGCCTACATTTTGAAAAATGTCAAATTAGTTACTATTGAAACACACTTTTGTGTCACAGATTCATTTGATTCATTTCATTTGATTAATTAATTTATTTTTTATCACATTTATATTATATTCTATGAAATGTAGGTGAAATGTTAATGTAATTTCAGATGGCAAATCATTCAGGTTTTTTGTCAGATTAACATGTTTTTCTCATAACTTTCCTTACATTAGTAAGTACTGGAGTGACGATGGGCATTAGTGACATAAGAATCTGAAAAAATAAAGAGTTTGCTTTCTTTGGCTTGGTGTTTTAACCTTAACTTCATTTCTTTTAAAGGAGATAAACAAAAGCTTTAATTGGCAGCGGTTGGATTTGAACCCACGCCTCCGAAGAGACTGGAGCCTTAATCCAGCGCCTTAGACCGCTCGGCCACGCTACCTGTTTATAAGACAGACAGGAGACAAATAGTGTTCTGAAGTAGTGAGGACGGTGTGAGACAGTGTGAAAGAAAAATTAATTCTCACCATTTCATCTCTGGGGCTCTATACATCACCTACTGTCTTGTTCAAAATAGTATCATTCACATGGAATAAATGTTCATTTAATGTTTTAAGTGACATTAAAAATGATCGATTGGTAATTTGAATCCACATCTCCAAAGGGACTGTAGCCTAAATCTAGGGCTTTATTATCGCTCAGCCATGCTAGCAGCTATTGTGAAGACTTTTTCAGGAATCAGGAAAATACCATCAAGACATGAATATTGAGAAAATAATTAAGATGCATAAGGGCCACTCCAAACTAGAGCAGTCACCACTTTTTCTAGAAATTTGACATGGTGTCCACCACTCTGGATTTTTAATGAGCAGAAATCAACGCAGATAAAGAGCTTAGAAAGCAGCGCTGCTAATCACTACAGCTCTAATGTCCACCACTCTCGAACAGTATCTTGCTAATTAATATTACATATTTCTGTGCCGAAATAGATCAGTTGGTAGAGCGTTAGACTGAAGATCTAAAGGTCCCTGGTTCGATCGTGGGTTTTGGCGGAACTTGACAGGCTGCAGCATTTTGTCTGTCCAGTTCAAAATTGAATTACAGTTTACACCTATACTAGACAAAAAAATCAAAAGAATAGATTGTATCCAGCAAACAATGCTAGATCTTTATTGAACCTTTTTAAAAGCTGTATAATGTGGATTGTAAACAGAACTGACATCCTTGAAATAAAAATTGTTTCATGAGTTTGTTTGAATTGGTGCTGTATAATAAAAAATGTTAATGTTTTTATTTGTATTTTTACTTATTTTAGAATGACATTTAATGTGCAATGCAGAATTATACTTTTGAAGTAATGAAAAGGTCAAACATTTTATAATTTGAAATGTAAATAACAGCATTACAAAGGTTTTTATAAAGACTCCCCTGATTGGTTTGATTGTA
This sequence comes from Corydoras sp. C115, assembly GCA_019802505.1. Classification (NCBI taxonomy): domain Eukaryota; kingdom Metazoa; phylum Chordata; class Actinopteri; order Siluriformes; family Callichthyidae; genus Corydoras; species Corydoras sp. C115. Next base: position 11,493 of record JAFMOC010001585.1, read on the forward strand.
ACAGAACCCTGGCTGTAATGTCTGAGAAATAAATAATTTGTCTTTTTAAAACATAAACTTTAAATCCAGTCTACAGAGCAGACTTTAAACCTTTAATATCTTCATGTAATCCAGGACAGAGCCCATAATATTGAAATGACACATTCTAAACGTGTTTAATAATAATCTCATATAGTTTCTTTATGTATAAAATTATATTGAGTTTTAAATGGATCCAACATTTTGAAAACATCAAATTAGTCATTATTAAAACACTCTTTTGTGTCACATTAGAAAACTAAGAGCTTGTTAAAGGTAAAATGTGTTATTGCAGATTTTGTCCACTTGGTGGCAAAAGTCATTGGAATTCAAGTTTAGCAAGAGGTGAAACGAGTTTATTTAACAAATGTTTATAATATTAATATTTGCTGTTTATTTTGTTGCACAGTGCGTAGTTTTTATCTACATTTTAATTAATGTCATTTATTTAACTTTTAACACATTCATAATTCTAATGTGAAATGCAAATGTCGTTTCTCACCACAGGAGGGCAGCAGGCATACATCTTCAGTTACAGTGCTGTTAGTTTTGATGGGACAAAGAAGAAGGACACAAGGCTGGACTAAAGGTAATACACATTCTATTTTTAAAAAGGTTCACTACCTGTGACTTTCCATCCTGTGTTTCACACACTAGATAGTGCACTAATATAAGAACTGTAGAGAGATTACAGACAAAATAATGTCCCAAACAAAGTGTTAGTACAGAATGAATTGGTTAAAGGGGAATTATGTATACACTACAATATAAACATGTTCATTATTTTATGATTAATATGATACGAAGTACATTAATTTATCAAAAATAAAGATTAAAATAAAAAGTTAAAGCTGTAATTAAAGAAAATAGTAGGATACTGTTAGTTGAACTCAGTGTTCATGTGAATCGACTCTCAGTGAATCAGTAAATCTGAGGATAAAGATGAACAGAAGAACTAACAGATCCCCCAAAAAGTCGCTTCACATAAATTAACTTTAAATCTATTCTAAAGTGCAAGTAATTTTTTTGTTTGAATTGTAAAGTATAATTCTAGTGCTCAGAAAATCACTAAATGTTGCTGTTCTCTTGAAACAACATTACAGGTTTGATTTCAGGTGGGGTTCTCTTTGTGTCTGTAAGCTTTTTTCTTTGGGTCTCTGTTTTCCTCCCACATCTAATGACATTCTGACACCAAATAGTTCTATTCAGTTGTGGAACTTCACTAAAGCTTTACTCTTCCCTGACCGGGAATCGAACCCGGGCCGTGGCGGTGAGAGTGCCAAATCCTAACCACTAGACCAACAGGGAGATATGTACATGTGGATTTGTTAATGATTTATATTCATGTACAGACTAAGTATTAGTTATATACTAAGTATATGCTAAGACTTCCTCATACACAACAGTCAGCATGTTTTTGTTTTTCTACTTGAATAAACACACAGATTGGTGTAGGGGAAATGTTTATTAAATATTAAAAATACTGTACTTCATCATTGATACAAACAAAGTAAAGAGGAGAAAGAACTAGCTTAAACACATGACACTGAAACAAAGAGGATCAGACACTACAGACTGAGCTAGCCAAGTTTCATGGAGAGTGCACCACTGACCTCATGTGTTAGTTAATGGTTAAAGCAGCAGCATGTGAGATTTCAGTCACAGAGTGTAAAAGCTAATTCTCCCCGTCGGGGAATCGAACCCCGGTCTTCCGCGTGACAGGCAGAGATACTGTCCACTATACTAACGAGGAGTGAGAAAGGGATTGTTCAAACTTTAAGTTCAGTAGATTTGCATGTGATTATTGTGTGGTGTAATATTATGTGTATAAGGAGAGTTTACTACGGGTGGCACTGTGCTTTTGGTGACAAGCAGATACACTGACCACTATACTGATGAGGAAGGTTGCTAAAATGCGCCCTCTGTTGGTGGTTAGGATTCCTGGTTTTCGCCCGGGTTCAACTCCTGGTATGAATTTTTGAGGTTTACCTTGCTGGTTGTAAAGTTTGATTTTTTTAGGCCCCATGATTGTCCAGCAAAATAAGAATTTAGAAAAGTTGGAAAGCACTGGTTTTTCATTAAAGTCCGATCAATGAAAGACATTTGAAAGGGCATTATGGCGTCCTGTAACCCAAAATTATTTGTATTCTGCATCGTGACTTCAGCAACCCTGGGTGGAATTTGGGTTATGGCATATATATATATATAATATATATATATATATATATATAGAGAGAGAGAGAGAGAGAGAGAGAGAGAGAGAGAGACGAGAGAGAGAGAGAGAGAGAGAACCATCAGTGCACCCGAGTGCCTATTGCTCTGCCCAACTCATCATTGATGTTGAGTAGGTCTTTTAAAAACTGAGCTAACTGTTTTAATTTACCAATACATCAGGGCAACACCTAATTCAATCAGCAGAATACAAATGATAATAAATCCAAATAAATAAACATATTATATGTACTCCATGGACAAAGGAGCCAGACACACACCACTCGCCTCATTCCCCATGTGTGTAGATTTTTTTTGTGAGTTTTTTTGTAATGTTATTGTTATTATTTTCAGGTGCTGGGCAGATACAGCCAGGATCTTAATTTGTCCAGTTTGATTCCAAGCTTAAAGCTTAAACTCATGTTTGCAC
>JAFMOC010001580.1:0-15698 GCA_019802505.1 Corydoras sp. C115
TTGTTTAAATTTTTCCCAAAATTTCCCCTTTAAAAAAATTTAAAAACCTTGTATAGATTTAAATTCGGGGCCCCAAAACTTTTTTTATGATTTAAATTACTTTTTTTGTTTTATTTTTACTTTTGGATTTCCCCCAAAAAAAAAAAAATACTGTGGTGTTGTAGGTTTTTGGTTTAAACTCTGTTTCCCCGAAAAACCTTTTTTTTGGCAGGGGAAATCATCATTTTTTTAAAAAAACTTTTTTTAAAAATTTTTTCCCCCAATTTTTTGGTTTTCTGTTTTCCCCAACCTCTAATTTTTAAGTAGATGATTGGGTGTCCACTATTTTTTTTAAAGCATTATGCCCGGGCAAAATTTGGGTGAATTTTTAAACAGTAGTCTTCAATTTTTTTGAATTGTTTTTTTCTTTGGATTTTTATGAGTTTTAAACCCAAATTTAGGGAAAAAAATTAACCCAATAAATATTTTAAATCATTTAATTGTGGCCCGGGAAACCTAAAATTTCCATGTTTTATAAAAAAATTTTTCATTTTTTGAAGGGAATTAAAAAAAATTAAAACTTTTCCAAGGATATTCAAAATTTTTTGGGAATGGGTCTTTTATATATGTGAGGGAGAGTTTTTTTTTATTAAATCTTTTAAAATTAATCCCTTTAACACAAACCATCATATTTTTAGCCCTTTTTTTAAAAAACAAAATTTTGGGTACACCATGTTTTTGGGGGTGAACAGCTGTTGGTAGCCCCGGCTTTTAGCGGGATTTTTTAAAGTTTTTCTGCAATTTTTGGCCTTTTTGTTTGACTCTTTTAGTTAAACAGTTTTAAGGATACAACTTTTTGGTGCTTTTTTTCCCTCAGGCCAACACCTTTTTATAACACCCTTTTGTAATATTTTTTTAAATTTTGAACGGGTGAGTTTTTGTTTTAAAAATTTAAAAAAAAATAAAAAAGAGCTTTTTGTGGGTGGGGGCCGGGTTCATCTAAAAGGGTTTCATTTCCCTTTCGGGCTAAATTCGTCCCTTTCAAATTTTGGCAATACGCCCTAAACCACAAATAGCAGGATTTTTTTTGGATTTTTGATTGGTTTTCCCAGGGTGACAAGGGTTTGGGTGTCTTTATCTGTTGGGACTGAACCCTTTTGACTTTTTTTTTTTTAAAAACTATATTACCACTCTCATAATATTTGCATAAATAAAAAAATTTGTTTTTTAACCAAAAAACCTTTTTTTGGAAACCAAAGGTAAACCATTAAAAAAAACTAAAAAAAAAATGAGCTATTTGAATAATTTCCATTTATAATGTTTTTGTGATTGGCAAAGGGAACGAAATTTTTTGGGATTTGTGGACTTTTTTTTTTTTGAAATTCCCAATTTTCCCCCTGTTTTTTTTTCCTTTTTTTGGGTCTAGTTTTGGATGTCTGCTTTAGCCACAACCATCCCTTGTACCCGGGGGTTTTTCATCCCTGTTTTTGCCCTGGGGAACATCTGTCAAGTTCTGTGGTACCTTTTTTAAGTGTTGCTTTTAAATTTTTCAAACTTGTAGTTTTTTTGTTTTTTTTGGGAAAATTCCTATATTTTTAATTTTAATTTTAAAGTATATATTTAAATATTTTACCTTTTAAGAAAAAAGGGGAAAATTAAAATTTCCAAATTTTTTCTTTTTTATACCCCTTAAAAAAAATTTTTTATTTAAAAATTTTAATTTTTTTAAAGAATTCCCTTATTTGGGTTTTTAATATTTTTATAAAAAAACCGGGGGTTAAACCCCCAGGCGTTTTTTTAAACCTTTTTACCAAGAAATTTTTAATTTTTTAATAAAATTTAAACCTTTTAATTTTTTAAATTTAATTAAAAAAAAAAAAATTCCCCCCCCCTTCCTTTTTCCCCCCCCTATTTTTAATTATTGGGAATTATTTTATATTTTTTTTTGTATATATTTTGTTGTGTGTTTTTAATTTTTAGTGGGGGTTTATATTATATAGGGTGTTTTAAAATAATTTTTTTGTTTTTAAAACCTTAAAGTTTTTATATATTTTTTTATAAATAATTAAAATATATAAATGCGTGTATGTATGTGTGTATTTTATTTTAAAATTTTGGGCTTTAAAATATTATAATCCCCCTTGTTGTGGGGGTGTGGTTTGTTTTTGTGTTTTGGTGTGTGGGGGGGTGTGTGTCTTTTTTTATAGGTATAATTTTTAATAAAATATTTTTAATCCCCAGAACTGATTCGGACCAGTTTTTTTGTTTTTTTGGGGACCATTTTTTTATTTTCAAATCAAATTTTTTCCCGGTTTTTTAAAAATAAAAAATCAAATTTTAAAAATGTTTTAAAAATTTAAATAAAAATTTTTCCTTTTGGGAAAGAGCTCTCGATTTTGGGTTAGGGAAATAGTCAAACCAAATTCTGCCCATAGATATAAAGTTGAAAATAAATCCTACGGGCCCCCTCTTTTTTTGCCTTAGGGGGTTTTTTAAAAAAATTTATGAAAAAATTTCAAATAAAAATCCCTTTTATTATATCCCTTAAAACTTTTTGATCTGCTTTGGGTTAAAAAGGGGTTTTTTTCCCTTGACTGACTAATCACTGGGTTCAGTGGTGGAGAGTTTGGAAAACTTCATTTCTCACGGGATGAAATGCATGCTGATACCAAATTTTCCTACAGAAATTTTTAAATAAAAATTAATCAATTGCATAGGTTTTTTTTTAAATTGTAATTTAATTTTTAATTTTAAGATTTCCCAGAAAACAGGGGTTTTTGGTTTTTTATTTTTGGGTTTTTTTGGGTTCCCTTTTCTTTAATATAAACATAATTTCTAAATTCGTAAATTTATTTTATTTGCGCTTTTTTCAACAGTACATTGTCCAAAGCAGCTTTACAGAATTTAAAAGCCTTTTAAACCCCCAAAAAGCAAAGGGCCCAAAACCGGGGAAAATGGCAAGAAAAAAATCCCCTTATTTTGTTATTTAAGGGAAAAAACCTTGGGGGGGACCAAGACGGCCAGTCAGCAAAAATGTAAAGGGCAGCCATGTTTCAGAAAATTTTAAACCTAGTTCCAAGTGTGTTTTTTTCATTTAATAATGTTAAAAAACTTTACTATTTGAAAATATTTAATTTTTACAAACACACACAAAGCACATTTTTGACTTTGGGGAAAAATATGCGAAATTTTCTAAAAATACAGAGAAAGAACTAGCCTCAATTTCAGGAATTAAATTTGTGGTTTTAAACCGGGGCAACCCCCTGTTTCTAATTTTGGTTTCATATATTTTTCACATATATATAATACCACACAAAATACCAGTACATACAATTTTTTTTGCCTGTGTTTCAGGTCAGGGCCCGATTTGGGGCCCGGGTTTGGGGGGGGAGCATGGCAGATGGGGTTTCCCCGAGGGCATTCACTCAGAAGGGGTTGTGATTCCATAGTACCTGGGGGGTATTTCTGTTGTGGTATGGGTTTAAAAGTCTATGCAAGGGAAATAAAAACCCCAAATTGAAGTTAAATTTTTAAAATTTTACCACATTAAAACATACCTTTTTGTGGAGGGTTTTTATGGATAGATCTTTTTTTTGTGCTGGGGGTTTAGTCGTGGTTGATGTTTGTGTGGTTTTTGGGTGGGGGGCGGGTTTGTGGGGACGTCCCCGTGTGTTTTCCCGGGGCCTGTGGTTTTTTTTGGGAGGTTGCGGGGGGTGTGGTTTTTTTTGTTTCCTACTTTTTCAGTCAATTTTTGGGACTTTCATGTGTAGGTGCCGGGCCCTTTTCTGGAGCAAACACCCACTGTGTTACAGCGGTTTATGTATTCGAGCTTTACGGACAGATCAGCCACATTTTTCCCATTATGATTGAGTGATTTTAGCAAAAAGCTGTAAACTCAGAGTCTGCGCCGTCCATCTATTACTCCATCAAACCGCTAAAGAAAAATGCCCTTTTTCTTCCTGAGGGGCTGGGGGGGATTTAAGAAAAGGGCTACCTTTAAACCCTCCAAATCTTTTGAATTTTTTAATTAGAAATTCTAAATTTTTTTTTATAGGGCAATTTTATTATTTATTCATTCTTTATTATTTTTCCCCTTTTAAACCTATATTTTGGGGTGCTGGGGGGTTACAATTTCCCATCCCCCGGGGGGAGAAATTTTTTTTTTTTTGGGGGCTGGGCAGATACAACCCCGGGGCAGGGGGCCCCGTCCCATTTACCCGGACCTAAACTTACTCGCACACAAAAAATAGAGCATTTATTTTACCTTTAAACCATGTTTTAGGAAAGTGGGAAGGGAAAACCCGAGAACGTGAAGGAAGCCCACGTGGAAAATTTTGGGAAAAAATTGGGGGTACCCAGCGCTAAAAAAACACAAAATTCTTTAACACTAAACCCCCGTGCCCCCAGGGAATAAATTTTTTAGATATTTTTTTATTTTTTTATTTATAAATTTTTGAACGTTTTTTATAAGATTTAACCCAGGGGAACCCTCAATCAAACTTAAAAAAGAGCACGTGTGGCATGTAGCTCATTTTCAACTACAAGCTTGAAAATGAACCCCTGTTGTAACTTTTGGGGGTGACTCACTGGAGATATTGCAAAACTAAAAGTAAAACCCAGAAACCAAAAACCGGGATCAGTAACAAGTCATTGCTTGGTGTAATGATAAACATCTTTCAGTGAAAATTTTCCCCCTGGGCGAACTAAAAAAAGGATTTTTAAAGCCAAAAAAACCCGCCCGTAGTGTGCCAAATTTTGTGCCCCGCAGGCCCTTTTTCAAGTCTAGCATCTTTATTTTTATTACTAAATTTTTTAAAGAAATCACATGAAAATCTTAAAAATTTTTATTTTTTAGGAAATTACTTAAAAGGTGTGCAATGCAAATAATATAAAACAAAGGTAGTTTATGGTATGGGCGGCACGGGGGCTTAGTGGTTAGCCCCTTCGCCTTCACGCTAGGGATTCCCTTTTAAAACCCCCATCGGGGTGGTTTCCATGTTCCCCCCCGTGCCCCGTGTGGGTTCCTCCGGTTCTCCTTTTTCCTCCCACAGTCCAAAAAAAAGCGATTTTTGGCGCCCTGGGTTTTCGCCCCTGGATGGCTGGAACCCCCCCCCCTGCCCCCAATAAAAAATAAAGCAAGATAAGGGGATATAGGATTTTAGGGAATGTGGGGCACCCACCTCTCGAGACACAATCCAAAAGAGGGATAATAATTATAGGGTGTTTAACTAAAGGGTTTTCATAGTAATCTGATTCGTCAGATTTTTTTTCCCCTACACTTTGTCGAATAGTTAAAAAATTTTACCACAAGATGGGGCTATTTTAATATTTGTTTTATTCGATGCCCGCTTGAAAACCTGAACTGTTTTTTTTTTCACCACCCGTTTTAAAAGATGCGCCATTTTGGGTTGTTGCGTGTGATATGCAAAATTAGAGACATAATTTCACTTTACTTTCTTGGGGCGTTTTTTTTCTTTTTCAAAAACTCCCCATACTTTTGGGCTTTTTTAGTAGCCATAGCCTCATGGAAAAAAACACCGATGATGCTAACGGCCCCCTCGTTTCGCTCTGTCATTTGGAATTGCAAATAACGCAGGGGCTTTATTTAAAGTGTACCTATTTTTTTAAAACGCACACACATTTTAAAAAAAATATTAACAGAAAAAAGGTTTATTTTTTTTGAAAAAAGGGCTATATATATAACAAAAACAAAAAATTTCTGAAAAATAATGCTTGAGCGGCCATGGGAAACCCCCATGTGGTCAAAAAGGGTACTTTGACATGGGGTTCATGGGCGTTTAGGGTTTCCTCCAATCAACGCCCGAATCACCCAAAATTTTTTGCAGCCCCAACCCCTAAAATTAGTATTTTTTTGAGCTGATTTTAGATCATTTCTCGGGTTTTTTAAAAACATTCGGGTAAAGCCTTTTTTCTTTTAAAAGTTATTTTTTTTTCAATGGCCCAAGATTTAATTTGTTTACATGTTTTTCCATTTGGTGGCTTCCTGTTAAAATATACTTAGTTGGGGTTTTAAAAAAACATATTAAAAACGAAACAACGCATAAAACCCTTTTAGTAATAAAAAAGACAGCTAAAACAAAAGGGTTTTAAAATATTTAGTAAAGGCAAAATATTTAAAATTCCCATTTTGGGGTTTTCTTACCATTTTTTAAAACCCAAGTTGTTTATATTTTTAAAACATCGCCCCGGGGACCAAAACTAAAAAGCCCCCCCTTTAGATCACGGGCCGAACGGATTTTTTTAAAAACACCCAAAGAAAAAGGTTTTTATAAAACATGAATAGAAAAAAAAACCATACAGGAATATTTTCAAAAATAAAATAAATTTAAAACAATTTTATTATTTTAAATACTAAAAGCTCTCTATAAAAAATCCCCCAAAAAAAAGCTACAACTTTTAACCTTCTCCCCCAAAAAACATGAAAAAAATCCATCCACCATCCATTATCTTCCGTTTGTCCGGGGTTCGGGTCGCGGGGGCAGAAAACCGAAGTGGGGAGACCCAGCCCTTCCCTCCCCCCAGCCCCCTTTCCACCCAGCTGGGACTGGGGGAAACCCCGAGGCGTTCCAGACCAGCTGAAAAATATAACCCTCCGGGCGTGCCCCTGGGTTTTCCCCCCGGGGGCCCCTTTTTTCCCAGCCGGGACTTGCCTGGAACACCTCCCTGGAAAAGGGGCCCCAGGGGGCAATCCTTTACCAGATGCCCAAACCCCCCCAAATGGCCCCTTTTCCTGGGAGGGTAGCGGCCCCACCCCCAAATTTCCTCCCCCCGGATGACCGAGTTTCCCACCCTTTTCTCAAAAGGGAGGGGGCCCCCCCACCCTGCGGAAAAAACCCTTTTCGGCCGCTTGTTTTTCGCGACTGTTCTTTCGGTTTTTAAACCCAAAGCTAATGCCCCTAGGTGGGGGCGGAACGTAGATGACTGGAAAATCGAGAGCCTTGCCTTGTGCTCAGTCCTTCTTTACCACAACAGACCAGTATAGGGTCCCCCCTTTCACCTGCTGACCCCCGCTGCCCCCCGGTCTGCCCAATCTCACGCTCCATTTTACCACACTCGTAAACAAGCCCCCCAAATACTTAAAATTTCCTCCATTTGAGGCAAGATCCTGTTTCCCTGACCCAGGGGGAACCTCTCTACCCTTTTCCGGCTGAAAAACCCAGGGGGCCTCAGATTTGGGGGTTTTGCTGTTTCCCTCATCCCGGCCGCTTCACACTCGGCGGGCCCAAACCCGGGAACCCGGTAAAAAACTAAAAAGTTCGCAGCCTGTTTGAATCCCTAACGGGACCCCCAATCGTCTGAAAAACAGCAGCGACGTGATCCTCAGACCACCAAACCGGACAACCCCCCCCCCCCACCCCGGGCGGGGCGCCTAAAAATTTCTGTCCATAAAAATTTATAACGGGAAACCGGTGAAAAAGGGAAGGGGCCCTGAGGAGCCCAAAACCCTCACGGGAAACCAGTCCGGACTTACTGGGGCCATGCGAACCAACTCCTGCTTCGAAAATTACGGGACTGAATGGCCCGAAATTAAGGAGCCAGTACCCCAACCCACAAAGCCCCCCCACAGAATCCCCCCGGGGGACACAGTCGAAAGCCTTCTCCAGTTTACAAAGCAAATGTAGACGGGTTGGGAAAAATTTCCCTAAAACCCTCGAGAACCTGGGGGGAGTGAAGAGCTGGTCCCAGTGTTTCCCCCGACCCAAACCCAAAAAACCCCCTTTGGCCCCCTTTCCGGATCCAGGTTTCCCGACTATAAAGTGGGGCCCTCCCCCTTCCCCCGTACCCCGGCTAGATTTTTTTGCCGGGGAGGCCTGAGGGAGTGAAATTTTCCCCCCTGAAATTTGGAAACACCCCCGCCCGGTCCCCCCTTTTTAAAAAGGGGCCAGGGACCCCCCCCCGTCTGCCATTCCAGGGATTTCCCCCCCGTGACCCCCCCCTTTGTTAAAAGGGGGCCCCGGTCACCCCAAGGGACTCCCCCACCCCTTTCCCAGGGGCTTTGGGGGAAAGGAAAACCCCGGGGCCCGTATCTCATCCCCCCAAAAAGGCCTCGCCACCAAAGGACCCTTTTTCTGCCCCTTACCTTGGGCGATTTAAACCCCCGGGGAGGGGACAAGCCCCCCCCCGGGTCCTCTGACTTTTTGCCTCCTCTCCCGGAGGGCATATTGGTGGGATTGAGAAGGTCCTTGAAGTATTCCTTCCACCGCCAAATGACGTCCCCAGTCGAAGAAAACGGGGCCCCCCTCCCTATATATGTTTTTTGGTGGCACCCCCTGCTTTCCCCTTCCCCGAGTCGCCTGACAGTTTTGGGCCCGGAAAATTTTTTAGGAACCCAACCCCAAAATCACTTTCCAAAGTCTCACCCCAACTCCCCCCCACACCCCCGGGGTTTTGGGCCCCCCCGGGGGCCCCCAACGGAAAGCCCCCCCAAATCGGGTTGGCCTTGTCGGTACCCGGTCCCGGGGCCTTTTTTTCTGGAGTCCCCCCCAAGCCAACCTTGGGGGGGCCTGTGATAGGACTTCCTTTCTTCAGGGTTTGACGGCATTCCCCCTTTAAAAGGGATGACCACCACCGTTTTTCGAGGGTTACCGCCCCGACAGGACCCCAAATACCTTTCGCCCCCAGCTTTCCCGCCGCCCCCCCCTCAACATCCCGGGGGGAGCGGAAAAATTTGGGCCCCTTCCCGGTTTTGTCCCCCCCCCCCCCCCGGAATGTGGGGTTTTTAAACTCTGACGGGGGGAAGTTTGGAAACATTGCTGACCCGGGTTTTTTCTGCCCAAAACGTTCCCCGCCCAAAACCCTCACTATTTCTTTAGGCTGCCTGGTCCGACCCGGGAAATTTTCCCCCCCAAACCCCGATCCAAATCACCCCCAGGTTTGGGGATCAGTTTACCCCTTCAGCCCCCTTTTCTTCCCCGAGTGTCCCCAAAAACACATGGCGGCAAGTCCCAAGGGCACCCTCACAAAGCCCATCATTGAACCCGCGGCCCCAGGGCCCTCCTGGCGCCTGGCACTTATTGGGGCAAACCCTTTTTTGCCCCCAACAGGTTTTTTGATGGACAAAAAAAGTGATTTTTCCCGAAATCCAAAAATGAACCCCCACCTTTTGGGGTTTAGGGTCAGAGAGGCCCCTTTCCTACCAATCACACCTCTCCAGGTTCACTGTCATTGCCCCCCTTTAGCGTTTAAGTCCCCCATAAGACTACAGAGTCCTTTCCCGGGGGGGGAACCCTTTCCCAGGGACCCCCCCCACAGACCCAAGAAGGCTGGGGAATTTTGAAATGCCCTTGGGGCCAAAAACGCAGACAACCCTTTAGAACCCCCTTCCCCAAAAACCCCCAAAGGGTAGGGAAGCTACCCTCTCGTCCCCCGGAGAAAACCCCAACATGCACGTGTCAAGCCGGGGGGCCACGAGAAAGCCCACACCTGCCCGACGCCTCTCCCCATGGGCAACTCCAGAAAAGAACAGAGTCCAGCCCCTCTCAAGGAGATTGGACCCAGAACCCAAGCTGTGCGTTGAGTGAGCCCGACTATATCTAAACCGGTATCTCTAAACCTCCCGCACCAGCTCAGGCTCCTTCCCTGCCAGTGAAGTGACCGTTCCAAGTTCCGAAAGCATCAATTTTATAGCTAATCCTTCGAGTGATTCGCGTCTACGTACCAGCCCACGCCTTATATGGGGCACTATGCGGGACCCCAGAGCACACATCTGCTTACCGAACCCCTATTACTATATCCCCCCCCACAGGTTGGTGAGCCCATTTGAAGGGTGGAGAAACCCATGTAACTCCGTCGGGGACTGGGCCCTCGGTCCGGGCACCCATGGGAAAAAAGTTTTTTTTTTGGGGCCCGATTCCGGGTGCTTCTGCCAGGACATGTCACAGCAAACCATCACTATGATCGTTTAGGTCTAGACACGTGTCTTGACCCGGTCATCTTCACCACGACGTCATCAGACTCAGGCAGACCTAAACGTATATAGTGAGGGTTTGCTGGAACGTCTGGCAGTAAGAACCCAAAGGATCGGGCACTCTTCCCATGGTGCTTCCTTGACTAGGGCGATGGGTTTTACCAAGCAGCCTTAGCCGGAAGGTTATAAGTTGTTGTTACATTTGCATGTTACCATTCATGTGTTTTGTTATTTATTGGACCACTTCTTTGTCTGGCCTCGTCATCCTAGGATAAACCTCAATTGCCTGAGTATGACCCTGTTCCCAGGTGGCTTTTGCCCCAGACAAAACATAAGCTCCTAGGATCATCAAGATGAAAAAACTCCCAACACGGTAAGGTGGGTGAGTTGTATTCAAAGGAGGAGACATGCAAAAATTAAATAAAAATATAAAAGTAAAAATAACAAATCAAAACTTTCAGTTTTCTTTGCTCTTGGGCCATTTTAACATTTTAGAAAAATTAACTTAAACCTTAAATATCTTTTAATAATTCTGCTCTCCATAAAAATGAATTTGTAGTCAAAATAATACAAATTCCAAATATGAGCCTGGTCCAAAAAAACCTGCAAATAAAAATTTAATTTGTATTTTTCATCAAAAAAAAACATTCAGATGTCTTTCCTCGTATGCTGTTTTGTCAGAGCTGGGTGCTTGGCATCTCTTCTTGGCAACATATTTGTTGTGACATAGATCAATTCATAATTCTATTGTGTCAAGTTTGTCTAACTTTTCACAAACTTTTTAAACCCATCAAGAGTAAATTGGCAGAACTGTGTGTGTGCATGTGCGTGCGCATTTAAAATAGCAACATTGGCAGTATCTATCTAACTTTGGCAACAGGGGATGATGATGGAGCCAGATCCTGCGTCGGTGGGCGTGTGTATGCATGCGCGTATGTGTGCGCGCTTGCGCGTGTGTGTGTCAGCAAATTTTAAGGTCAAGAAACATAATATTGGGCTACAGAATGAAAACAAACACAAATTTTAATTCTTATTTTAGTTTTATTATATAGATGGCCATTTGAAAATGTAATTTACAATTACATAGTGTAGTACTGTAGTATACTGTTTTTTTTTTTTTTTTTTTTTTGCGTTTAGTTCCCTGTTGGTTCTCTGTTCTCTATTGGTCAGGACCATCACAGAACAGTAATTTGGGTGGTGGATTGTTTATTGTCAGTTCTGTAGTGACACTCAAGTGGGAAAGGGGGTTTTAGTGCAGCAGTGCTGCTTTAGTTTCATTTAAAAACCTCAGTGACACTGCTGGGATAGGAATAATGCACCAACCAAATAATACCTGCTCTGTGTTGATACTATTGGGGTCCTGACCATTAGAACAGAGCAAAGGGGAATAACACAATATGTACTACAGTAAAATACTACAACCGATAGACTAGGGTCTGTAATCATAGAACTACAAAGTCCATCTTTAAGGTAAGTGAAAATGAGAACATGGACAATAATTAGAACAAAAAAGGATATGTTGACTGGCACTGTGTGTGTGAGGTTGTGAAAAGGCATTTTGTTGATGTCTTATGTACAGTCATGAGAAAAAGAAAGTGCACCCATTTTAAATTGAATGATTTTTTTTAGACCACAAAATAAATATCTAAAAATCTACACCATTGCTTCAATTAACACAATATGCCAATTTAACACAACATGCCAACAATTTAACATGCCTCTTTGGATCCCTCCAGAGGTTTATATACTTTTTACAACCACCAAGGAGCTAGATGATGTGCATTTTTTAATTTATATACAAATGTATTTATAGGAAGTACAACATTCGGGTGGAGGACATCATGGTGAGGGATGTGAGATACATCACACTGAATTGCACTTATAGAGACCTTCATGACGTTCTGCTAACAGAGAGACTAAAAACACTTGCTCTGGTTGAGTCCTCAGGTACACACACACGGACACAAAGAGCCACACAGCATTTTTATTTAGAGTAGTTACACAACATGTCACTTTTAAAACATCTTCTTTTTTTCCTTTAGAGTCTATGATATTATTGGGCTCTATCGAGCGTGCTCAGTTGCAAGCACTGCTGTCTACTCAACTTGGGCGGCCACGGAGACTTGAGTATCTCCGGCAGCGTTCTCAGAATGAGAAGATACACATTGACACGCCTTGTGATGAGGAAGGGCACAAAGTCAACCATGAAGTTCGCTTTCAGGTAGCGAATATGATTATCTGATTAGGTTTTTAAAATATTTCATTATAAAATATATTGTTTTTACTTAAATCTCAAATATGAATTAAACCCTTTATAAAAATGTTAGTACATTCAATTAATTATTAAATATAAGGTTATTAAGATTAAATTAGCAGATGAATGATGTTAATAAAGCAGAAAGGCACGAGAGGGCATTGTTAATTAACAGAGGAGTTTTCAGGCCATTTCATCTCTTTCCCATGATTTATTCACAATAATACACAACCTCAAGTGAATTATTGCTTTTATAAAATAGTTACAAACATATACTATATTATTCATTGCTCAAAAAAAAACAAAGGTAACACTCAATTAACACATCCTTTGTTCTGTTCAAAGTTGAATGTGCTGACAACAAAATCACACAAAAATCATCAATGAAAATCAAATCTATTAACCAATGGAGGCCTGGATTTGGAGTCACCCACAAAATTAAAGGGAAAAAACATAATACAGGCTGATCCAACTTTGATGTCGGTTTCTAACTGTGCAGACACATGCACTTTTGTGGCCTGCTGGAGGTCATTTTGCAGGGCTCTGGCAGTGCTCCTCCTGTTCCTCATTGCTTCCAGCCTCTGGACACTACACTGACAGACACATCAAACCTTCTTGCCACAGCTCGCATTGATGTGCCATCCTGGATGAGCTGCACTACCTGAGTCACTTGTGTGGGTTGTAGAGTCTGTTTCATGCTACCACTCATGAGTGTGAAAGCACCACCAACATTCAAAAGTGACCAAAACATCAGCCAGAAAGCACCGATACTGAGAAGTGATCTGTGGTCCACCTGCAGAACCACTCCTTCATTGAGTGTGTGTCTTGCTAATTGCCAATAATTTCCACCTGTTGTCTATTCCATTTGCACAACAGCATGTGAAATTGATGTCAATCAGTGCTGCTTCCTAAGTGGACAGTTTGATTTCACAGAAGTTTGATGTACTTGGAGTTATATTGTGTTGTTTAAGTGTTCTCCTTAATTTTTTTGAGCAGTGTATATAAAAAAAAATAAAAGAAGGTTTGATTTATAAATGTGTCATTAAAAGCAAAATTGTTAATAATCTGGTCTTCCACAAGGTAATCTAGTAGGTTTTTTACAGCAAACACTGACAGGTTTCCAGTTTCCTAACAATGAAATACTGCCATCCAATGGGCAAATTACAGAGCACATATTAAAAACATCGGGAAAAAATAATGTATTGTAGAAAAAATGCATTGATATGACTGTGAAACGGCAGAGGTGTGTGTTATTATCAATTATGTCACGTCTGGACAAGCGGCTCAACCAATCAGATTTAAGGAATGAAACTACCCGTTTTATAAAAGAAAAATAAACACATATATGGATATATGACAGGCCTTTAATAATTATTTAGATATGCCCCTAAAAAGATACTCAACCTGTCAATGGGTGAGTCATTCAAAGTGATGTGGGTTGTTTGGCCCCTTAGTTTGACTCGGTCAGTTGGCCATTCAGAATGTCACTTGAATTATATTTTACATTTTGTCTTCAGATCTCTTTACAGAGAATCGTCATTTAGTCCGTCTAACCAGTTTCACCGAAGCCACTGAAACCTGCACTGAAGCGGCACTCGACTGAAAAAACCTCACATATACCTTCAAGTAACTACTTGTTTTCTTACATTCACCACATTACTTAACTAACTTTTTGGGGGGGGGGTTTAAACCTTTTTTTATGTACAAGAAAAGTCTGAAGTTCGAAAATCGAAAAAAAACATACAAAAAAAATCTACACTTACATTTATTTGAAAATAATTGGATACTGACAGGGTAAAAAAGTATTGATAATGGTGGTGTATTATTGTGCTGCTGGATTTTTATATTTGTTATATTTTTAAAACTGTTAAATAATCCTTACAAAAAAAAGTTTAGCTATCATGTTCAGAATCTGTTGACAGCGTCCCGAATGTAATGTAAGAAAGGGGAATACAGGATAACTGCCACAAACTGTGGCACAATAGATGAGTTACTCTGATTTCACATTAACTAAGGAGGGAGCATAAAGGTTCATGTGTCTAATATTGTGCCTAGTTTTATAATGAGCTGCACGGTGTTGGAAAAAACTACAGAACACTGCTTGTGTCTGATCACTAAACTAGCACATCACTGACACCCTAGAGCTGAGACATAAAACCCTTAAATAGATATTCTGTGGAAAGTCCTGCCCATTAGAGAACAAAATAAAGGAGACTAACAGAAAGCATGTAGAGATGGACGGGTACTACATACTAAGTAATTAGTTTTACAGACAGAATTGACTTTAGCTTAAAAGTTGTGATTTCTGATTCTGTCAGGGATACCTTTAGCTGATAATAACCCTGTTTATAAAGTGTATACATCCTGATATATTAAGGTTACATTATTACTGTCGGACAGTGGGGCCATGGGTGTAGGAGGCATGGAAGACACGCTGATCAGAGAGTTGATGGCGCAAAATCATCGACATTGCCGCGGTCTGATGACCGTTGTGCCTATTATCAGGGGGTTTTTGGGCACACATGCCGCAGGTGTAGAGGTTTCCATCTATAAAACCAACAGGGTACTGGTAGGACTGTGGACTACGGCACCGTTCCTCATGCACATTGTTACTTTAAAAAAGCCCCGTGTGTGTTGTGTGGCCTATAAAGAAGTGTTTCATGTTGTCGGTGCAATCCTTGGCGTGGTGGTGTTTCGTGCCAAAAATCCCGCTTCCGTGGGTGCATTGAATTCTATACCTGGCGGCATACGATGTCCAGCATATTAAGTTGCACACGCTGATCAGTGTATCGGCTCCTCCCATCCTCCCTGCCCCTCATTGCCATTGCACCACCACAATTAACATATAACAAAACTGCATTAACCACAAACTTAATATATGTTTTTCTGTCAGGTCCTGATTCCGGGATCGCATTAAAGAGTCTGTTTTGTGCTCACCCAGATATTGAAGCACCAGAGGTACACACACACACGCGTGCGCGCACAGACACACACAAACAAACCTCACTTCTCATGCTGTGGTTGAGTTTTTTGTGAGCTTTTTTTAATCACTGTCTTCACTTTTTGTCCTGTGTACTGATAAAAGATATATAATGAGTACATGAAGCCCAAACGAGTGAGGATATCAGCCGCGGTAAGAACTGTCACCGAAGCAGTCAAAACGTGACAACCATTTAATCAGCCTTACCCTCCTCTCTCATGCCAGCTGTGACCTTTAACCCACATTTGTCGAATGCAATGCATACATACATACATACATACTAGAGGTCTAACAGTATGCTGTATTCTGCATGAACTGTTTGCAATGGGCCTCACGGTTTGGTACATGCTTTCCCATGCATAATACAATGTTATGGTATTGAGGAGACCAAAAAACAAGGCAGAACTAAAATTAAGAGATCGAGCTTTACAACAGGCAGAGTTGCGATTTGCATCTTAGCTATAAACTTCTCTGACCATGCCATGCTAAGTGTAGCTCAGTTCAGATCAACGTTGGTTTGGGAGTTGGGTCTCGTGATAGACAGCAGCATGGAATAG
>JAFMOC010000162.1:0-135000 GCA_019802505.1 Corydoras sp. C115
CTCTTGCAGCATATATACTGACACGTTTTTAAAAAAGACTGAGGTGTACATTTCTTTGTGAATTTTATGGATTCTTTAAACTCTTTATAATTGCCTGTGGATTTCAATATTAAATATATAAAACATTTTATTAACTTAAAAACCAGCATGCCTGGGTGAATAATAACACACACTGCTGTTTAACAATGCAGATTTTATTATGGGGTTAAATATTGTTGTTTTCAGCTCCCCACAGACCCCCCGCTTGCATTTTCCAAACCCCAGTCTGAAATCTTTTATTCCAGCTAATACCATTCAGTTTAAAGTTAATTTACTTTCTCATTACAACTTTAAGTTTTTTCTTTAACAGGAAGTTGCAGCCACCATGTGACGACAGAGCTGCAGTCAAACGAGAGGCGGAGTCAGGGAACCAGGTGAGGTAATGAATCTCACTTGTGATTTGTTTCTGTATCTTCTTTGTGTATCTCTGAAGGAAAAACCCCACACTGACACCCGTTTTCATCTCCACTTGCTGCATGGATTGAGGGAGCACGGGCAGACCACACCCGGCTGCAGGATTTGAGACAGCCTGAGGTCAGGCATCAGCCAAACACACCTCACATGTAAGTAGGACTGCTAAATATCTGCCAGATGTGTTATGAAACATGTGGACCGTTTGAGGTGGTAAATGTGGGCCACTTGTTGATTCACATAAAGGTTGCAAAACTAAATGTAAGGCTCCATTAACATTCAAAGAATTTAAAATATATATTTGTAGCCTCAAACTAATTAATTTTCATATTTACACGTCATTTATGCAGTTGCACCATGCAGATTTAATACATTGCTTACTGTTTTCCCTTCATTAAACAATAGATAGCCGTACAGTGAAGTGAATGCTTAATCTAATCTTCCCCACTCTTATTTAAGATCACATATTTCAATATATTCACAATATCCATAAATTTCAAACCCAGCATAGAGTGGCTGAGAGAATGTGGTCTGGATTTTGTAAAGGAGGTTAAGAGTGTCTGAGACGCTGTAGAAGGACAGTGTTCCTGCCAACTGATCCAAGTAGACTCCTATTTTAGGGATTCTGGACTTCACAGGCACTGGCGTCACTTTGTTATTGTGTCTGAAGGAGTAGCTGGTGTAATTGCAGGTCAAACTCCAAGAGTGATTATTATAACCGAATTTAGAATCATTATCTTTTCCCTTTCTATTGATTTCTTTATAAGAAAGCGCCACAGAGAAATGACAATTGTTGGTCTCGGAAACCTCCCAGTAACAACGTCTGGGAAGACTTTCTTTACTGAGGACGTGCTGAACCAGGTCAAACCTCTCAGGATGAGCCGGATAGTTTTGAGCTTCATGTGTCACGGTCACTCTTCGGTTATTTTCCGACAGACAGAGGTGTTTGTGTGCAGTGTTCGGGTCCAGAGTCAGCTGACAGGAGTCTGATTGAGCAGAAGAAGGGTTTGTTTATGATATGGAAAATGTTATAAACTCTCCAACAATAATTCAAAGAACATTATATAAATATAAATATTAATACCATAGCAAAGAGTTTATTTGTTCTTTAGCACAAAATCTCAGCTGGTAGACAAAAAATGCCAAGGTCTCACACTGTACACTGTAACACGCACTCCCACAACAAAACTGTAACTACATGGCATGGCAACATAAAGACGGCTGAGTTTGGTGTGAAAGCCCTGACCTCAACCTCCATCAACCAAGACTGTGAGCTAGACCTCCTCATCCAACATCCTGACCACACAAATACCAAATACTAAAACTAAATACGGGGCGGCACGGTGGCTTAGTGGTTAGCACGTTCGCCTCTCAGCACTAGGGATTCTCGGTTCGAATCCCCATCTGGGTGGAGTTTCCATGTTCTCCCCGTGTCCGCGTGAGTTTCCTCCGGGTTCTCTGGTTTCCTCCCACAGTCCAAAAACATGGATCAAGTCAATTGAGTTCTCCAAATTGCCCCATATAGAGTGTGTATGTGTGTGTGAGTGTGTGCCCAGCGATGGATTGGCGCCCTGTCCTGGGTGTATCTGCCCAGCGCCCAAAACGTTCTCCCCTGTATGGGCATGGGGAACCCCACCGCGACCCTAATAGAGGATAAAGCGGGAGATAATGAATGAATGAATGAATAAAACTAAATACAAATAAAGATATTAAATTGACCCATCTGTTACCAGCTTATATATCAGTGCAATTGTAGGGTTGTGTCAGGAAGAGCATCCCATATGAAAGTGTGCCGAAATCAGATACGGATCATACTCACATTTCAGAAATTCATCTCGGGTCTTTGGATCAGACAAAAATGAACTCTGACCTGCAGAAAATTCAAATACAAAACCTTTACACGTTAACGTTTAAACTTTTTGAATCCATCGTCTGATCTTATCGTATTTGTCGTACCCTCTCCGAATGTGAACAGGTCCAGGTTGTAGATCTGTGTCACCTCTCTCTCCACACCAGACACAACTTTCCTGAGTTCCTCTATGAAGAGCCCATAATTCATGGTTAGATGAGGTATTTCAAGAGACTCGGGAGGTCCAGAGTAAGACTGAAAAGTCTGCAGAGAAAAAACACACTAATAACAGGACCAGTAAGTGAAGTTATTGAGACGTCAACCTTAAATGTTCGAATGTTAAGAGTAAAAAGAAAAAAAAAAAAAAAAGTCTTTGCTCCGTAAGATCTTTGAGTCTCTGATAGAACCTGAAGAAAATGCATGTGATCGTCGGTGTGGGAAAGTTGTTCCAGCTCCAAGCTTCTCCTCCTCAGATCAGCAATATCTTGCTCCATTTTCTCCACAAGTTCCTCTCCGAGGTTCAGCCCAGCCTTTTTCTGAGCACGTAAGAGTTTCTTCACTGCAGATCGGCTTTTGTCGATGGACTGAATCAGATTAGTGAAGAGCATCTCACTTTCCTCATCTGCTGACTGTGCAGAGAGCTGAAACGAGAAGAGGAGGCGTGATGATGATGATGATGATGATGATGATGATGTGTTTAAAACAGTCACCCCAACCACCTGCACGTCCTCCCTCACCACATCTATAAACCGCTCCTCCTCATACCTGGTGCTTCCATCCTCAACGTCTTTCTGCCAGTATAAATCTTATTCCTCCACTGTTCGTCACCTCACTCTCAAACTCTTTATTTGCAAATATTAAAAATGTGAATGTACCTCAGTCATATTTCCACCTCTTTTGCATTTTACAGCTATGTCTGTGATTTAAATGAGAAGCTACCTGACCCTAAAGAACCTGGATATGATCTTCCAGAGAGTTTTTAAAGCACCGTTTGTAACTCACACTGAGAGACTCCATTTTTTGCTTTAGCGCTTTAATTTTATTTTCTTTCTCCTCGACTTCGTTCTGATATTTCCTCTGACTCTCCACCAGCTGCTTCTGTAGATTAAAAACAAAGAAGCACATTGAGCCACAGAAATAACACCATGCATGTAAATAATCTACTTATTAAGGATGTGTTTAAAAACCGTTAACAATTAACTGTAACCATCACAAAACAAGAGTTTTGTAGTTTGCATGTTCTTTATATTTCTGTTGTCACAATAAATAAAATCCCCTAATTCACCATAAACAATTGTTGAAATATCAGGCCTCCCTCATTTTCATTTTATTAATATTTTATTGTTTTTATTGTTGTTGTTGGTACCTGATTAAATGAAGTAAACTGTATTTGTCACCTGTTTCTCGGTTCTTTCTGCTGCAGCTGAGACCGTCTTATGTCCACTGTGCTCATCCATTACACACAAATAACAAATGAAGTTGTGGTCAGTGCGGCAGAAGATCTCCAGTGGCTTGTCATGCCGTGAGCAGATCCTCTGCTGGAGATCCACCGAGGCATCGAGCAGATGATGTTTCTGTAAAGCCTGAGAGTCATAGTGACTCTGAATGTGAGTCTCACAGTATGAGGCCAAACAAACCAGACTCGACTTGAAAGCCTTGTTTTTCCTTCCTGTGCAGATGTCACAGCTCACATCTCCAGGCCCCGCCGCAGAAACTGAGCCGGGGTCAGCCCGCGACCCCGTCCTCCTCAATCCCTCAGCTAGTGCAGCTAGCATGGTGTTTTTGTTCAGCGCAGGCCTCACTGTGAATGACTTCCTGCACTGAGGGCAGTTATAAGATTCAGTCTGATCATTCTGATCCCAGCAGCTGCTGATACACTCCAGACAGTAACTGTGTCCACATGGAATTGACACTGGATCCTTCAGCAGGTCCAGGCAGATTGCACAGCTCAGAATATCTTCTGCCATTTTACAAATTGCACAGTCTGGATAAAAATTTGAGCTTTCACTTTCACTTTTGCCAGAGCTGTGTAGTCATTTTGTAGGTGTGTCTTTTTTTTTTTACAGCACCGGGAAAAGGCCGCACAAAAACAACAGTAAAGGCACATTGACATCCATGTAATACATTATATACATTATACAATACATTATATATACAATACATTATATGGAGCTGCGTTATTAGATCAGATTAGATGAATCTGTGAGCCGGCAGCTCCTCGTCTGATGTGCTGGGTCTCAGCAGTGTGCAGTTTTGTGAACGTGGACCTTCTCATGTTCCAAGTAGAAGCTCAAGATCCTTCTGCAACTTGATGGACCTTATAACCACTGACTATGACTTGAGATCCTTTGTACCCACCGGAAGTAAAAATGTTCATAAAGAAGATTTACTTGAAATACATTGTACAAGTAAAGCAGCAGCAACATCAGGACTTCCATCCTTCAATAAAAAAAACATTGTTGATAATAATAATAATAATTTTTTGATACAAATGACTGTGTGTCAAATCACAGAGTATTTTTATATTTATTTTTAATATAAAACTAGATTGTACACTTCAAACCATTTTAATATTTAATATACAAACACTGATCTCTTGTAAAACAAAAGACAATCTGATTCTTTCACTTTGAGGACTTCACAGCATCAGATAGAATCACTTTTCTGAATAAAAAAATTATTTCAAAAAATGAAAATAGACACATTATTTTTGGCTAGGCTGGAGATTCTAAAATTTCACCCCTTTCACCTAAAAAAAAAATCAAAAGAAGCTGCCTTTATATTGAACAGATGCTTATGGATTTAAATATTTTACATTTTTGGTATAAACTTTCTGAAACATTTCGTCTGGTGCTTTAATGAGGGTGAGGCTGAAATATTTTTTTGAAATGTCGCCGCCCGGCCACTGGAGGGAGACAGAGGTCGTCTGTTGTGGGTCGTCTGTGATTTCGCCTGTTTTAAGCGGTAAGATCAAACAGATTCACACGTTTCACTTACAGGAGCTTTAATAAAACTTCTTTCGACATTTTTTAAATGATAAGAGTTTTCATGCCTTCATCCGAATTCGTTTGTTAGGTTTGAGCTCAGAACTCTGTGAGTTTGTCAATTTATTTGTATTTTTTTTGCAACAAACTGCCACAATCTGCTTTGTTTATTAAAACTCACACAAAAACAACGAAATCTCCCCAAAACTCTTTCCACAAAGATGATTTTATAAACCTCATTTAATATTTATGAGGTGTGTGATGGTACTTTTGTCCATATAAGGAAAGTAATCTTTTTTTTCAGGGTTCTATGATTGTTCTGTAAGTTGTGATGTGATGACAAGATCCAGAATATTCATTAAAATTCAATTTTAATTTTGAGCTCCTGCTTTTTTGTGTCTGTAAGTTTGCATGTTCTCCCCATGGCTGTGTGGGTTTGCTTCCACATGACAGAAGATATTTTACAGGAGATAAAAGTCCTTTTGGCTGTGAATGTTTAAAAGAATAAGTTTTAGAAAATAAATTAATAAGCTCGCTGTGTTTTAAATGTATGCTTTTGCAGACTTTCTTTTTTTTTTTTTTTTTTTTTTTACACTTTGTAGATCTAACATGGTTTTCCACCCGAGTGTTCCGACCCTGCAGAACCTCATTGTGCCTCCATTTTAATTTTGCTTCATTTAATTGGAGCACTCCTTTGAGTCAGAGTCATTTAGGTACCTACCTGCCCGAGGCCCCCTCAGAGACCCAACCCCAGGAGCGCTGACATGTTTTGCAGAGTTCGCTCAATTAGCACAATGTGCTGTCATAACCCAGCTCTCTGCTCTGAGAATTCACTCTGTTACAGTCACTGTGATCAGTCACTCGTGGAAAAGTACTGCACGTGTGACCTGAACTTTGTACGAACTGTTGAGAGCCTCGTTTGTAAAAAAAAAAAAAAAAAAAAACTAACATGAAATTAATAGGTTGAAACTGTCCTTACAACAGTGTCAATGGTTCGACCTTAAGCAGTGTTAGAAACGTATTTATATTCATCACACCTCTGGTCTTTATGTGTCATGTGAGGGGTAAAAAATAATCTTTTGTATTTTCGATGCAGAAAATCCACACAGACACAAAGAACATGCAAACTCATGACCACAACTCTAATAACAGCACACAGAAACAGAAACCTGAAGAAAAAAATGTTTATTTTGGATCTAAATGATGCAATATGCATCTTGAGACAATTATATAACAAAGCTACTTTGGTTACATGGAAAAAAAAACAAAGCTTTGTTATTGAGTAAAATCCAGTTACCGTATGAATTGTCGTCGCAGAACGCCCCTCCCGGTGACTTTTACCATATTATTATATTTTGATGCGTACACAATTATAATTAGAAAGTTAATCATCAAAAGCACTTGTTTACAAATATTGCACACAGCAGGTTTAGGCCGATGCTTACAAACATTGAGAGAAATTTCTGAATACATTCAGAAGAGTTGAGGCAAATCACAGACGCTTCGTACTGCACCATAAGAATGGCCGACTCAGAAGGCAAATCTAATTTCAGACGAAATACTTGTGGAGTAACAGTGGACACAGAGGTGGAGTCAAGGGCACAGGGTACACGGAACGAGGAGTCTAATATCCAGGAGGAAAAGGTTACAACCTGATGTATGAGTTTTAATAGACATGATGTTCAGGTTTAATGATGATGTGTGTGAATGAGGATATGGATTATTAATAAACACTGTATTGTGTAGCAGATACATTATATGGATCACTAACCTCTTAATCGGTGGATCCAGGAGTTTTATTTGACTCATGATTGCAGGTGTATAAAACCAACCACCCAGCCATGCGTAGACAAATAAATGCATCCAACAGTTTGGGGAGGGTCCATTTCTAATCCAGCATGACATGTCTGGCAGGGTCTATGAAGCCGTGGTTGGGTAAATTTGACCTCACTTACATTCGGAATGAACCAAGATTGTGAGCCAAACAATGGTCCATGTAGTGTACCTACGTTTTGCCGTTATATCATAAAAAAATGTTAATAATTTAACATAAGTTTAATATAATAATAAGTTTTATCCTCCGATTTGTAAAATACACCATGTTAAAAATCAATACGCGCTTTCCAATTTATTGGTAAACTTTGAACATCTGAATAGCATACATTAATTTTACACATACATACTTTAAACCCCATCATCCCAGTATTGATCTAAGTTCTTGAACTCAAACTGTACTGAGCTCAACTCTGTGTAACCCTCATCAGAAAGAGCCGGGTTCAGGGCAGTATGGATGACAAACGTAGGTTTTGGCATTCAGGAAGTTTTTCACTGGTTGTTTTAGAGGCAGTATTACAGTATGTGGCAGAAGGGCGACACGGGTAACACACTTACCCTCTGACTCAGCAGTGGGATGGTCAGGAAACCCTGATTATATTAAAAAAATAAAGCCGAGACTCTTCTTTCAAATGAGAAGAGCTGCACATTGATTTGGAGCATATAAAAGCAGAGCTGCCCACAGTATCGGCGCAACGCGATGGCTGGAGAGAGATAACGGTATACTGTATAAACGTGAGCGTGTGCACGCACGTCTCGTCTGGCAGTGATCACTAAAGTGCGAGAGGACTTTCAATGCAAAACGATGGGCTGACATGTGGGCTCTCTCACTCAAGCAGCGTGAATGTGTGAGAGAGTGGGTTTGAGCAGTACAGAGCTTCCGCACAGAGACGGAGGTACATTCAGCTTTATCAAGACACACATAGTATGGTGCTACCACGGTCACTTACACGGCAGCTGAGAACTGTTACGGACACTCAGCTGTATCTGTTAAATCCATAACGAGGCTCAGGGTCTACGACCATCGCCCCCAGATTGCTTGTTCAGAGACGAGGCACTCACAAAGACACTCACAGCTTAATGAATCTTCATATAAACAATGATTACAGAGTCAATAAAAGATCCTAACAACCGCAATATTACAATGATGATGATAATAAGAAATGACCTACACAACAAGGAAAAAAAGTATTATATTAACCTCATTTCGTAAAAACACGACTATAGTATAATAAAATGAAGGCGAGGACGGGGTAAATACGGGGCCGGTTAAAGAGACAGACACACGGACCTCTCATAGAGAGTCTCACATTGTAGTTTCTACGATGGTGTGAGCGTGTTTGGCATAAGTGCCGTGGGGGTCCAGCGGGTGGAGCAGCTCGCTGTTCTTCAGGCCGCATTCCTTCGGACGAGAGCTCGCGCCTTTCACCGGTGCCGCCACGGCCTTGATCCGCTACATCGCCGTCAAACAGAGAGACCAGTGTCAGAGCAACAAGGGGCTGAAATTATGATGAAATCAACTAATAGATTAAATAAAGATTTAATATTACATTTTATAAAACTCTCAAAACAAAGTTAAGAAGTCACCTCAATCAGGGAGCCGTCTGATTGGATAATTTTGATAACGACTACCATGGGGATGCAAATCATAGAAGCCAAAGCCAGGCACCAACCAACTCCGATGGACCAGTCAGGATATTCGTAGACCTTGTTGTACGTAAGAGGCTTGTATTTTACCAGCGAAAACACAAAACACCCCTGAAAACAATAACAACAAACTCAGAATCAAACCACACAGCAAGGTCAGTCACATACTGTAACACACACACACACATACTTACTACACACAGCACAGGAGTGATCAGCATCCAGCTCCATTTCATCCAACCGTTCGGCCTGTAACCAATCATCTCCTCAATAGCATCGTAGAAATTATCAGCGCCTGCCATCACACACAGTTTAAATGCACCGTAGTAACAATGACTGACAAGTAAAATGTGTGTAAACGAACCCCGACTATAAACAAATATGA
Source organism: Corydoras sp. C115 (assembly GCA_019802505.1). Lineage (NCBI taxonomy): Eukaryota > Metazoa > Chordata > Actinopteri > Siluriformes > Callichthyidae > Corydoras > Corydoras sp. C115. The sequence goes on from JAFMOC010000162.1 coordinate 9,149, forward strand.
CCTTTAATAATTTTAATGTTTTTTTTTCGGACATAGTTGTCTTTTAAATTCACAAATGCCCATCTTATAGAAACAGGTTACCACAGAGACATGACAAAACCTTGGGGAAAGTCTTGCTAAAGGAGTGGAGGACATCACCTCTTTTTTTATAACCCATTAAAAAAAAAGAAAATCATAAAATTGCTTTAAACTTAAGGACAGTCCTAAAGTAAATGTAAATGTATCAGACTTTAGTCCTAACTGCAAGTGTTATTGGTTTAAAGAAAAGTAAATTCTTTAAAATTCAAAACGAGTAAATTGCTAAGAAATACAGAGACAATGGGGAATTTAAGAATAGGACAAATCACATAGGTGATGAGAAGGAACCCTGATAACTAATGTTTGTAAGTAAACACAGTTTCCAGCAAACGCTGACCGTTATACTTCCATGAATACGACTGACTGTTTGTGGTGTGATTGCGATGATGTTTGCATTTGTTTCTCTGAGTGTGTAGAGTGTGTAGAGGTGTTTTTATATTTATGGTCATGAGCATGGATGTTGTTGGGTCATTTAACAAGATTTTATTACTTTTATAACTTAAAACTGCAGCATTGCAGCTATTTGTTGGAAGGTTTGTGTGTGTGTATGCGACAGACTCACCATAAACCCAGGCTACTGCCACACATTCAAAGAATGCAACCCAGAGAAGGCACACACCGCTGGCTGCATAGTAATCAAACAGCTGGAACACGTACATGCCACCCTGAAAGAGAGGAAAGAGTGGCGCAAAAACGCCGTCGGTCAAAAGCCGGAACATTTCTGCCATGGGCAGAGGGGGGGTACAAGTGCGCCTCTAACTGGTTTGCAAAAAAATATTTACACATTAAGAAGGAATACAAACATTTGAGAGTGCATGTTGATCAATATTTGGTTTTATGATTGCATCACGTTAAGCTGCACCCCGATGTGTGGTAACATCAAAGCATCTTGTATTCTTTCATCTATTTTGTCATGTTGCTGCTGTGACCTTAAATTATACTCCTTTAAATGATTTGTTGTTTGGACCCTTTGGACACTCTTAGTGTCCAAATGCGTAGAAAGTAGTATAGAGAGTTTGGTCTTTATGATAATGACCATAAATGAAGTGTATTTCTTACTTTAGTGACCATGGTGAGTCCCACTAGGTAACTGATGACACAGATAACAGCGATGAAGATCTCTCTCCGGTATCCCTTCCTTAGGAGGGATGGGTACAGGTCCACCAGTGAGGTGATCTGACCCTCCACTTCTACAAACTGTGAACATAGATGCACATCAACACATAATTAATACTGTAGGAGAAGTCTCCGAGTCTGTTAATGTTTATGTTTGAGCGTTTAGACTAAATTGTCCAGTTCCCTCGTGTGTGAGCGATTGTACGTGATGGTGTGCAGAGGTTCCTCTGAGGACGGATAATCGATCTGTGTTTGTAGGCGACTCCCACCCATCGTCTCGTCTTCGCAGATTGTAAAAGTGGAATGTGTGAGAACGTATCAAAGGACTGACATCTGATCTCAAACCAACAAACTCACAAGTATAGCACTACCTGAGGCCGCGAGTGTGCGCGGGGCGTCCGACTGTGCGAGCGCTCATATCCCACTGAAACGTGGGCCGACAACAAGTTCAGCATTTCATCATGTCGTGGGCATTGTGATTAAATGAAGCCAGGCCTAAATATAAGCGCAGTGTTGGTATGCGGACCCATGTGCTGAGTCCAGGGTGAAATTTCAGTTCTGAGTTATGAAAGCTTAGCATAACAAACATTCAGTTTATACTTAATTAGTCATGCAAAGGCTCATGTATCTTACAGCTGAGGCCTGACGTGACCCTGTGAGGGGACATCTTTAAGCAAATTTAATAATTTTACAATTCTGCATACATGGAAGCTATCCACACAGTTTTACTTAACAAGTTAATATCAATACTGTTGTTTACCTTTCTGATTATTACTAATTATTAATTTATTGTGTCTTAATATTCTTATTAATGCAATGCATACTGGCACATAGACTACAAACTTTTTCTTATTTTTAAACGTTAATGTGAAAATAGGTTCCAAATTTTTTTCTTAAACAGCTTTAAGAAGCTTAAACGGCATTAAGATGAAGGAACGAATCGAATCAAATCGGAAAACTCGTTTCAGATTCATAAGAATCGGTTCATCGAAAGGAACTAAACCAACAGGCTGACGTTTAAAAGTAATGCAGGTCCGTACATGAAACAAACGTGACGAAGCCATTAATGTAAAACAAATTATTTTGTTAATTTAGGGAGTGTTTAATTATTATGTTGTTAATGTGTTTTTGTTACAATGCAGGGCTGTGACGTTATCATCAGTGTGCTGAGTTCAGCCGTCAGAGATGTGTGGCAGGTTGGTTTATTGTGTCTTTTCTTTCTTATTATTTGACATTCTGTCCAGTTTATGTTGTATAATACTTTCAGTTATTACTTCAATACCTGGATTTAAGACAATCCTGAAAATGTTGAGATCTTGTAAGTATTAAGGTTGTATGGGAATAGGATATATTATGCTACTTAAAGCTTTGGGGTGTGGGGGTATGTATGTGTGTGTGTGTGTGTGTGTGTGTGTATGTGTGTGTGTGTGTATGCATATGTGTGTCCCATCCGTCCGCCCATCTATACAAACCTGACTGTCTAGACCCAGCAGCAGAAGCATGATGAAGAAGAGTATAGCCCAAAAAGTGGGCAGCGGCATCATAGTGACTGCCTTTGGATAAGCAATGAAGGCCAGACCAGGACCTGCACGATAAACTCTCTGTTAGAAACACTGAAGTTTAAATCCTTCCCTAAAAACTCTCCAAACTAAAACAAATATCACCAGCCCACCCTTTTTCTTTTGCCCCAGGAGTACCTGACTCTGCCACATCAGCAATGGCCACTCCCTGCTCCTGCGCCATGAAACCCAAGATAGAAAAGATGGCAAAGCCAGACACGAAACTGGTCCCACTGTTCAGGCATCCCAACAACAAACAGTCTCTGCAAACAAACACAAAAACACACTTCTGTACTTCTCCTTTACACACGCTAAACCTGAACTCAATGCAACCAGAATACAAATCTATATACAAGTGAAATATCTCAGTGGGGTCAATAACATGTCACTATGCCTGATCAGGTCCACAGATGTTGGATGCGGTAGGCTACCCCAGCGTTCACAGAGTTAAAGGTGGGCTGATACACCAGCGTAACACAGGACAGACAGATAGATGAACACATGGACACATACACTCACACCTAGGAGCATTTCTGCATCCCCGAATCACCCACAAGTATGCAACTTAATCTGTTTTAGGAAACCCACACAGATGTGGGGGGAACATGCAAAAGGTTTCTTGTGGTTTCGAATCCAGTGAGTGTTATTTAAAAGATGTTTACCTATAGCAGTTATATTTGTACTTATTGTAGCTTCCCAGTGATGTCATTGCACCAAGACAAATGGCATAAGAGAAAAAGATCTGAGTTCCTGCATCAATCCACACCTGCAACCAGAGAGAGAGGGGGCGGGGCTTTATTACTCAATTCACTAAAATAACACAGTGAAACAGATGCATGCTTAAATTTAAATTAAGCTAAATCTGTATAATACAATTATACAGTACAGTAGGATCTAATTAATTTAATGAGGACTTGCAAAATGATGCAAAAAAAACGTTACTGTGGATAAAAATGAGGTAGTACGCTAATGCACGATTTGCAAAAGGATACTTCATACATTGTGAATTTAGACATGCTTATTCACTAACAAAGCATGTTTCTAAACTCTAAAGGCCAAAGTAATGGAGATAAAAGGCATGTATTGAGGCCTACCCACAGTCAGGGCTTCAAAGTACCTCAGGGTCTCGGAGGCGGCTCAAATCGGGGTACAGATAGAACTTGATGCCCTCTGCAGCGCCAGGCAAAGTTAGGCCACGTACCAACAACACAATGAGCATAAGGAACGGAAACGTCGCCGTGAAATACACCACCTACGAACAGACACACAAAAAAAGGAAGATTATTAGCAAATCATCCCGTCTGGACGGACGTATGCACATATATGTAGATATGCACACTATGACTGCAGATTGGGTTTTAATCCTGAAACATTCATCTCTTTCCATTATTTTGTATTTCCCACCATACCTCCCTCCTTCCCTCCCGCTCTCCCACTGTCTCACTTTGCCGGTGGACTTTACGCCTTTCCAGATGCAGAAGAAGCAAATGACCCAGACAGCAAGCAGACAAAGAGCCAGATCCCACTTCAGCTCGCCCACCTCATCGATGCCCGACGACAGACTGAGGACATTACGCCTGAGGAACACAGAAGTCGGTTCAGTCTACTGAATATTTAAATCAATTACCATTTTAAAATGTAGCTCTGCTTTTAAACGATAATATTTGTTTTAGTACATGTCTGATGATAAAACCTGAACAGATGGACAATATAGGTACAAATTATTAAGATTTATTTGAACAGGGTTCGTTAACAGTCATCTCAGCCCAAATCATCACTGTCTTTCCCACGTCGCTGCATACTCACTCCCAGAACTCGGTCACGGGCGAGGTGAAGTTGGTGGCGTTAACTGAAAGCCAGAGGGTTTTGTTCTTGCGGATGGTGTCCTCCACGCAGTTGGGGGTGTTCCAGTTGTGGCGGCACCGCGCCCACGGCAGCTCCCGTTGGAAACACTGCAGCAGGTAATACAGGCCCCATGCCAGGATCACGATGTAGTAGATGTTCAACAGCGACACGATCACAATAGAGGCGTAGCCGATTCCTAACGACACAAATGAAACAAGCTTACATTACATTTAGTCATTTACAAGACACTTTTATCCAAAGCGACTTACAAATGAGAACATTAACAATGGATTTGTTGTTTTGTTTGTTCACTTCCGTTCATGTTTTCACCACATATCTAAAATATCTGAACTTGTGAATGTCACATGCTCAGTTTCTATGTGAGTTGTCAGTTTCTTAGAACATAAACCCTAAATATAAAATGAGAGATAAACATAATCATAAACAGGCACTTGTTAAATTTAGTCTCGTAGCAGCTGCAAACACAATGGGTCCTTATTCGCTGAGCTCGTCATAGCAGTCGGTTATTCTGAGCTGATCGCTTTTTTTTTTTTTATTATTATTATGGATTATGAGTTTCCGTAACATCGTGCAGTCTGCTGTTTTTTAGAGGTCGTCAGCCCTGGCACTAAAATACCACCGTTTCTCAAATCCAGTTGCAAGAATTTCAGACCTTCTCCATCAGCTGTCAGCAGGTGAGACGCTGCTGTGAGGAAAATGGGCAGCGTTGACCGATGACAGCCGATAAGCCAAAATCAGGTATGTCACAGGCAGCGGCTGATTTGTAGGTCAGAGTTTGATGGCATTGACGTGTCCTCACTCAGATCGGCGATGGAGAGCACGCTAAAAACATGCCAAGGGCATTCCGTCGGTCGCTGCCAGAGCTGTTAATAACCCCACCGCAGCTGCATGGATTATTTTCAGGCAGAAGCCATAGCCTCTGTTGAGCGCCGCTCTTCCTGTCCTCACAACTTCTAAAAATGTTTTGGGCCAGGTGTAATTACGACAGCTGCCCCCTCAGTGGGAGGACTGCATCGAATGTGGGTGAACGAGAGGAAGTTCAGCTGCCACGATCTTCCATGACGTCAGTAGGATAAACACAATGTCCAGTTTGGAAATAAATCACGAACGTACGGAGACCAGAGTGAGCCGAGGTCCGATGCGTGGACCGAACACAAGGTCATTCTGACCTGGAGTCGAATCAGGATACGCAACCGTGATGGCCAGCACGTCCACTGCGTTCCGTTCTGATCGTGTTCTGTGAAAGAATGCGCGTTCATGCGAAGGTGCGCCAAGTCCCTGCGTTCATTCGCTCTGTGTGCAGGTTTGTGAACGCAGACGACGCAGATGAACATAAATGTATAGACATGATAGTACAGATTTCTTCTGTCGTACGCCCACATTCTCTCTCTCACTCGCAGGCACTCTGCTATCAGATGAGAACCCATCGTCAAAAAGGTATCTTAGTCATCGCTGGCTGCTGTTGCCATGGCAACAGGGATTCAGAAATGTCCTGAATGATTGTTTGGGGGGCTTTGGCGTTAGTCAGCATGAATGTGGATTTGGTTGAGTTGAGACGATTCCTAATTATTACAATTTAACAGTATTTTTACTTTACATAGTGGGTCCCCAGTGCATCATAGGACAAACTAAAAGATGCACACCTAGGCCTGAAAACCCATCCAAATATGGAGAGAACATGCAAACTCCACATAAAAAGAACATGGATTGAACCCAGCACCATTTTCTTGTTCAGATTGGGGACACCCTGCGGAACAGAGTTCAAATTAATGCAGAATGGAAGTGAAGGGAGTGTGATTACCACTGAGAACTGAGCATTATTGGCTTGAGTGAATCCATGGCAACCAAAGGTCAGCTCTAGTTTAGACAAGTTGATGTTGATTAGGTGATTAGCTACCAGCAGTCGGAGCATCGAGAAGAAAACCGTTGCTGCCGCCATGAACAGCATTTAAGTGTTTTTTGAGTCATATTTAAATTGCCTGCATCATCACTTCCGAGCCGAGAGGGGGTCACGGAGCTGTCGCTGTTCATCATCACGCATACAGTGTTAACTGTTTCATTATTTTACACTAATCCATCTGCGCTGTTCGGCCGCAAGCTGTGTGACGGTACAAAGAGCCTGTCCCGGCCTGAGGACCAGCCTGGGGTGTGAACGGGGGTCTCCCATGGAAGGAAACAAGCATCGAAACCATTATGCCACTGCAGACCCAATATTAACTCACTTCATTAATGCTTCTGAAGATGCGTCGCAGTCACTGCAGTCTCAAATTGATAGACAAATGTCGGCAAGACGCTCTGCCAATGCACTGCTACCATGTGGGTTTTAGATTGGGATTTATAGTCACCTTTAATGAACTCGGCACAGTTCGAATGGCCCAGGCTGCATATATTTGCATAAATACATAAATACAGGAAATGATTTGTAATCTGTTCTCAGATCATAGATTCTCAGCTGGACATCTCTACAGTCACTGTGTCATGCTGCATCCAATTCTAATGCATAACGGAACTGTTCTGGAGGTCGACGTGTTCCTCACACTCTCGTTCTGTATCCTTTGGTCTGTTGTGTTTCTTACCAGTGAAGATGGGGCAGAGTTTCCTCCAGCAGGTGATCCCACCTTCAGATGTGAACTGGCCCAATGCCACTTCCAGGAAAAAGACGGGAAGGCCTCCGCCAAACAAAAAGATGAAATAGGGAATGAGAAAGGCTCCTGCGTGGAGCGAGAGAGAGAGAGAGAGAGAGGGAGAGAGAGAGGTTTATATTAAAAATAACATCTGCATCCAAAATCGCCTAAAGACCAGTGGGTACTTGAGTTGATCGAATGCACTAACCTCCGCCATTTTTGTAGCAGAGGTATGGGAAGCGCCAGACGTTACCCAAACCGACAAAGCCCCCGGCCACAGAGAGCAGGAAGTCCAGTTTGCTGGCCCACTTCTCCCTCTGCGGTTGTTTTCCTTCAGCCTCGTCCTCTGGTCGCGTTCCTGGACTTTTACCGGGAGACGGCTTCAGTGTGTCCTTATGGAAATCCTTCAGACACTGTAGCTTCTCTTTTTGTGCCATACTGCAAACACAAGACAGTTACAGTGATAACAGTAACCTCTATGGCAGAGTTAATTAACTGAGTAATGGTTTTGTTGTTGGGGCTTTGATGTTGCTTTTTCGGAATTCTGCTTATTTGGAAGAACATTGACACTTAATTTCTTTGTTAATTGCACCCGTACTGGTTGTTCTATCTACTCGGATAGTCTTTAAAGATAGTCTGTCTTTAAATTGATTTTGGAACTGAATACAGCATTTGGCTGAAGAACCTTTGTTTAGGTTTCCATCAAATATTTAAGACGCTGTGAAGCGGAGCTCGCTCTTCTTACGGTTACACTGAAGAAGGCATTGCTACATCTTCAGGTTGCAAACAGCCAGAGGTCTGTGGTTAGCCAACACGAACGCCAGAGACATTATTTAGCAAGTTAATTAGCATACATGTTATAGTTTCAATTATGTGGACCAATACATTGACCTCTACATTGTTGACATAAGTTTTTTTTTTTTTACCCTTTACTATTGCTGAATTGGAGATTTGGGTTTGTGATGCATGACAAAATCCTATTTTTGTTTCAGGTGTTAACACTGAGTGATAATAACTGTTTTGTAAATATAGAACAGACCAATGTGCAAGACTTCAGCGATGGGGGGTAATGAGGCGCAGGGTACGAGCATGAGAACAATGAGAACAATGTCGCCATTCATTGCTCTCAAAAGTCAAAAGTTATCTCCGTAAAAAAATAACTGATTATTTTTAATGACTGTAGGAGGTTTGAGGAAGCAACTGAATCGGTGTTCTGATGAAGGCAACAGGGCTGGAATGTGTCAGAGGATCACGATGAAATGCTTCAGGATATTATGAAGCGCTGCCAAACGTATCAGATGGAAATTAAAAGCAATATAAAGACATTGATCTGTTCATTTAAGTTGATAAATATTTTACATACAAATTTTAATAGAACTTAATAAACCCACATTTAATCCATTTATTTGATTAAACTCCAATAAGAGGTGCAATCCGGATCCGTGACACCTGAAATGACCTGGTCCTTAATGAGTAACTCCATTTAAACGAAGCAGAGATTGTAATCGTGAGCGGGATAGATGTATATGATGATCATCAGAATGAGACCGCAGAGACTCGACTGGTTTAATGTTTTTAAAATGAAAACTGCTCCCCGGCTGAATCCCTTAACCTTGAAAGATGTAAGAAAAGAGTCACACATGAGCGAGTGACCTCTGTGTTCGCTTTTATGTCAGTTGTATCAGACTTTATATTAAGAACTCTTTTGTACAACAAGCTTTAAAAGTTAAAAGAGTTAAAAGATTTGTTTCTAGTGGTCGTTTTGTATCAGGTTTTATCATGTGGCTGATCAAAAATTAAAAAAAATCAAATGTGAAGACTGTGTTTGATTGCAGATACAAGATCGAGAGTTTGGTCTCGTGCTTGTGGGGTTGTTTTTCTGTTACTCTTAATGGGGATTTGGGGAATTCATGGAGGTTTTACTTTAGTGTCCTGTTTACCCGGCAAAGTGACATTTTCCTCAGGACAGATATTGTTGTAACACTACGGCTCTACAAACCAGGGCTTTCTTCTCCAGCGCTGTATATAGTTTCAGCTAAATGCATTTTACACCATGTTGACAGAGAGACAGATGTTATGCTTAATAATTGTAATTTGTTTGCTTTTATATTTAATAGTCGAGAGCAGACTAACATGAGACTTTGTAAGAAACGGAAAATGATTCAAATGTGCAGACTAAGTTGTCATCATTAAGATTTTCACAGTGTATGTCAGGCATACGGCTGAAAAGTGAAATGGTGAGGTGGAGGTGTGACATTTTAATTTGGGTTTGTTTCACACATTTACAAAGTGCTGTAGGATTTTCACTCTGCATTTTCACCTCCAGAAATACCAGTGTCTCGTGGATGGAGGGTTAAAACGTGACCTTCACACAATCTTCATCACCACTGTTTTAGTGGACTGTGGAAGATCTAAAAGCTGCTGGTTCTTCATAAAACGTGGCTCATTCTTTATGCTGAACATGATGAAAGCATCTATGCCTCAGAACTACATGGTCGTTTGATTTTAAACGTGGTTTTACGTGACCATTAGTTAAAGACACATCAGTTGAAAACGTAAATCATGTAGCCCACAACATTTCTTAGCAAGATGATATCTACCATATAGTTTGTAAGTATTTTGTAAACGTGCAAAACTGTGGGTTGGTTCAGTCAGGGCAGCAAGGTGAGAAAAGGGATATAAGAAAACCCCTGGAGAGAGATTAATCAATGGAGCAAGACACGGTGATTATCCAAGAAAGAATGTCCCTTTAGAAAAGCTGAGGGGTCACCGAGTTCAGACCCACAGAAATCTAAGCAGCTCATCTTAATTGTGTTTGCAGGTCAGCGCACCCCCAGGAACCAGGCGATAACACACAGCAGACACTTTCTCAGCCAAGGCGATCTGGTGGTGGCTGAGCGGCATATCGGGAGGTGAGTGAAGGAGGGCAAAAGAGCAAAACCTGGACTGGAATATTTAAATCCAAGGGAGAACATGTAAGGCATCTATGAGGAGTCAGAGTCAGTCTGAACGGCAACGTAATCCGTGTGGAGGCACAGATGGTACAAAACGTGGCGGTTGTACAAAGCACAGAAATAAAATACAAAACAGGAGAATTATAAAACGTGTTAAATGCCCTGCAGGTTCCCATTTACAGTCAGCTTAACTACACACTACATTCCTAACCACCCCATATTATTAGGGTTTTGGACAGCCCATTGGACAACATGTGGATGAACACCTGGACAGGTTGCCAGTTCTTTTCAGTACAGACGTGCAGAGAAACACATTCAAAACCAATATGAAGTTTGTGGATTATAAAATAAAAACCCAACAAAAAAAACATGCAAACTACATACCCCGTCCCCGGATCAAACCCAGGACCTATGTTAACATTTCCAAACGTCCATGTGGCTCAAACAGTGATGTGGCCCCACCCCCGTTTAGAGGATTAGGATGTTGTGAACATTTCCTACCAGTCCTTAAAGGGCTTTCGGGCCGACATGTGAGACATGGCCTCGCTACAGCAATAAATAAGCATTCTCAAGGAGGATTAACAGAAGCCTGCATATCTTTCCAGTGTAATTAACCTCTCAGGGTTGAGCATTTTCTTGTGTTCTTAAAAGGCATGATGGACTTGGGCTTCTTTATTAATCTAGAAACTTTATTTAGATGATATAGAATAGAATATAATACCCTGAATTTAGATGATGTAACGTATCAGCATCGGTTTAACATTAGTTCAGTATGTATGTTTATTGGGGAAATAACTGTGCTAAATATGCTTCTTCGCTGTAATTACATGAGACACACATACACCCATGACTGCCTCACTTCATTATTAATGTCAATCAGCTCCATTTCATTTAACTCTAGTTTAAACGTTCAAAATGAGCCTTAAATGTGCTGAGATATGAACGATATGTCTTTATAAACTGGAAAAATTCACCCAAAGAGAAAAACCAAATTATTCATCAGTATTAAATTTAAATGATAAACTTAGTGAGGGGTGTTAACTCCGTCCCTATGTTGCCTAGCAACAACCCTTACTGTTACAAACTCTGTACTGTGGAAGAGATTATTGAAATCCTGTCATCATTTTGTATTTGGTGCTAAAATTAATTTGGTTTTCCCAAAATCACCTCCGTCCGTGGAAATGTTTAAAACCTTCTACATCATTGGATGTTCTGAATTTTGAGGTCACTAAAGGGTTGTTTTGGTTTGATTGACAGCTTCAGTTTTTAATCAGGCATGAAGCTAGCTCGTTACCATTGATTGTCAGTTTAATGTACAGACTATGTATATTAGTACCAGGCTACATGTTACTTAGACAGACAATAAGGATAATTGTGAGCCTCTTACAGGCCATCTTTGGAAAGAAGAAGGAAGACAAACCACAAAGAGTTGCTGAGAACTGCTGTAGCTCCGCCTTTCTCCTTGGTCTTATGCTTATTTCACATATTGTGTTAAAAAAACACATTATTAAATGTTTTATGGCACAATTTTTAGCACAAGTCTATAAAAGCAAACAGGTTATTTAGAACAGCTTCGTATTCCGTTATACACCGTGTCCTGAGAACAACGTTGAGTCTGTGATATAATCACAACAATCAGAGTAACGCAGCACCTCTGGTGGTTAATTCATCCAGCCAGCCTCTGTGTATGTCAGTCAGCTGCGGTACACACACACCAGTGTGTGGAACTTTACAAGTTTATTAAATGGTTTTAGTCATGGTTCTTGTATGTTTTAATTCAGTTTTTTTAGTGTTGGTCCTGCAGACCTAAAGCTCAACATGTTTTAATGGTTTTCCTGTTTCCAAAGCACCTGATCTAATCAATCAGCTCATTAGCAGCCTGTTGTTAAGTTAAAGAGGACATGTTGAAATGGCTGAAGTACTAAAATCAGCAGGGCTGTCGGCCTTCAGGACAAGGATCAAGAAACGTGGTTCTGATGTAAGTTTGATAATTATTTTTAAAAATCTTTTTTCACCCTTAGATTTTTGTCTGAACTTGCTATAATCAGTGTATCACATCACGGGACTATTGGCTGCTGTTCAGTATGGTTTTTTTTCTTAATTATCACCTGTTTAAACCCCAGTATTATTGCTGAACATGGCATGTTTATACAAAGAGACTCTCATCTGGGAACGAACAGCATGGATCCTGTTTATATTTTTAGGTGTTGGTAACACAACAATGTGGTTTGAAATGGAGCCATTGTTTTGTGTGTGTGTGTGTGTGTGTGTGTGTGTGTGTGTGAGACAGAGGGAGGGAGGGAGGGAGAGAGAGATAAAGAGAAGCACAAATGTGAGCTTTTTTTTTATTTAAATCAGCAAAACGACTTGGGAGTTCGAGTCAGTATTTATAATAAGTTTTGTAAACTAAATTAAGTCATAAACCTTCTTTAAAGCAAAATTTGATCAAAACACTTTGATCATTGGTCTGGTTATTCCCACTTCTTTGATTTAACAGTAATTGTAAACTATTTTTACTTGTTTTTATCTTATTATTTAAGAATTGTGTCACAATTAATGCTTTCTGTATTTCTCGTGTGTGTATATAGATTACATTTTTATTTTTTTTTGCATATGCCACTCCTTATCTATAAGCTCAGTTCTTGATCCCATCGATGCCTTAACACTACTGTAAATGAATTAAACCACGATTCATACGAATCATTTCACTGAGTCGACTTAAGCATTTTTAGTAAATACTAACCCCAATGTTCCAATAATGGTATTTTAAATGTGACATGCTGCAGCCGAACGGCTTGTTTTTGTGGTAAACAGCAGCCCGGCTGGTAATAAGACGCGCTTTTTGGTTGCCATGGCAACCTTATCTTTTGCGCCCTGTTGTAGTCTCTACAATACAGCGGGGCGCTTCTGTGAGCCGGCGGGTCCAACGGCGAGATGATAAATCTACTCTAATCTCCTACAGAGGTCCACTTAATAGGGTTTGAATAGAAGATCTGACTGCCTAAGTGCTCTAGATGTTAAAACGGAACCGTTTAGGCCTCTGTTTTTGTTTCGAGGCGACAGACACGTCGGTGGGCGTCACACACAAAACGAGCTGTAGCCTGATGCATGAAGGAGAAAATGAGATATTACACGAGTCAGTAAAAGCTCCTGTAACGAAAGACCTTCTGACAAGAATTTATATCTTCATAAGATCACTTTAAAAACACACACACACATCCTCACCCTAAATGTTTCCTCAGCACACCCCTCTGGAGACAGAGCCGCCGCGCGCACCGCATCCAAATCCCCTGCCATTAACCTACTTTACAGTCTAATTATAACCAGGAGCGCTGATGACACCGAGCCACTGAGAAAAGACACTTTTCCATTCATGGCTTCTCCTTTATCTGTGCAGTTCAAAGAACTTGTACAAGAGCATCCAGCAGCTCGGATGAAAGCAAAGGGACGCTCGGTTTTTAATGGCATCAAAAAGATTTGCGCTCGGCGCAAACCGGGCAAAATGTTTAAAGCCAGTCCATCAGTGCAGCCCTTTCTATATGTATTGAGGCTGAAAGCAGTTTGTTGATGAAAGGACCTCATTTCTCTGATGAGGGAGGGCGCTCACCTGTGTCGTGGATCTGTTCTTTATTCTGTTCTTCGTGCGTTCTCCGTTCCTTTGTGCGGTGTATCAGCGCTCAGTTCGACAACGCCAAATAATCTTCACGCCCTCTCTCCCCGACCTTCCCTTCTTATATGGGTAATATCAGAGAGAGTGGAAAAACACCAGACTCTTCATGCAACAGGAGTGCGCTCTTAAAGGGACACGCGCACGCGCACCCGAGCGGCTCCCGGTTCCAGCGGCGCGGCGCGGCGCGTTTCTGTGCGTCCGCGGCTGAACAGACAGCGGCCTGCTCTGCCGTCTCTGCGTGAATTCTGCGTGAATTCTGAAGATGTCTGTAAATCGACTTACGCATGCATTATAAATCACAAAGACGCGAGGCCAGGCGAGCACGAAAACAATCAGACCTATTGTTTATTCCTCTGGTTCTCCACAGAACACGCACTGTTGTTTTCGTAGCTTCAAATTATTCGGATTACATTCATGTCAAACTTTATTAGGCCCAGCGTGGTCCATTTGATCAGTTCCGTAAATATATTTTACATATTGCACAACAGTTATCAGGAAATTCTGTGGGTTTTTTTTCCTCTCTCTCGAACCAGCAGCACAGTGGAAAACAAAGTCCTTTGGCTTGGATGTTTTCAATGCCAGGTCTGGCAGTGTTGCATTGTAAAGATGGTCCCAAGTGGCTCTGTGTTGTAGCAACAGTAGATTTCATTTCCAGCCCTCCATTCATTTCTACATGATTTACATTAGATTAAAAAAAAATCTCTGGTGTGTGTGAAATCAAATGTGTGATTTAGCTAATTATTAAATTTATATGCATTTTTGTTGTAAGTCTTAAGGTTAAATCATATGTTGTGTAAATAATAACTTTGGAAAAAGCTTCTCAAGACTTTATTCTCCTGACCACTGCTACACAGTAAATTAGTTGAGTTTTCATGTTAAATAAGCAACACAGTATGTTATGATAAGATCCTCTGTAATTTTAACGTTCTGGATCTGATTTGTGCAGCAGTTATAAAAAAAGTGCTATTAAAATAAACATAAATCGAATTTTTGGGCGATTTTGAGCTGAGATCACATGAGAAGCACAATGCAGATTAATTAGGGGATAATCCGCTCCTCATTAAAAACTAAATAAAGTCTGTGAGACTGATATTGTTCCAAAGTCCATCATAACAACCTCCTCATAACAAAGTCCCTCTTTGGATAACCCTAAGTTCCATCAGTTATTAAATTCCTAAGTGAAAAAAACAGCGATAACACACTAGTACAAATGTAACAGCACATTTCATGCCTTTTATAGTCCAATTTAAATAATGAAACAAATAGAAATAATTAAAAAATGAAGTGTAGATAAGTTATTGACACTTTATTTCACTTCAATATAAATAAATGAGACATTTATTCTGAATTGTCTATATATTAGCTGCACTAGTTCCTCCTCTACGTGTACACAATGCTGCTGCATTTATTTATCTTTTCCACAAAAGAGTTCTAAAATGTGGGATGTTAATGCAGGTCTGTGAGATCAGTTCATTCTTTGATTACCAAACAATTATTTTATTTATGTCCTTGAGCCTATCAGAACCTCTTAGACTGGAGGACGCCTTATCAAGGATGGGGAAATTCTAATGTAGTTTGTATATATACACTTCGCTCTGTGTGAAACTATTTAATGTAATGATTTAAAGTTAAGGTTTGTAGTTCGTCAAAGTGTTTTAAGGTCTTTAACCATAGGGTTGGTGTTAATCCTAAAACAAAACAAAAAATAAGCTTCTACAACAGGATAATGATCCAACACAATGGGAAAAAACTACTTAAAGAAAAACTTTGTGCCTTCTTGTGGGTGGTGATGGGGGGGGGGGGGGGGTTTACAAACTGTATGGAGACAGATGGCTGGTCCATGTGTGCCATGCTGTCCTGCTTACCAGGATTCTGGACAAATGGTGAGAACAGCGTCATTATAGAGTCTGCACTGCTGGCACGGGAAATGTTTTAAAAGTAAATTATACAGTCTTGCACACAACGGTGTTTCCCTTGTGATGTTTAAGAAACATTTTTTGCACTGTGATGAGGTAACAGTTACACTAACAATAATCCAGGACATCGGAAAGAGTCCGATAGCATGGCAACATGGTTAATCGTTTAAACCAAAAGAGACAGAAAAAGAAGAGTCTCTGTGATGTCACTGAGGCTTAATGAGCTTAGTTCATGTAAAGAGGAATAGATATGAAAGTGTTCATATCTAAATTCTTAAAATGTAATGTTCATGTTGGTTTTCCGGCTGCTGGGTTTCTGAAGTTTGTGGTTTGGTTGGTATTATACAGGACATGTGCGTAGTTTTCAGCTTTATTACAACTGGAATGACATCTAAACCACAATAATCCACAGAGCTTGTTCGAGACTGACATGCAGACCATGTCCTTTTTTCAGGTTTTTGTAGATTAGAATGACTCTTTCTTTCTTTCTTTCTTTCTTTCTTTCTTTCCGCATTGTTTTACTTTTTCTCACGTAAATGATCTACTGCCGATGATGGTAGGCAAGGTCAACCTTCTGCTCATGTCTGATTGCTCTGTAGATCACTGGGCCTCTATCTCACTGCTTTTTCATTTTTTAGACATTGTCCCTTTGTTATATAAAACAAAGCTTTGTATTAATAATTTACCAAAACTTCAACCTTCATGGGCCTCTGTTTATCCCGACCACCTTTAACCTAACCTCACTCTGGTTAAAGGCTACTTAACCTTCAAGTCAACATGCTCTACTTTTATGATCATGATGGTGATTATCTCATTGTGGTGTTTATTTATTCACGATTTAATCCCGTTCTTGTTCTTATCTATAGACTCAGATTGTTTAATGAGGGTGTGGGAAAATGATAAAGGTAATGAAACGTGTCGTATTTGTTGGTGCTGATAAGGTGTTTGACCCGCCGTCTGTTGTTCCCATAAAAATCATGTGCTGCCTCTGTAATCCTCTTTGTCGCTCACATGGACTCTCTCTCTCTCTCTCTCTCTCTCTCTCTCTCTCTCTTTATTTCTTTGACGTTTTCTAGAACAACTTCACATCGCACTCTACATGGCATGGCAGCTGAAACAAGGCATGTAAATCCTACACCACTGTTATTGTAGGTCATGTCAACATGACACCATCTGAATGAGGTAGTCTGAGCGCCTGGCCTCTTATTCACTGCTGCATTACGAATATTTAAATTAAACCAAGGCCTGAATTAATTTACTCTGTTGTATTCAATCTCATTTCTGACGATTCACAGAAGCTGGAACATGGCATACCAACTCTACAGCATTGTTGCAGATCTCCATAACACCCACATCAGGTAGTCAGACCTCAGGTAGTCTGACTCATAGGCTTGTTATATAAATCTGAATTTTTCCTGCCGCTTACCAAACTACTAAACAGCTCCATTAATAGAAAATGAAGGAAAGTGAATCTGGTGTGATTTTGGATTTGATCTGAGGTTAAACAATAATGTTAAAAGCTTAAAGACATGTCTCTTGCGTGTAAGTCGCTCAGTGATTATAGATACTATTGTCCCTATACTTATTAATAATCATTGTATTGGTGTATTACATTTTAGTGGTTGCTTATTCTGCAACACTGGTGTCACAATTTCAAATACTCTGACTGCAAACACTTAAAAAATATATATTTTCCTGATGAAATATAGTCCCGTATTAGGTTTGACTGAAACCTGTTCATACTGTTTCAGGTTTATAGAAGGTATTGTTAAAATTCTGTATTCTTGTTCACTTGGATTCAAGGATGAGCTGATTAGATGTTGGTGAGAGGTCACTGTGATCTCACGTCTGTCCATTCTTATAAACGCGTCTCATAAAATCCTTAAAGGAAGTATAGTTTAAC
Organism: Corydoras sp. C115; assembly: GCA_019802505.1. Lineage (NCBI taxonomy): Eukaryota > Metazoa > Chordata > Actinopteri > Siluriformes > Callichthyidae > Corydoras > Corydoras sp. C115. The sequence goes on from JAFMOC010000162.1 coordinate 26,835, forward strand.
CTTTCCTCACTTCTCACGTCCAAATATTTACTACACAGAGAAATCTATCTTTTGTTTAGTTGGATCATAAAAGCAGCAAAAAAAGACAGCAGAGCTGAAGTGAACTGTCAGACAGCACGTCAACACACCGGGTTGAACAGTGTTCCCTCATCCACCATACGTCTGTTTCGACCTTTTAAAGGTGAAATGCACAAGTCACTTTGAAGAACATAGTCACATAAAATGAGCTGCTACCAGCAGGCAGTTTGAAGCAGACTGTGTAGAAAAATAAAACGTCTGATAGAAATATTTATTTACATTGTCACGCAATTTTAACTCTATTAAATAAATTATAAAACACATTTTTGTAATCACAGTTGTAGATTGGGTCTGAATTGATGTGAATTGTTTTTATGAACAAGCAGTAGGAGTTTCTGTTGTTGCATTTAGTAAAATTAACAACAGTCACTATATCCCTCTTATTATAACAAACTGGGTATTATCTGAGATATTCTCTAAAAGAGGCACAAAATTACAGCGATGCCATATTTGTGAACCTGCTTTTGCAAGTTCATATTTTCTAGACTTTAATTATGTATTGTTATCAGGGGAGCCGGTAATTGGGAGCTGATTGTAGGTTACCTTTTCCACATTGCATTATGCTGCACAACACTACCTGTGGTTCATGACTCAGCCCTCTCTCTCTCTCTCTCTCTCTCTCTCTCTCACACACACACACACAGAGTCAGAGAGGGAAAAATTTGCTGTCACCCTCTTCTTTTTTTTTCTTCAAGCCAGTTGCCATGGAGACTGTTTTTCTGTCCAAGAGAAAAATAATAAAAGTACCATACATATAATAACTGTGGCTTCTCTAAACAAATTAGAGATATTTAAGTGTTTTAATATAAAACTGTGTCATTGGCTCATGAATGTGGTTGTTTTAGAAAAATGTAAACTATTAAGTACAATCTAATGACGCACACTCAGACAAATGCGAAAGCCTTTATAAAAGTACTAATTCTGTTTGTTGGTTGGAGATTGGTTAAACTTATTATAATGCCCTTTATGATTTACATACTTATTGTATAATGAATTATAGTACAAGCCTAAATGCTCAGAGTTGCTTGATGAGAGGATCTGGCTTGTGGCCTCACTGGTTCTTTTGCATCACTCACCCAGCCCTGCGGTTATAGACCTGATACAGAACCGGGGGGGGGGGGGACACAATGTCCCAAAATGAATCTATACACATCTAACAATTTATAATGAATTAAAATTGGACAAAATCTCTTATCTGTAGCCCAAAAACGCAGCAGGAGCATGCAGTATTCACACACTGCCCCCTGTTGGAAAAGACAGCTAAATGCATATGGAGTCGTAAATAAGTAAATTAAAAAGACACAACGCAATAAAGCGTTTTATTACAATCTTTTATTAGCTTCTATACAATCTGTTCTCTTTGCAAACGTAGTCAAGCCAGACAGTTCAAAAATATATCAGCTGTAATAATCAACACGTAGGAAGAAAAAAACTAATCTGCTCTTTAAAATGAAATTCGATTGAGTTCTGAATGTATTTCTCCTTCAGTTTGCATTTAAATAAATAAAATAAGTTGTAATAAAGCCATAATGTTAAACCTAGCAGGAAGTTGGTTCTGTAATGCTTCAAAATTAAACGATGTTATTTAACATTTTCACGAATTAATGAGGGTCGAACTTTGTTTTTAAATTAAAATAAACCATTAAATTTAAAAATGGTTTGACGACTGATTTTTTTTTTTTTACATTTTTTATAGCCGGTTAGCAAAATACTACAAAACTAAAAGCTACAACGCTTCCTTTAACTTTGTCACGTTCGTCTCTGAGCATTTACTAAAAAAAACTCAAACAAACAGCGTTTAACTTGTTCTACATCTGAAATATGGACTTTTAAACATCAGAACAAAATACAAATATGAACATAAAATCTTTAATGTAAAACCAGAACAGCACCAGACTGAGAAATGCAAACTAAACACGAGAAAAGAACTAAAACTGCACAGCGAAATAAAGCAGATTTAAAACAAACAGCTCGGGTTTTTATCTCAGTTTTAATTCTATTTTTCTTTAATGTGTTCTGCACCAGGTAAACAGTGGACACCGCAACCTTCCAAAAACCCACGAGGTCAAATATGAGGTGCAACAAACCAAAAAAAACCCCTCTATATCATTATATACACCTGACATCAACAGTCTGATTTATTATATATATATATATATATTTTTTTTTTTTTTACATTTCTTTAATTCAATTAAATTAAGAATCACCTCCTAATGTACATTTCTTATAATCTGATTAATAGAAATTTGAATTAGAAAGCCAAATTAATACAATATATTGTATCTTGCATTCACTCCAGTCAAATTCCATGTTTTCTTGTTTTTTAAAAATTAAAATTGAACATTCTTTACAGGAAAAAATAACTTTGCCTTTTAAAGCACTGTTATAGTTTATGGACTGACTTTTAACCGATCGAAGTGACCCTTAATAAAACAAGGGCACATTTTAATATTTTCCGAATTTTTTTTTTACACTTTTGCAGTTTCAGAAGGGGCCCAAATCTTTGCACATAATTATGTAGCAAAATGTTATATTAATGTTCACGTCACGTACACTATAAATACGCTATGTGGACAAAATTTTCTGCATTTTCTTCTCTGTACATTTTCTGATCAGTGAGAGTTGTTATACTAATATCACTACATACCGTATTGTTTTACTTTTATTACTCTTTTAATACTTTTATGCTCTTCCTTAAAGAAAGAACACAGTATTGTGACCCTGATAGCTCCGCCTTACTTTGGTGTAGCTTACTGTTGTGTAACAGATGTGCAGTAACATTAGTTTGCATAAAACAATATTAGTGTAACTACCCTCAAATAAATTTTTACTGGAAGAATCCTGTAAAAAAAAAAACATATCGGGTTCTTAACATATTTATCAAAATGTGATGGAACAGATTTTTGGAAAACCCTATTAATTTTTGATTGTTGAATTCTTTTTCAGACCCAGAGTGAGAAATATGGGTATAGTATGGACTACATAATGACAGTGGTCTAATTGTGCTTCAGTACTGAAGATTTTCTGCTGCAGGTGTGACATATTAAGTGCAAACAGCAAATTAAAAATAAAAACATAGTCGTAAACTAGTTTAAACATCAGTCCACACCGGTTAACATTATCACTACTGTGCAAACGTGTGCTGCTGAGCGGTGGTTACGTAGTAAAGCCAGTGCAACAGCATGTACGCTACTATTCATTACAGACCGCTACCTATTTAGCAAGCCTGCTTAGGTCAAGTGCACATAAATGAATAAATGCTTTACTAGAATTTACTAGCGCATCTGCCCTGCCCCACTATTGATGACTGAGCCTCTTCAGCATTTATTTAGCAGTCGAGGCCGATGTGGTTCAGCAGGAGCTCCAGCGAATGCACTTTCTGGTTGGCCTCCTCGATGGCGCTGTAGGTCTGAACGTTATTGCTGATGTGGTACCTTATGTCATCCACCAACGGAATGGAGTCGGTCTCTTGGCGAGCCGCCACGCTTGAGGCGTCCTCTCGGATTAGCTCGGCAAATTCTGCCCTGTCCACCAGCTGGGATTTAAAAATGTACACACTTACAACAAATTAAAAAAAGCAAAAATGTGGTGTATGTATCTAAACTCTAGTATTTTGATACAAAGCTCTGATGCAAGTTTCTTTTTTGTCAATCTGTGAGGTTTTTGTGAGTTATGTTATAATTACCATTAATACTATACCTACTGTAGATATTCATCTTTTTGTTTTTATTACAGAAGAACCACAGCACTTTCTCTCAGTGTTAAGAAGTATGTAACAAACCCTTTCGATGATCTTGGCCATGTACTCGGTGCACTGATCCTCGAGGCGTGACAGGCTGAAGAGTTTGGCTGTCTTCCACATGGGCAGAACGTTGTCCTCACTGAGCAGCGCGGCCAGCGTACGTCCACAAAGACGCTTTAGACCTGGAAGCAGGTACATGTCTGCCATGCACAGCACCTCATACACGTTATCATGGGACAGCTGAAACACACATCACTGTATGTGAGTTTCCATGGTTATTAAATACCAAAAACCTGTTGTTTTTTTTTTCCCTGGACCACACTCACCTGACCCAGAATGCACTGTACGACCATGTGTGATGGACGAAGCGCTGTGTGTGTTTACCTGTGTGTTATCACTGTAGATGTAGTAGAGGATCTTGGTAAAGAGCTCATGGGACATGTCATGTAGAGTGATCACAGGAACTTCAGGAAAAGCCTGCAGGGTCTCACCCTCACTAAAATGATCTTCTACTAAGGCCTTAAAGTAATCACTGCGACCGCAGAAAAAAGCCTGCCAGGATCAAGAAGGCACAGGGGTCAGTGAGATCAAAGCATTTCGAAGACACATCCGTCCGCATTCAATGATCGAACCAACAGAACTGACTTTGTGACAAAGGAAATCATAGCCATCCACTCTGAAGCAGATATCGGGGTAGTTTGGGAAACTGTCAGTAAGATCAAATGGAAGTTGTCCATATCCAACCTGTAAAGTGAAACAAGAAGCTTTTAAATGCTTAATCAGGTTGCCAGTGGTATTAATAGTTGTTACCCTGATTTGAATATATAAACACAGATGTGTTTCTCACCCTTAGCTCTGGTGGTAGTGCGCTGTCTGCTAACAAAGCCATGCCATCCTGCAGTTGCCAGTCATGAGGATCCAGCGTCAGCACCTTCACGCAGGTCCCTGGCTTGTTGGATACTGAAACAGAGCAACAAGGTAGTTCAAGAAAAATGTATAAGACATACAAGAGATAAGTTTTGGTGGTTAATACAGTAAATAAAATGAATATAATGTATATATTTTAAAAACATGAATGAAACAAGCTTCCTGTAGGAGGCAATACCAATAATAACAGTGGTAAATATGATCGCACTCGATTAATTAATCAGTGCAATTAATCTTCCACTTGGAACCATTACAACTTGCTCTATGTCTGTCTGTCTGTAGTATCTCACCAAACTCCTGCACCTGCTTGGACTTGACCTCCAGCTCCTCGATCAGCTCGCTGATTTTGCACTGCTTGGCCAGACGTTTGCAGTCCTCTACGTAACTCACGTCGATGTCCAGTCGACCTGCCGCAGCCAACGGCACAGAAACACGGAGCACCACTGAGACACGGCACAATGATCAGCAGTAACACGCGTTCAGCATGTTCTCCTTTAAACCACGAAACTTCAGGAGTGAACGCACAACTCACCGGTGTAGAAATACTGCAGGATGGCAGCAAATGCAGCTGGGTTCACCTGAGGACACACACACGTTCATCAACACTACACAACATTTAACTTTAGGACAAAATGGTTTGTGACCAATAATCTAAAGTGCTAATGGTAACCAGTGTAATCTGCAGGATTAAATCAAGGCGCAGAGTTAATTTAACATTTGTTGATTCGTACAATAACCAGGGAATCGTCTGATTTCTCTCCAGGTGTTATTCTCCTTCTGACCCCACAACGGATTTGCAGATTCAAATTAGAATCAGCCCTTTACTTTAGAGTAAAACAAAGGAATGAAATTAAGATGCAAATCCTTCACTTCCACAGAAACAAAACCAACTACTGTCATGCTGGAACTGTTTAACCCTTCCATGTCCACATGGTTTATGCTTTACAGTAACTAAATAAACTAGTACCTCCAGCTGTGCCTTAAATGTGGACAAACTCCACCGGCACCACTGAGGTGCTTATGGAATGGCAACTCTTTTTAGGTTCCTAAAACTACTAAGAGTATTACTTATCTTTTAAAAAAAAGTGGTTTCTCTTAAAGGGTCCAACTTTTAGGTCCAAACATTTGAAAATAATTAGTTACTAGTTGTCTAAATGAACTTACTAGAGGATGTTTAAGTGCAATCATGGTCTTTGCTCTCCACTTGGTCTCCAGCATGTGGGCAAAGTACTCAGAGCGAGCACTCAGGATGCAGCGATGGGTGCGAAACATCTCGCCGTGCACCTCGAAGGTAACATCACTGTACGAGCCCTGCTCCAGCAGCCTGCCACACCCAAGGGAACAGATGGGGAACGGGTTAAAGAACAAACTAATGACAAGGGGACAAAATGAACATGTATATATTTGTCTTTAGGAAGTTTCCGTATGGTTTAGATAATGATAAGTGTGTTGTACGTCTGCAGGAACTGCTCATAATAATCTCGCTGCATGGTTTTGGCCGTGATGCGCTTGTACTCCTTCAGCAGGCGGCGGATGGAGTCACTCAGAGCGCCGTAGAGACAGCGCTCGCCATCAAAGGTGTTCGCCTCGCACTTGGCTCCTGTCATGGTACACAAACACACACACACACACACATTCAAAAAACAGACCCCATCTTAAAAAATAATGTTTCTCTGCAGGTTCGGTCACTGAAAACGCTAAAATAACATGAGACTGCGCCGTTGGTATTTACCGTTGGCCAGCAGGTACTGTACCAGCTCTTCATGTCCACAAAGACACGCGTAATACCTTCAGACAGAGCAGACAGATTAATACAGCTGTTAAATCATGTTTGTACACAAACCATCAGACTGAAAATCAGGCCTATCTGATCTAAACTGAATATTAATGTTCAGTAGCGGCTGCGTCCTTGCGTGTTATGTCTGTTTATGCAAACTAACTGATATCTTTTTGCATATTACTGAATAAACACAGCAGTTCCACTCTCTCAGCATCAACACATCACAGGATCTCTACAACAAGCTGTTGAAACCACTCCCAGCATCACTGTGGCTTTCTCGAGGCTGTGCATTTAAAGCGGAGTGTGTTCTGGTGTGACTTACAGAGGTGTACTGTCCCAGTTGTCTCTAATATTCAGTTCCACGTCTCTCTGTTCAACCAGGTATCTGAGAGAGGGAGAGGAAACGGGACACAATGAAACCGTGTTTAATTACAAAGCTCTCTAACTTGGTTTAAGGTTTTAATCTCATTTTTTAAAATGATGTAGTAACATTAAATAACATGGACTTCATTAAACTTAAACTAAAAACAGACTCAAACTAACAGACACTAAAGGCCCAGAGGGGGGCAAACTCACACTATCAGTATTATCTTGCAAAGGCAGCTGCTGACACTTTTTATACATGGAAATGTGAAAAACTACCCAACATGTAGTGAAAACTTTATTTTATGTCTCAATACGATGTCAGTCCAAACCCCACCTATCAAAACATCTGTCAGTATAAACCCCACCTACCAGAACATCTGTCAGTATAAACCCCACCTACCAAAACATGTCATTCCAAACCCCACCTCCAGAACATCTGTCAGTATAAACCCCACCTACCAAAACATCTGTCAGTATAAACCCCACCTACCAGAACATGTCATTCCAAACCCCACCTACCAGAATGTCGGTCAGTCCAAACCCCACCTACCAAAACATCTGTCATTCCAAACCCCACCTACCTGAACATCTGTCAGTCCAAACCCCACCTACCTGAACATCTGTCAGTCCAAACCCCACCTACCAAAACATCTGTCAGTTCAAACCCCACCTACCTGAACATCTGTCAGTCCAAACCCCACCTACCTGAACATCTGTCAGTCCAAACCCCACCTACCAAAACATCTGTCAGTTCAAACCCCACCTACCAGAACATCTGTCAGTTCAAACCCCACCTACCAGAACATCTGTCAGTTCAAACCCCACCTACAGAACATCTGTCAGTATAAATCCCACCTACAGAACATGTCAGTCCAAACCCCACATACCTGAACATTTGTCAGTCCAAACCCCACCTACCAGAACATCTGTCAATGCAAACCCCACCTACAGAACATCTGTCAGTATAAATCCCATATACAGAACATCTGTCAGTCCAAACCCCACCTACCAGAACATCTGTCAGTCCAAACCCCACCTACCAGAACATCTCTCAATGCAAACCCCACCTATCAGAACATCTGTCAGTCCAAACCCAACCTCCAGAACATCTGTCAGTCCAAACCCCACCTCCAGAACATCTGTCAGTCCAAACCCCACCTACCAGAACATCTGTCAGTCCAAACCCCACCTCCAGAACATCTGTCAATGCAAACCCCACCTCCAGAACATCTGTCAATGCAAACCCCACCTACCAGAACATCTGTCAGTCCAAACCCCACCTACCAGAACATCTGTCAGTCCAAACCCCACCTCCAGAACATCTGTCAGTCAGTAACGTGGGAATACAGCCTCAGTCCGGCAGCCAACAAAACGATTAAAAACAACTTTATTTCGAGCAGAATTTCAAAACACAAGCCGCACTTTGTCGAACTCTACTGTAATCTTCAGTATCGACTAAATAAAGTAGAATAACAGCGCGGCGCGCGCCGTTTGAAGTCCTCGGCGCTGCGCGGCGGCGGATAAACTGACCGAACTCTTGCGACGTCGCCTTTTCTGCAGCTGGAAAACAGATCGTTAGCGTCCATCTCCGCGGGGATAACGGCTCTCTGTGATGCATTGAAACGGCCTGTCTCAGAGACAGGAGGACGTTACCGCGCCGGAAAAACAACGTTACAGCAACAGAACGCACCGAAGAACCCGCTGCGCGCTGCGGCCAAGCTTTCACAACGTAAACAGGAACAGAACGCGCGTCCCCCGCCCGCCCTCAACGACTCTCATTGGCTATTACTTGTGCTCGTCTTCTATGTAGCATGTTGATTGGACAGTAAAGCCCAGCCTGCTAGACTTTTACTTCGCACTTTGTGTTTACTTACTCTATTAGTTTATTTTATGACCGAAATGAATGATTATATAATTATATATTATATAATAATGCACAATTTATGAAATAGCTTTTTATTCATTTACTTAAAATGCTCGGTTTTACCGAAACGCTGTGACAAATATGGAAGAGTACCAAGATATATCCACCAGAGGGCGCCAATCTGCAATTTTCTTAGTCATTTCTTCAATATTTATCGCTTCAGTGGTTGGCCAGCGGCGGCACGGTGGCTTAGTGGTTTAGCATGTTCTCCTCTCAGCACTAGGGATTCCCGGTTCGAATCCCCATCTGGGTGGAGTTTCCATGTTCTCCCTGTGTCTGCGTGGGTTTTATCCGGGTTCTCCGGTTTCCTCCCACAGTCCAAAAACATGGATCAAGTCAATTGAGTTCTCCAAATTGCCCCAAATAGAGTGTGTATGTGTGAGTGAGTGTGTGCCCAGCGATGGATTGGCGCCCTGTCCTGGGTGTATCTGCCCAGCGCCTGAAACGTTCACCCCTGGATGGGCATGTGGAACCCCACCGCGACCCTAATAGAGGAAAAAGCGGAAGATAATGAATGAATGAATGGTTGGCCAGCAAGAATGCTATTCTTGTTACCATAGCAACGGGTGTTTTTATTTTAATCTGTACTGTTTTTATTATTTTAGTTTTATTTAAAAGCAGTAAAAATATAATACAAAAATATACAGGTTCATTACAATTTCAATATAAATGTTCTATTTAAATATGATTTCTGTAGCAGATGTTGTAACCTCATATAAATAATTATAATGAACTAACAGCAGGAAATCTACATGTCCTCTGGTTCCTATTCGGTGCCTGAATGGAGTTCACAGAGCAGAGTGATGCCTACCCGTTACCCAGATGTGTTGACCCACATGGGGACTCAGGAGACTGGGGTGGTTGCATGTGGTGTGGGTGTAAATTACTGAGATGGTTGTGCAGTTGTGGAATTCTTATGTATGGGTGTGTCTTCTGTCTTTGTTTGTTAGGGAGTTTTGCATATGGGCACTGCACATTCCTCAAATGGCAAAACCAGTTAAGCTGCAGTTACTGTGTGTAACATCTACAAGGAGTAATTAGACCCTCGAACGTGCAAACACCGCGACTCTCATGTTCTCAAACGCTCTCGTGGACCTGCAGGAAAAAGGGCAAGAAGAATGGAGCTCAACAAGGATGGGGGAGGGAAGGACAAGGAAGGCTTTAAAGTCATTTGTGTTTCCAAGGATAGATCCACAATAATATCTTTCTTCGTTAGAGTCATGGGGTGCTGGAGCCTGTCCCTTCATTTTTTGCAGAGTAACATCTTTATCAGAGCACCAGTCGATCGCAGAGTGGAGACACGGACATGCACATTCACCCACAAGTGAGTTTTTGAACTGTGTGAGGAAATCTATTTAGACATTGGGAGAACATGCCAACCAGTCAGATTCCAGTCTGATTTTACTTTTACACGTTTGCAGCACTTAATAGAAACCCTGTAGAGAATTACACGTCTTTACATCTGACTCAGGGTTAAGGATCCTCTTAATGATCTCACAAACTTAAATCATCAGCCCTTTGTTTGTTGTTGAATCTGTCATCCACTAAGCCGTCAGTGCCGACGGGTGCATAAACATTTTTACTTTGAATTCCTGTGAACCGGTTTTTCAGTTCAAAGAATGCAAAAACTCATTCTGTGCATCATTCAGCCATGCACACAAAAAAGCACACACCCCACAAACATTTCAGCTCCAACATCTGACAGATCCACACCTGTCCCCTGCTCCACACCGCTGCAGCAGCCATGAGCGTCCATAAGCCCAGAAACACTACATCCAATAGGGCCAGCTTCAGCAGCCGCTCCCTGGATTCGTACCCCCATGGCGCAAGGACCATACCACGACTGGGCAACTCATACTTCGGTTTTGCACAGTCTCCATCTTTAGGGGTTTCCATCCAGCCTGTGACTGTTGACAGTAGACTCCTGGTTCCAGTGGATTTGAGGCTGGATCCCAGCGTCCGCACAGTCCGACTGCAGGAAAAGGACGAGATTAAAAGCCTTAACAACCGATTTGCTTCCTTCATTGACAAGGTGAGAGTTCTGTTGATTTAAATATGTGAAAGTATTAATTGATATTTGCATCCTGCTGCTGGACCCTGTGTCCACTCACTTTGCTCTTAATCGCAGGTACAACAATTACAGGAAGAGAATGCGGTTTTAAAGACGAAATGGCAGCTGTTACAGCAGGAAACGCAGGATAATTCAAATCTGGAACCCATGCTGAAGTCATACATCAGCAAGTTGCAATCTGAGCTGGACACGGTGAGGAAGAACCAGAAGGTCTTGAACAGCGATCTGCAGAGACAACACATCAAGGTGGAGGAGAATAAAAACAGGTCAGTTTGGAGACTTTCAAACTTAAAGTCTAAATCTTTTACATTGATGTGGATTCAACATTTTACACAAGAATTCCTGCTCTGTTCTGTGGATGTAATAGAGGTTTGGAAGATAAAACTCTAGGAATTGTATAGTTCTATCGTTATTTTTGTCTTTGCCACATATAAATGTACCTAGACTACAAAAATGAAGAAATGGCTTAAGGTCAAATGCTGTATTCTGAATGGATCCTGCAAGGAACAGCTTGAGGTTGAAGTCTTGATGCTCCTGATGCAAAGTTCCTGCAGAGCACCAATGTCTTATTTCAAGTTGATCCCTATTTTGGAGCTAGAACAGGAATTGTTGCTAATTTATTAAGTGAATTTATTAATTTATTAAGTGAATTTATTGATTTATTAAGTATTTGTAAAATCAGACACTGATGTTGGAGGGGGGGGGTTGTTTTTTGTTTAGTTCACAGTTAGACCAAATGTGTTTGATGAGATTGAAGTCAGGGCCATGTGTGAACAACTCACACAATCCTGATTCTGCATGAAGAAGCAAAAAAGGGCCTTCCCTAAACTGTTCCTGCAATGCAATGAAAATAAAAATTTTAATAAATAATAAATAGAAGATTTAAAAAGCTGCCCAAAATGCATGATGAGGTTTATTGATTTTACACACTTGTGACAATGGCACATAGTCCTTCTTTATTGAAATCCAAAGAAATTATTTTTTGCAGTTAAGTGCTTGGACTGTTCTGTTGAATGCTGTATTGTGATTGGCTACTGCATTAAACCGGTCTCACAATTTACTTCGTGAACTTTGATATTAAATACTGGATGACATGTCTGGCTGAATTGAATTATTTTACCGTGCATTATTTTGATCACACTGTCAGGAGCAAACAAAATTCCGATACTATTATCTGTATGTTAAGTTCAATCAAACGTGGCACAAAGGTGACACCCATTTCCACAGAAGTCTATATCCTCCTTTGTTTTATTTTGCTGCCTGTTTTGCCTTAACGATCCTGATTGTCTGTTGTATAATCAGTAGGTACTAAACAAAGCCAGAATATTTGACCACATGCCAGCTCTCTTCCCCGCAGGTTCGAAGATGAGGTTAACAAAAGGCACTCGGCAGAAAATGATTTTGTACTTTTAAAGAAGGTATGATATGAATTACTGCTCATACACACCCGTCCTGCACACGGACAGCATTCACACGCAAACAGACAAAAGTGCTGCGACTGATAATGAATCAGTATAAAAACATTGTTCTGCCTTATTGTCCTGTCAGGATGCTGATGCTGGGTACTTGGCCAAAGTCGAGCTGGAGCACCTACTCGACAAAGTGCTGGAAAAGCGAGACTTCTTAAAGGCTTTTCATGAACAGGTGCTTTTACACCACCATCTGTAGGTTGACGTTGATTTTGGGTGGCAACACGAGTTAAAGAGACGAGCGGAGAATGTAAAGCGTGGCTTTAGACGTAAATAATACAAATAAAAATAATGAACATTATTATTATTTATTGCTCATCACAGGACAGACAGACATATGTTTGCCCACATTTATCTTTAAGGATGTTTTGGACTGTAAGAGACAATCAGGAAGGAAATCCATACAGACATGAAAACATGAAAAAAAATACTTTGCTCACCTTATTTGGAAATTAAATCCTGGACCGTTTTTGCTGTAAATCATGTGCCTCCTCTCGAAATTTTAAACCCATCAGGTCCAATCTTTCAGGACTCGTACTGTTGCCATTTTCCTTTGCTTTCTCAATCACACATTATGCTATTATATACCAATCCCATGTTAGATACAAAGTAAAATCCACAAATTGGCAATTTACCTTATTAGACTCTGTTGTGCTGTGAATTATTTCTAACTCTTCCAGCTGTCTCCTCATCTCTCTCACTGCAGGAACTGAAGGAGCTGAAGCAGAAGCTCAGGAATAAATCAGTGGTGGTTGAGATGAATAACAACAGGCACCTGAATGTGGAGCAGATCGTGGATGAGGTGAAGCGGCAGTATGGGGAGGTGTCGACACGCAGCCGCCAGGAGGCTGAAACCTGGTACCAGAAGAAGGTGTTCAGAATTACAGTATTGCAGCACTTAATTGTAGGCCACATCTCACACACTCTGAGATGCTTATTCACTACGTCACATCGACTTACAGAATTAACCCAGATACATTCAGAGAAATTATTATTTTTAATACCAATCTATTTAAATGGGACTTTTTACAATACAGCAGTGTCACAAAGCTGTTTTACAGAAATCCAAATGCATCAGCAAATTAAAGACTCAGTTCATCAATAAAAGACTGATTGGCAGTTAACTATCAATAAGCAATAAGAAAATAGGAACTAACTTTGCGTTCCTGTTCCCCTCCCTAGTTTGAGTTGGTATCCTCACAGGCTGATCAGCGAGATGTGGAGCTGAGGAAGGCCAGGAATGAGCTCTCAGACCTGAAAAAGCTGATTGCACGACTCGAGACAAACCTCGCAGCTGCCAACGCTCAGGTACCTGCTGTCTCTGTACTGTTCTCAAATAATACAGACCATAATAAACTAAATTTTGCCCAGCAGTTCTCAGTGTCATTTACTCTATTCGTGTTCTGTTTCTGCAGAATGAGCGCATGGATAACCGGATTAAAGACGTGGAGAATGAGGGTGAAGATGACATTCTTGTATCCCAGCAGCGAATCAGAGAGCTGGAGGAGGCTTTGAGGAGGGCAAAGCATGGCATGGCCAAGCAAGTGCGCGAGTACCAAGAACTGATGAACATCAAGCTGGCACTGGACATTGAGATCGCCACCTACAAGAAACTGCTTGAGGGCGAGGAGCATCGGTGAGAAAAACATTCAACAACAAAGTACTATGGACTAAGGATTTGAGTCACTTACGACTAAGACGGGGAACTGCTGGAGGGTCAGAATAGTTTTACTGTTTGGGGATAAACAAAAATAAGATCTGAATTTGGGTAAAGTGTGTTTTATCTGTACAGAAATGTGTACCATTTATCACCTACATTAAACTATTTTCTTTCAAATCCTATGCTCAGTTTAAATAATGTACATTTATCATTTAAAGATTTGCTTAATAAATAAAGATAAATAAAGAACTGTGAGATACCTACAAAAAGCAAACACTGTTATTATCATTATCATCACTTAGAGCCTCACCAATCCATTAAAAATAATTAGTTCTGTATATCTTTTCATTTTAAAGAATTGGTCAAGACCCGGTTTCCAGATCAAGATGGTCCTGAAAGCCAGTGAGTATTAAAATCAGTATTTTAAATGGAATTCTTTTACATTAGGCATCCCACAATGTGGGTCCACATGGTTTTCCCAACAATAAATATTACATTACTGACACAAAATACAACCAACATACAAATTACAACCAACAAGTGAACTCTTATTTATTTATTGAGCTGACCGTATAAACGCATTTAATTTATCTGAATGTTGTTTTCTTCTCAGAAGTTCTTGAATAATATCTTGTCTTTCACAGATGCCACAGTGAACCTGTTAAAAAAAAAAAAAAAAAAAAAAAAAAAAAAAAAAACATACATCAAGGTTCCGGACAACAGCAACTCAATTTTTATTCAGCGGGTCATGACTTTTTTACTTTTGTACAAACATAATGTTTGAAAAAATGCACACTGAGAACAAAATGTTTTAATCTTCATGCTCTATTCTGTTAACATGATGGAACCCTGTTACTGTAATTATCATGCACAACAACAATAAAGCATTACTTTACATTTTTAGATTTTTTTTTTTGTTGTTGCTTGTTTTTTTAAGTCTGATTTCTTTTCTCCCTTCATGAATATTCAGAAGATTCTAATAACGTGACACTGTTCTGAACAGGGGCACCACGGTGGCTTAGCATGTTCTCCTCTCAGCGCTAGGGATTCCCGGTTCGAATCCCCATCTGGGTGGAGTTTTCATGTTCTCCCCGTGTCTGCATGGGTTTCCTCCGGGTTCTCCGGTTTCCTCCCACAGTCCAAAAACATGGATCAAGTCAAAATTGCCCCATATAGAGTGTGTCTGTGTGAGTGAGTGTGTGCCCAGCGATGGATTGGCGCCCTGTCCTGGGTCTATCTGCCCAGCGCCCGAAACGTTCTCCCCTGGATGGGCATGGGGAACCCCACCGCGACCCCAATATAGGATAAAGCCGGAGATAATGAATGAATGAATGTATGAATGTTCTGAACAGAATGCTGGGAAGCTGGCTTTAATGTGCTATAATGAACAATATCGAAAACTAAGATGCCTAAAAATACTTTTTATTATTTTTATCACTCAACGTGTATACGTATTATTAACCTGAACATAAATTCGTCTTTTAGCGTTTCCTACGGCAACTTTCCAGTTCTTTAACTCTTTGCTTCCCTCTGCTGGACGAACCAGGTTACAAGCGTAACGTTGATAATACATGATTATGTCATGATTATATTCGACCTATCCATTTATATTTATTTCATATACAATAAATAAAAACGTAACAAGTGTTTAACTTGTTATATAATTGCAAACATATAATTACAAAAAAAAACTACGGTGGCATGAAAATATATGCTAAACTTAATCTCTTATCTTTCTGATTGAGTTTCTTTATTAATGTCATAAAAAAAACAATGTTTTATTAATATACTTTATTTGTGTCTGCGGTGACTCCAAAGATTAGACCGGGTTAGACTGACAGGTTGTCACACCCCTAACCTCTAATCAGTGCTTTGTCACACCTTTAATCAGGTTCTGTTTTCAGCTGTTCATATTGTTATAAAAGGAAGTGATGTCATGGGTCTTCCTCCTTTACTGAGGTCGAGCTGTTATGTTGATGTGAGGTTGTTAACCGGCTTTGTTTTAATGAGTCAGTTCCTGGTTAAAACATTAACTCTGTAGGTGTTTGAATTTCTTTTTGTTTTGTTGTCTTGTTTAGCACTTAGGGTTGTTTTTTTTTTTGTTGTTCTCTATAAAGTATAGGTGAATGTTTACTGTCCTAAATTGTATTAAGTGTTTTAAGTGTATTAGCTCTTAATCTCATCAGCAGAGTAAGTAGCCATGTTGGTTTAGCAGGTTGTTTTGTTATTTTGAAGTTTGTGTGAAATGCATACATTTCTAGAAAATCAGTATCTGGAGATGTCTGTAAGTGTGGAGCTGATGTTTGTGTCTGACCTGCTGTATTTCACGGTGGTTTAGTCTCACTATTAAGTAAAAGCAGTAATGTGGTGACTAACCTGAAAAGCTTGAGATTTTTTAAAATGGTAATGTGGGTCCGATCATGGCGAGCTCAAGGTTAGTAACATGCTACATAACCTCTGTAATTGAGTTTGTTAATTCTTTCTCTCTTTATAAATATATATAAAATTACTAAGTCTTCAGGCCTTATGTATTTTTTTTTTTCTTTCCCCCAGAATATTCATTCTAATATTTAGCCATGGTGGTTTAAACTTCCACATTACATATCAGAGATACTCTGTTAGTAGTTTGAGGACCACAAACGGTATAGTAAATCTTTGAACTCAAGCAGATTTTAGTGTTTTGTCTAATCTGCCTTTAACCTGATCTGTTGCAGGAATGTTTCACTCTTGGCCGGCTATGACGCTATGAAGATTACCACAAGTTGTCAACTAACTAAGGTCTAATTACTGTTGCACAAAAAGGGCCAGTGTTTAATACTGTAGCTTTTAACATGTGGCCAGACTGATTATCTGCATCTGTGGTGTAAACCCTGTTCTGCAAATGGATCCCTTATTGTGCCACACATGGAAAACCAGTTAATGACTTATCAGTAACTTTTTATTTTTTTTTTTTTTTAAAAAAAGGTACAATCCTGTCATGCAGTAAATTTTGCCTTTCAAAGTTCAAGCAGCTATTTAGATCAAATAAAATTGAAATCGACATTCTCCTTTTACTTGAAGTAGAAGGTGAAATATTGAACTTGCATGTCCATATTAAAGAAGTAAGTTTTTCTGGATTTAAATCAGTTAGAATTATTTGTTTTAATTTACAAAGCCTTAGTAATACTCAGACTCAGTAAGACTCAGTTCAACCAGCCTTTAAATTGAATGACTGAGACCTACTGAAACCGCTTATCTGCTGTTTGTATAGTGTGATGTCGCTGAAACTATGAGGTATCTGGTTGAATAGCAGTGAAAAACAAATTGAACTATAGTGCGTTCTTGGGTTTTTCTCTTTTTTTTTTTTTTTTTTAAAGCTGATTTAAGTCAAGCAGAAGACCTGGAGACCAGGTACCGACCAGCAGTCAGCAGGCCACTCTGGGACTCCCTTGCTGATGAGATTGTATTGCTCCTCAACTTTGCTCAGAATGAATGACTTGCTCATGTTTGTAAATCCCTTGATATTGAATAATTGCTTAAATGTAATAATACATTAAACGTGCTGGTGTCTCTGTGTTTGGTGCTTGATTTGTAATAATAAAGAGCTCATGCCAGAACATTGTGTGGAAACACAGGCTAAGCTTTTAATTTATTATTAAATTAGGTATTAAGTAACGTGCCCAAATGCAATACAAACTTTTTGTGCTTAATTGATTTAGGTTAACCACACGCTTCAGATTAATGGCTTGTTTAATCTAACGCCATTAGAAACACTTAATTTGTTCTAACATTGTAAGTTTAAATGTAAAAATGAATAAAGCTCGAAGTTTGTCATTCATTAGGCAATAACTTCGTTACGCAGGCAATACGAGGGTTGCGTTCTAAATCTCACCTGCCCCCTACAGTGGCGCCCTACACAGTGCAAGTACAGGCTCTACTCTCACGCCCTACGTGCTCACCCCTACAGTCCGTTTGAAATACGGCCCGGCCAACATGGCGACGCACAACCAGCTCTGCTGTTGATTTGTGACAGAAAGCAGGAGAGACAAAGCGCCGGGACGAACAAACAGCGGCGCAGAACTCGGGGAAGCGGCCGCCGTTGGAACGGTGACGGGGCCACATTATGGTCGTGGGCGGCGGTTCTGAGCTTTCTCCAGCGTGACCATGCTGAGGGCCACCGGTTTCTTCCGCGGGATCGACTGTCCGTTTTACAGCCAGAGTAACGATGACCAGAGCGGCTGCGACCGACCCTACTGCCACTTCAGACACAGCGGCCACCGCCGGCGGGCCTCCGGCGGGCCGTACGAGCCCCGGAAAGCGCAGGAGCAGCAGGCGGAGCCGCGGGGTGAGGGACTTTTCGCTCGGCCTTTTGTTTCAGCTCGATCCGCGTTGTGTCCGAAATTCAGACCTAACGGTGTTCCGACTTCGCCAACTTTCGGGGAACTGTCTGCTCGTGACGTCACATTACTTCGGACTATGGTTCGGAACTTCTTTATAGTCCAAATCCAGGTTTTCTTTAATCAGAGACACAAAACAGTCACCGTGTGGTAACGTCAGTAAACCGTACAGCCCCGCCGGACAGTGTCATGGTAATACGGACAACGTCATTCATTCCGAACGGAGAGCTCAGTATCATACTGTCACGGTAGTCCATCCATCCATCATGTTCTACTAGGGTCGCTGGGGGGGGGGCATGCCCATGCCCATGCCCATGCCCATGCCCATGCCCATCCAGGGGAGAACGTCTCGGGTGCCGTGCAGATCCATGTTTTTGGACTGTGGGAGGAAACCCACGCTGACACGGGGAGAACGTGGGAACTCGTGGGAATCCCCAGCGCCGAGAGGAGAACATGCCAACCACTAAGCCACTGTGCCGCCTTGTCAAGGCAGTCCATACAGTCTAAAGATGCTCGTACTGAAGCCGTTATTGGGGTGTGATTGTAACTGTACGAGTAACCCAGCGTAGCAATTCAGCTACAAAACTGAAAACACGTCATCCTCCAAACCTGGTGACCGGCCCGACTCTCAGGGGTCACTGAGGTCTGTCAGATGGGCAGCCATACTACAGTTTACAGGTCCTTCCTTTAGACTCGGTTTTAAAGCCTTCATCTCCCTTTCAGATCGTTTTCTTTCTCGTCCTTACTGTCTGACCAACTGCTGCTTTGTCTCAGCGTGTGGTTTTTGCGGCACAGATACTTTTAAAACGGACCTTTGTATTAAAATATACTTTTGTCTATTTAATATTTGCATTTTGTCATTTAGCTGACGCTTTTATCCAAAGCGACTTACAAGGTGAACACAGGATTAATCACAGCATCCCTGGAGCAATGAGGGTTAAGGGCCAACCTTCAGATCGAAAGCCCAATGCCCTAACCACTAAGCTACCGCTCCCTACCGCTCCAGGTTCTGGGGGGGTTCCCCAATGCCCATTCAGGAGAGAATGTTTTAGATGCTGATAGGGGCAATTTAGATAGGGGGGTTTAGTGCAGCCAATTCACTTTGAATCCATGTTTTTTGGATTGTGGAAGAAAAGCGGAGAACCCAGAGAAAACCAATAAGGACATGTGGAGAACATGTAAACTCCACCCAGATTAGGATTCATATTCTGGATGTGTTTAAACCAAATACAACAAAAACAAAGTAATTGGCTTATGCATTGCATAAAATTTAAGCAGTAAGACATGCATCTAAAAATGTTATGGAGAATTATGATGCATGAATTTGCCAGCTGTTAAAATAAAGCTGATGGTAAAATAATTTTTACATATACAAGTTTAATATACAAGTGAAATTCACATGCACCTCTTCATCTTGTCCAAACAGATCAAGAATATGATCCTTTCAGCCCTGAAGTGGTTCGAGGTGGCGGACCGTACGACGAGTATGCGCCCGAACCCTCAGTGGGTCCGGCTCCAGGGGCTATGGAGCTGGAACTGGTTAACCGGGCCATTGAGGTGATGCAGAGCGAGTTGGAGAAGGACAAGAAGAAGCTCTCTCAGTTTGGGAAGCAGGGTTATGAGCCATCCAGACGGGTTGGCAAAGCCGGCAGCGGCAGACAAACGGTGTCGGCCCACGGCGCTTATGATCCGGAGAGTTACCAGATGGCTGAACCTGCGGTGTACAATCCCACCCCACGTTCCAGCAAGTACACACTGGACCTGGAGAGTGCCAGCAATGCTAATTCCATGGAGTATGTGCCCACCACGGTGTCCAAACCCGTGCTGAAGAAAGCGCCGCCTGCTCCGGGGTCAGGTGTCACTCGCGCCGGCTCCGCGGCGCCCCCGTGCTCGTCTTCCTCAAAGTCCAAATACACGCTGGACAATGTCAAGCCGCCGAATGATATGGAGTACGATCCCCTCCTGAATTTCTCTGCTAAACCCACCAAGGGGGTCAAAGACTCATCCGTTGAGGCTGACGGAAGGAAGAGGGCTCATCACACAGGGTGGGAACAGCAGGACACTGAGTACGTCCCCACGGTGAAGAAGACCAAACGGCTCCCTGTGGCAGAAGATTCCCACAAGTACGCCGCCACCAGCTTCGAATCCGACGAGGACAGTTCCGGAGTGGAGTATCATCCGTCACCAGTGAGCCGCCTGCAGGAAAGAAGGAGAAGCAGCAGCACCGAGCTGGGAGAAGAGAACAAAAAGAGATCCAGAGGAGAAATGAACATTGGAAAAACCAAACAAGCCTCTCCAAAGAACGTCATTCGAGACGACGACGATGACGATGATGAATCGGACAACTTCGAACCTCTGGAATCAGACCATGCAGATGAAGAACCAGTGGACAAAAAGATTAAACTCAGTGGTCAAATTAAATCCAGTCAAAGTGATAAAGCCAAGAAAGAGTGCAAGACCTCGAGCAAAAAAGCCAGCAGCCACAAAGAGAAGAAGGGAAGCGACCCTCCCATCGAACGGCCCCCGAAGAATCAGAGTCATGGCGGCGAGAAGAAGAACAAGAGTCATGGAAAGACTTCAGAGGAGAAGCTCCGAGTGAAAGAGGGAAATTTAAAAATCAAAGACGACAAGGACAAAAAGGCAAAGAAGCCGGACAAGGACAAAGTGGAACACAGCTGGAAGGATAAGAAACGAGGCAGCGACGGCATCAAGAACCCGAAAACGGAGAGGCTGGTCCCGACCGGGACGGCTCCCGGCAAATGTAAGGAACTGAAAAACGGAAAGCTGGAGAGCAGCGGACGGGATAAGCAAAAAAACAAGAGCAGCAGCAAAGAGAAAAGCAAGTCCGGCAGCTCGGGTCTGGAGAAGAAGAAGGACGGCAAAGGGACGAAGCCCAAACCCCGCTCTCTGAGCCATGCCGACCTGTTCGGCGATGAGAGCCAAGAGGAGGACAACGATGAGGACGAGCGGATAGTGAGGAAGTCTGCCTCGGCGTTCAGACGAGGAGGGTTGCTTAATAACAAAAGAAAAGCCTCTGACGCTACGGAGTCCTCGTCTGAGGAGGATGACGGGTGTGAGGTTGAAATTGTGGATGCTGCTACTGCTGATGATGAGGAGGAGGAGGAGAAGGAGGAAGAGGGGGATGAGGAGGAGGAGCACGATGCCATTGGCTTCCCCACGCTGCAGGGGGAGCTGGACTTCGATTGCGATCCGATGGAGGAATGTCTGCGGATCTTTAACGAGTCTAAGTATGTGAAGACCGAAGATAAAGGCAGGCAGGCTAAACAGGTACAACATCCGTCTGTCCGTCTGTCCATCCATCTGCCTGGTGTCCTCATGTTTATGGAGTCTGGACACACATTTATAAATCTACAGGAATATGTAGTTGGTCTCCAAAATGTATCATCTCTCCTGATCTCACTGTCACTGACTGAGGATTTAATACTGTATCCAGTTGTTGTCTTGCAGATGTTTTGTGTACTTGATGTCACATCTGTCCGACTGTTGAAACCCTGCAGGGGAATTCGGCTGGGCTGTTGTTTGTTGTTTTTTTTTCAATCTTAAGTGGTTTCTGTTCCTGTGATTCCGTTTCAGCCTATCAAAGAGAAGGAGGACGATCAGGACGCACAAGGCACTTTAACCACACTCTTCCCTGGACAGAAGAAAAGAGTTTCCCATTTCAAAGCCAAAGGAAGTGTAAGTCTGACCGCTTCATCTAACAGACGTGCAGTATTCGGTTATGATCATAATGATCTGTGATTTATTACTGTTGTAATTGTGATGTGATGAAATGTGTCTGCGTTTAGCCTGAGGCGACGCAGAAAGCCACGCCGAAGCCGCAGCGCAGACCGACTGCGCAGGAGATTTGTTACCAGCGCATGCAGATCGCGCAGCAGCAGGCTGCTCAGCTCGCCGCTGCAGTCAAGAGAACCAGCTCCGGACCGAGTCCGTTTTCCAGCCCCGGCATCGCCGGAGAGAAGAGGAGGGTGATGCACAAGCCGAACCCCGCCTTAGTGTCTGCAACAACAACTGGTAAAAAAAAAAAAAAAAACACACATTAATTACACTGCGCTAATGCAACAGTCCAGTTTCATTTTATTTGTGTTAGAGTTAAAAAATATATATATAATAAATAAGAAATAAATCAATCTATAATGTAGAGCTGATGTTTTAAAGCAGTGTCCGGTGATTTGGCCCCACAAAACTTATTTATTATTTATATTTGTTCATGACATCTCCTTAAAGACGTATCTAAATACTCAGAGACATGGCTCTCTATACATTGAAATGTATATTGCACTCTCAAAACCAGATGGAAATCACAGTCCTGCTGGTATTCAGTACGACAGTCGTCCTTATATGACCTCCCTCAGTTCGGACAGATGATGTTGTGACCTGCGTTTATCTCATCTTGTGTTTTCCTGCAGTTCTGTCGGAAAAGCAGCCGACCCCCCCCGGTGTGTTATCACCCAACAGAGGGGCGCCCGGTCAGTCGTCGGTGAAATCCTTCACCTCGGCCGCCATGCTGCCCAAAACGTCCTCCACCTCCACACAGAAACGAGTGGCTCACACTCCTTCACTTAAGGTGTCGATCACACAGCATCAGGAGTGAACGTTGAAACCTAATTCTGTATTTGCATCCGCTTGCTCTCTGTTCTCAGTTTCATAAAGTACAGGAGGTTTCAGACAAACCCTTAAAAAAAACCTTCAAACGCACCTTTCTGTGTCTCGCTCATACATTACATTTACATTTAGTCATTTAGCAGACGCTTTTATCCAAAGCGACTTAAAAATGAGAACACCGCAAGTCAGAAGCCATGGAGAAAACCAACTATACTGTAAATTCATCAAACCTGACCTCATCACTAAGAATTGTGTCTTTGTCCAAATTAATAGTTTTCTCAGACCAGCCAGATGAACGTTGCTCATGTGTGCTGCAGCTGTACATGTGGAGTCTGAGATGGAGAAGCAGGTCACGTGTCAGAGCGAGCCGCTGTTACTCCACTCAGATGGGGCTGGTTTGTCCGATTCAGCAAAAAGACACAGACGCTAAACCATTGGGCACACACTCACTCACACACTATATAGGGGCAACATAGAGCAACCAATTCACCTTGAATTCATGTTTTTGGACTGTGGGTGGAAACTGGAGAACCCAGAGGAAACCCACGGGGAGAACTCGACCTAGGTGTGGATTCGAACCTGGATCCCCAGCACTGAGAGGAGAACATGCAAACTACTAAGCCACTGTGTTGCCCCACAAACAATTTTTAAAAAAACACCTGTATCTTAACTTTCTTTCTACAAAGAGCTCCTCTATGAAGCGGCCGGTCATTCCTACGGAGTTTGGGTCGAAGGTGCCCACCATCGTTCGCCAGCGCTACCTCAACGTCTTCATCGACGAGTGTCTCAAGTCCTGCCGTTCAGAGGAGGAGGCCTTTCAGCTGGTATGAGCCGTTAGAATTCATTTATTATTAAGTTTGTTTTGTGTATAGAGTGTATATGTCATTAATTGATGCTCTTGACGGGATATTAATTGGAAGTTTAATCTGAGGTTTTTCTCAGATCTCTAACGGGAGGCCGTGTGATTATAAAGCCGTATAATCAGAATAATCACATACATGACTATTTACTTTTTTTCCAGTCTTCCAAATCCGAAATCTCCAACAGGGATGTTTATAGAAATCCAAACCTCTTTAACCTTTAATTTCAGTCTGTGTGGGGGGCAAACGTCTCCTCACAGGAAGCATCACGATGGTCTATTCTGGATTTATAATTATACATGTCGTATAACGACGTCGTGTGTGGGGTTTGTTCCAGGCTCTGGAAGAGGAGAAGCTTGTGTACGAGCGGAGCAACAGTAAAAGCATTTACCTGAACGTTGCGGTGAACACGCTGAAGAAACTGCGCGCTAAGAGCCAGACCTCCGCTGCCCCTGCCCCCCCGACTGCCCCCCTATACATCAGTATGGAACAGATTTAACTGAATTTGTTATAACGACTGAAATGTGTAACTGTGTTTGTGATGTTTTTATTTGTGATTGATCGAAGTCGGTTTTGTTTTTTAGGGAAGTCCTCCTCATCAGCCAACCGGAGAGCGCTCTCTCACCAGGACGTTCTGGGTGGTCGACTGGCCGCTACGACCAGCTACACCATCAACCGCACAGGCAAACAGCAGGAGCTCGAGCTCAAAGGTATGAAACACTTGGTTTGAGGGCTGTGTTTCTATGAGAGGTTATCTGTGTCTTTCTGACCGTGTGTTTCTCTTGCTGTATGTTGATGTGCGTGTGTGTGTGTGTGCGTGCCCGTGTATCTGCAGGTGCGGTTCTTTACCACAAACTGAAAGCATATGTTCTGAGTGAAGAACAGCTGCAGGAACACGGTTACCCCAGACCTCACCCAGAACGTTTGGGTCACGCAGTCGTCTATAATGTTCCAGAGAAGAAGAACCTTGATCGTATGAACCTTTACTACTCTGTTATATATACTAGGGCTGTATTCAACTACAAATTTTCGTAGTTGAATCTGATTCGTCAGATTTTCCCTATAGTCGACTGATAGTCGAATCAGTTAAAATTTCACCACAAGATGGCGCTATAAGCATAGTTTTTAAAAAAGATTTTTTTTTTATATTTTACTTGTTTTTCTAACAAAAGAAAACCTTTTTTTGTTTGTTTTTCTTTTTTTTCTAGAAATTATGATTTTTATTTGACAAAAGTCTATATATATAACGAAGATAAAGACATTTCATGTAAAAACTAATGCTTAGCAGCAGCCATGGGCGCCCCCATGTGGTCAAAATGGTACATTCGACTATGAGGTTCATAGTCGACTACGGTTCTCCGAATCGAATCGTCGAATCAGCGAATATTGCAGCTCACCCCTAATATATACTATATATACTATACCCCTAATATATAGTATATATAGTATATATACTATATATCACCCCTAATATATACTATATATACTATATATATATATATATATATATATATATATATATATATATATATATATAGTAGTGTGTGTGTGTGTGTGTGCGTGTGCAGTTCTACAGGATGCTCATATTTTCCTGAAGATCATGATCTTGCACTTCAGTCATAAAGCTACGAGCCTCTTTGTTATGGTTAACACTTTTAGACTGACTCTGAGTTGCTTTGTCGTCGTGCGTTTCAGCGTTCTCAAAGGTGTGCTGCAGATGTGGCGCAGATTACAAGGTCAACGCCAACGGAAGCTGTGTGCGAAAGGAGGAGTGTCACCACCACTGGGGCAGATTACGCCGATATAAAGGTGAGGGGCTTTGCACTCTGTGTTAATCAGAAAAAATTCTCCGTATGATTTTCTTTATTTAAATATTGTGAATGTGGTTCACAGTGTCGGGAGGATGGGAGACTCAGTACAGTTGCTGTTCAGGTGCAGTTGGCACTCCTGGATGTCAGGGGGCTAGAGTAAGGCTGCTGTTGGTTACTTTACATTGTTTAGCATCAAGATTTAAAAAAAAACCAAAAAAAAAAAACAACCTTGCAAACAGAGTGATTGAGTCGCGTCATTCTGGGTTTCAGCAACACGTGCAGGATGGACGTAAGGAGTCTCTAGATGGTTACGTGAAGACGTTCAGCAAACAGTTACCGACCGATGGGAACGGCGGCATGTACGCACTGGACTGCGAAATGGTGAGGAGATGAGGATCACAGATCTACAGTTCGTTACAAGCTGACCAATCTGCATCATATATATATATATATCACGGTGGCTTAGTGTTTAGCATGTTCTCCTCTCAGCACTAGGGATTCCCGGTTCCAATCCCCATCTGGGTGGAGTTTCCATGTTCTCCCCGTGTCCGCGTGGGTTTCCTCCGGGTTCTCCGGTTTCCTCCCACAGTCCAAAAACATCTATCAAGTCAATTGAATTCTCCAAATTGCCCCATATAGAGTGTGTGAGTGTGTGCCCAGCGATGGATTGGCGCCCTGTCCTGGGTCTATCTGCCCAGCGCCCAAAACGTTCTCCCCTGGATGGGCATGGGGAACCCCCCCACGACCCTAATATAGGATAAAGCAGGAGATAATGAATGAATGAATATATATATATATATATATATATATACATGCTCATGACTCATCTGTCAGATATACTCTTTATATAAATAAATGTCTTTATATTTTTTCTTTAGTGCTACACAAAACAAGGCCTGGAGCTGACCAGAGTGACCGTCATTGACTCGAGCCTTAAAGTGGTTTATGACACATTTGTAAAGCCAGAGAGTAAAGTGGTGGACTACAACACAAGGTAGAACTCACACACACACAAGCATGGTGGTGTCAGTATCGTGGTTTGGGCCATACAGCACCCCCCCCCCCCCCCAATCCACCCCTAACCTCTCTGTGTCGGTGTTCAGGTTTTCTGGCGTGACCCAGGAGGATCTGGAAAACGCCACCATGAGGCTGCGCGACGTACAGGCGGTGCTGCTGAACATGTTCAGTGCGGAGTCCATTCTGATTGGTCACAGTTTGGAAAGCGATCTCTTCGCTCTGAAGGTAAAACCCACACAGTCCTTTGCCGTCCTCGGGTGTGTGTGTGTATGTGTGTGTAAGTAAGTGGAGGCTGTTTATTTTTCAGCTGCTGCACAGCATGGTGGTCGACACGGCAGTGGTGTTCCCGCACCGCCTCGGCCTGCCGTACAAACGCGCCCTGCGCAACCTCATGGCTGATTACCTCAAACGCATCATCCAGGACAACGGTGAGACGCCTGAGATCAACCCTAGATTCTTTTTTTGCAGCTTTTTAGGTTGAAATATTTGAAGCAGCCTGTCTGGTATCAACAACCACGACACAGTCAAGAGCAACACGCCTGTATTTTCGTCGTGACCGTTGGTACATTTTGGTAAATTCTTCACCTCTCTTTTGCAGTGGAGGGTCACGACTCCAGTGAAGACGCCGCAGCCTGTATGGAGCTCATGATGTGGAGGATCAAAGAGGATACCAAGGTCAAGAGATGACCTCTGACCCCCGTGGACATCCTCGCTTTGCTTTTTTTCCAATAGCATCCTGTGTATCGGGATCCAGGGGCAGTGAGAGTGCGTGAGAAAGAGAGAGAACGTCGAGTTCTCATCAAGAGCGCTGTTTCTGCCTCGGACGGGCCAAAGAGTAAGAGACTGCGAGAGCGAGGAGGAGGATGAGGAAGAAACAAGGGATGATGCCACTACCACTTACAGAGAAGGTAGAGTTTCTGCAGACTGGGCCCGGCTCACGTGCTTTTTAATACGAACGCAGTATCTGAACCATCTTTTTATAACGGCACACTTAATGAGGAAGTGAAGGGCAGTCGGTGTTCATGGCTGGCCCACGTGGTTTGTAACGATCCTGCTTTCGTCTGAACGGCAGGGAGTCCGGCTGCTGCCTCCAAAGACTTGATATTGCACTGCATTAACACAAAGGCATTCTGTTCAGCACTGATGTAATGATAAGTCCTTATACGGCTGCACAGTATTAACGCAAGTGCTGGAACTGCATCCCATCAATAACAAATAAAATAAATAGCCCCGCATTTCAGCCCAACGTATCAGTTTTAAGGAGCGACATCATGTTGGTAGCAACGATTGAGAGCCTTACTGTGATTTCGGCATCGCAGCAGCTGATGATATAAGATGTAACGGACCCTTCGTCAGTCTAATTTCAGAAGCCTCATGTTTATCACTGTGAAGCTGGGAGCACTCGGTGTGTGTAGTCTGTAAGCAGACTACAGTTAGACTTGTTTACATGTGTGTTTTTTTTTTTATTATTATTATTATTATTATTATTGTCTTCTGGCATCGCGTCATGAGAAGACTCACCCACAGCATCACCGCTGTTCCTTATATGAAGTTAATAACACCGATTTAATGTACATATGCTGTAAATAGGATTAAATGACAGACTCTCTGATGTCAGTGTTATATACCTTTGTTAAAAAAAATAATGAAAATGCGACGTGAGCGCCAATTTACTGCCCAACTGAAATAAACGATCTGTCACATCATCTCGCCCCTGTTTCTACAGTCAGTGTGTATAGTGTGCTTTGAGTGACAGACTGTACAGATGCCGTTTTGGACCGTGTACCTATTTCGTTTACTTTTTTTTTTTATACCTCTTCAGAAGGAGGTCATTTTTGTACCTTAAAGCACAGATATGGATGTTCAGATATTTGTGAGCATCCTCCTACGGAATAAAAAAGAAATATCAACACGTATAGTGTGCTTTAGATGTTTTATTATACGGTCAGCCATAATAACCAAAATAAATCCCATACCTGCAATAATACACCCTCACCCCCCCCCCCCCCCCCCCCTGTATTAACTACATCTCCTTATTTATACACTGTGTCCATTTAATCATCTTCAGGTTAATTTTGTTTGACAGTGGAGCTGATATATAACGGATAATAAGTGTAGAAATAATGTGTGTAGCTAGAGGTGTAGTGTCTATAGATCAGGTTTTATATGAATTATCAGCTCTGTTAATATTTTTTAAACGTGTTAATTGAAGGGCGGCACGGTGACTTAGTGGTTTAGCATGTTCTCCTCTCAGCACTAGGGATTCCCGGTTCGAATCCCCATCTGGGTGGAGTTTCCATGTTCTGCCCGTGTCCGTGTGGGTTTCCTCTGGGTTCTCCGGTTTCCTCCCACAGTCCAAAACATGGATCGAGTCAATTGAGTTCTCCAAATTGCCCCATATAGAGTGTGTATTTGTGAGTGAGTGTGTGCCCAGCGATAGATTGCCCCCTGTCCTGGGTGTATCTGCCCAGCGCCCGAAACGTTCTCCCCTGGATGGGCATGAGGAACCCCCCCCACCCGTGACCCTAATAGAGGGTAAAGCGGAAGATAATGGATGAATGAATGTTAATTGAAGGTCTTGGCAGTATCACTACCTCACTGCCTTACCAGGTGGCGCTGGTGAGGCATGTCTGCCTGTCAGGTTTGTATTTCTTTGAAGATATTTTTCAAAGTAAACATAATTCATTTAGCATCAGAAGTGTCATTACCCATCATGCATCTCTGCTCTGTAACGGGGGGGGGGGGGGGGGTTGTCACAAGCTGGCTCTGATGTTTGAGATGTTCTGACCCATCTGAAAAAAGTTTCCCTTAACACCCCTCTCCAGGTTACAACGTTCTCACAACTGGAAGGCTTTAGCCTCTGTATCGGTGTGTGTGTGTGTGTGTGTGTGTGTGTCTCCTCATTCAGCAGATGCTCAGAGTGGGTCTTTCTTTGGCAGCTGTTTTATTAGAAAACAAAACTGAACAAAATGGGCAGAGTGAAGCTAAAAAGAGCCCCATTGTGTCCCCCGCTCTCCAGGCCCCAGTGTTTACCCCTCAGTTTCCATCTGACGGCCTGCCACACACACACACACACACCAGGTATTAAAAACCTCACATGGCAGGATCAATACACACACAAAGCTGCTCTTTAAAGAGTGATTTGGAGACTTAGGCATGTGGGACTGAGCAGCTTAGAGAGCTTTTCACTATCAAGTTCGATCACTGCACCTCTAATCACGTTTGGTTTGGGGTTTTGTGGGGGGGGGGGCGTTGTGGGTCTTCATGCAGTGTTTAATGTGTCTATAATGCTGACTTTACTATAACTGGGTTTAAGTTACTTTTTTTTATTATTGTGTATATTTATGATTTATGATGTGATTTAATTTTAAATTCTGGGTCCCATTTGATTGCAGGTCATGATAAAGCATCCTTAAGACTTAAGGACTTTGTCCAAGAGCACATATTGTCAAATTTGGTGAGGTTTGATCCACCAACCTTTAGATTGATAACCAAACATTCCCAACCCGTGAGCTTCCACATCTGCATCTTCTTAATTCATCAAATTTCAATGAGTTTATTTAGACTGAGTGAAGCTGAGCTGCCTCTCAGTCTTTGAGCTCCACTAATGTCACAAACCTAAAACTCTCAGGGCCAATACGGGGGGACTGGCAACCCCGTCTGACCTCAAGCTAGTCATTAACTCTGTCTTATTCAGAGTTTGTCTTGAGTGTAATCAGGATACGAGACTCCTTTCAATATTGATCTGTCACTCAGACCGAGTGTGAGAAGAAACGTACAAAGAGCCGGAGAAGGAGCATCGGAACCCCAACTCGCTGTCAGAATCTCTAAAACTCTGAACGTGAAGTTGGCGGTAAGGCAATTCACCCTGGTCAACGTACAGAGGTCATCGTTCTGATTTGTTAACAATATAAAACTTCAACTAAGAGAGGAAACTCCACCATCTCATTCCATGAAACATCATCCATGGAGCAGTGAGGGTTAAGTGTCCTGCTGAAGGGTTTCTAATGGCAACTAAATGCAGACCTGGGACTTGAACCCTCAGCCGCTGAGCCACCACATGCTGATCATCGTCTTCGGTCCATCTGTGGTTGAAGCGCCTTATTAAATCGTTGTGGTTGAACTGAGGCAGCAGTCTGTAGATGTTTTGTTGCTGAACTTTGTTCCAGGCCTCGTTCTCCTAAAGGACGCTGTGCATTAAAAACGACCAAAGTCTCGCAGCGGTATCTTGCTGTGATTTTACCTCTTCTGCCGTCCCGCTGGTTTGCATCCCTCACCCTGTAAGGATCAGAGGTCAGCTTTCGGCATCGATCTCCGCGGTGACGCATTCTTCACCCCCTCTTCAGTGCCTGAGCCACCCGATTGTGTGGTGGACGGATCGATGCCGTGCCCGTGTGTGGGCCTCATGGCTAAGCAGCTCTGCTTTGGATAACTGACAGCTCCAAAGCTCTCCCGTTGACAGCCACTTGTCAATACAAATTTCACCTATTGATGAGCAATTAAAGGAAGAAAGAGGAAGCTCAATGCGCTCATGAACTCCAACATCTGTTAAACAAGTGAGGTAAACAGAATCCGATATCGAGCACCTTAAAAGGCTTAATGAAGCCCTTTCAGTCCCCGTCTCCAGCCCCGCTGTAGTTTTAAACAATCTAAAGAATATTAAACACCGATCAGATGGTGCTCATCGATAACCGGCTGTGCAGGCTTGTCACGGGGGGCATGTGCTGTTTTCTATGTTATGAGGAGAACTTTTTATTATATGTGGAAAAAAACAGTGCCGTTTTAATGAATAACGTAATCTTTTTTATTTCTAGTCTGAACCTAAGCTGCTGCATTTGGAACCAATTGCAGTTTTCTCTTTGATTTATTTCATTTAATAATCTGTCAGAAGGATATTTCATTAACCCCAGTTTATTTTAGCAACCCCTGTAAACCTGAGTCTTTAAGTCACCTCGTTGCTGCCAGCTGAGACTTTTAAACTGTTGGAGGGGCTTAAGCCCACAATGCCTGGCTCAGAACTCATTAAAAATACAGAGCAAATATCCAACTAGGGAAATGTAAATAAAGAGGACACAGGCAGGGAAATAAGGTTCTGGTGTTAGGTGATCGACTTCCTTCTGCGGTTTCGTTAAACTGAATGTGTGGAGTGTGGAAATGTTAGAATGATGGAGGTAGAACTTCAGTGCAGGAGGTCGCAAGCTTCAAGGTACGTCTGTCGACAGCAGGATGCTGGACATGTGTAGGTGAGACGGGGGGGGGGGGGGTATAATAGAGTCTGTGGTGTACAGCAGAGGAGGCGGTAGATGAGGGACAAATGGATCAAGTGGATGAGGTAGGAATCTAACAAGGATGATGAGGTGAAGAAGATTAAAACAGAAAAACAAGAAGAAAAAGACTTTTACTTAAATGTAGAATTCTTTTTTTAGGTTTATTGGTTTGAGTTGCAGCGATGGATTGGCGCCCTGTCCTGGGTCTATCTGCCCAGCGCCCAAAATGTTCTCCCCTGGATGGGCATGGGGAACCCCACCGCGACCCTAATAGAGGATAAAGTGGGAGATAATGAATGAATGAATGGTTTGAGTTGCTCTTGATGCAATGAGATAAAATTACTAACATATTATATAACCAGATTGGCAAAATAACAGTAATAGTAAAACAAAGTTGTTTAAAGTTAGTTACACTTTTAACTTGATGAAAATTTGATCTTTAAAGCTCAGAGTTCTTTCGTTCACCGCTCCACCTGCTGCAATAGAAATTTGTACCCGCTGTCCATCTGAAATGCGCCTTGAGTAACAAAAGGTTGGGAACCTAAGAAATAAAACATGTCGACAAGTAAATACAAATAAAGCAAAATGAATCAAGATTGAGAAAAGTGAAGCGGATTTGAGGTGGTAACTCAGAGGTGAAGTACAGAGGTGGAGATGGGGGTGGGTGTGCACAGTTGTTGTAGCTTCAGAGGAGGAGACTGGGTCACACACAACCAGTGTCTTTGTGCTGCCCTAATCCTCCCAGGCAACGCAGCTCTGGCCAGGTTTCATCGTAAAAAAAAAAAGTGCCATGAAATAAGTACTTTATTTCTTAGCAGCAAATCTCCGCTAATCCTTCAGTCTGAGGAGACAAAGGCTTCTGAGCCAGAAGCTTTAAACGGGGTTCAAGGTCTGTGTGCCACCGGAGCTCTTCTAAATGACTTACTTTAAACAGACACTAACGTAGCTTGACAGGCAAGAACATTGCAAAGAATGGACAGAGAATGGACAGGACTGGATTCAGGGAGAAAGTAAGAACTCACGTTCTGGAAACAGATAGCTGAAGGAGGAGGGTCATGTCCCAGTACGTGTTATAGATTATATATATATATATAGTGTAGCTTTTCTAATAATTAGATTGCAGTGTTTTATCTGTATATACATCAGCTTTATTTATACATCTCCTTTAAATGAGCTTTTATCATCCACTATTAAAAAGGTTAAAAGAAATTAGAGTGTATTGATCTGTTTACTGTGCACAACAATCAGGATGCTGACTGGAAGGATGTATGGGTTCATGAACAGTTTTATAACGTGAACGTAAGGCACTGATTTATTGATTGATAGTGTGGTAGTTAGGGTGGAGGGGTTAATAGCTATGGATGGATAAATGGGTGGATGGACAGAGAAATCAGTAGCAATAGATAAAACTAATCGGCCGAGTGTCTTTCATTTATGACGTTACAATTACTGTAGTACATATGGGATCTGAGGGCAATGTAAACCATGTAGACAAACACTCGACTGAAACCAAATCTGACAGCAAAGACTGAAAAGAGGACGGCGCGTCGAAAAGGCTCGCAGCCTCAGAGATTAGCACAACGCTTTGTTTTAATTGTTTTAACGGAGAGGGGGAGTGAAACAGTCGCTAAACAGAGAACAGCCTTTGTCTAAATCTCCCAAGATTTTGGTATCAATAGATTTTAGGAAAAATCCAAGTCCCCTAAACCCCTTCGTCTTCCCCCTCCTCATCATCACTAATCCGGCCTAATGCCTTCCTCGTCATTGGCTAATCGCTGAGGTAGGATGGCACTTCTGCCTTAAATAATGGAGGCTTTTGGCTCACAGTGTCTGTCCTGAAACCCCGAGACTCTCAGCCTTCAAAAAAAAAAGACCTGAATCTGAACTTTTGAGACTTTTAACTCGAAACTTTTTGCTCTTTGGAATTTATGATCGGTGAAGACGGTCATCTCGATACACCTGCTGGCCTAAACATTCGAGGTGATTTAATAACTTTGGCTTTTATACTTTTAAATGCAGTTTAAAAGTGTCCGTGTGTAAGGCTTTGTGTTTTTACAGCCCGTCGTGATGAGTTCTTCGTATTTCTGTGGATTTTACCCCACGCTGTGGTACGACCTCCACCAGCAGATGGCGGCAGAGCGGTACCGGCTTTCTGACGCCGGCCGGACCTTCACCGTGGCGGAGCGGCTGGCGGGTAAACGCTGACTGCGTGCGGCCTGCGGTTTCTTCTTTAGAATAAATACTAAACTCGATCATTTTAAACACCAAAATCAATGCACACGTCATTCAGGTGTTAGATTTGGTTCTGTGTTTTGTTCCCTCGACACATTAACACTCACAGCACTGCAGATCAGATCTGATATTATTTACCAGACACCTTTATTTGCCAGCTGACAAACTATTACAGTTACAGTTTGTGGTTGGCGCCTGGCATCAAGGAAGGAAGTTCACAGACAGGCGGTGGAGGATAAATCAACCCACAGTCACGGCCAAAAGTTTTGAGAATGATACAAATATTCATTTTTACAAAATCTACCGCTTCAGTTTTTAAAATGGCAATTTGCATATACTCCAGAATGTTATAAAGCGTGATCAGCTTAACCGCAATTAATTGCAAAGTCAATATTTGCCTAGGCGGCACGGTGGCTTAGTGGTTTAGCACGTTCGCCTCTCAGCGCTAGGGATTCCCGGTTCGAATCCCCATCTGGGTGGAGTTTCCATGTTCTCCCCGTGTCTGCGTGGGTTTCCTCCGGGTTCGCCGGTTTCCTCCCACAGTCCAAAAACATGGATCAAGTCAATTGAGTTCTCAAGATTGCCCTGTGTGTGTGTGTGAGTGTGTGCCCAGCGATGGATTGGCGCCCTATCCTGGGTGTATCTGCCCAGCACCCAAAACGTTCTTCCCTGGGTGGGCATGGGGAACCCCCCCGCGACCCTAATAGAGGATGAAAGCGGGATTTAATGAATGAATGAATGAATATTTGCCTAGGCGGCACGGTGGCTTAGTGGTTTAGCATGTTCTTCCTCTCAGCACTAGGGATTCCCGGTTCGAATCCCCATCTGGGTGGAGTTTCCATGTTCTCCCCGTGTCTGCGTGGGTTTCCTCCGGTTTCCTCCCACAGTCCAAAAACATGGATCAAGTCAATTGAGTTCTCCAGATTGCCCCATGTAGAGTGTGTCTGTGTGTGTGTGTGAGTGTGTGCCCAGCGATAGATTGGCGCCCTGTCCTGGGTGTATCTGCCCAGTGCCTGAAACGTTCTGCCCTGGATGGGCATGGGGAACCCTCTCCCCTGGATGGGCATGGGGAACCCTCTCCCCTGGATGGGCATGGGGAACCCCCCCCTGGATGGGCATGGGGAACGAACCCCCCCCCCCAAACCCTAATATAGGATAAAGCGGAAGATAATGAATGAATGAATATTTGAAAATGAACTTTATCCCCCAAAACACATTTCAACTTCATTGCAGCCCTGCATTAAAAGGAGCAGCTAACATCGTTTCAGTGATTGCTCCATTAACACAGGTGTGGGTGTTGATGAGGACAGGGCTGGAGGGCTTAATCTGTCATGATTAAGTAAGAATGACACCACTGGACACTTTAAAAGGAGGCTGGTGCTTGGCATCATTGTTTCTCTTCTGTTAACCATGGTTCTCTCTAAAGAAACACGTGCAGTCATCATTGTACTGCACAAAAATGGCCTAACAGGGAAGAGTATCACAGCTAGAAAGATTGCAGAGTGTAGGTTTGGAAGGAGATCGAAGATCGTTCTGTAGGCCTGAGTCAGTGCTTTGTATGAATGTACAATTTTCGAAGGTTTATCAGAATCAGGTTTATTCGTCACATGCGTAGATATACATGGTACAGCCAGCAGTGAAATTCTTACCTGACCTCTCCATAGAAAGTTTAATTGTTAATTAGTAAAGGATAAGAAAAATAGAAGAATAAAGATAAAAATAAAGATAAAAATAAAATTTAACTCTGTATATACACTGTGCAAATGGAATTATAAAGGGAGTTGTGCTTCAGTGCAAATATTGCAGTGCAGGGTTACAAGTTATTTTAGACATGAAAGTGTTGTGGGTGAGATTATGGTTTGAGTTAGAACACTTGGGGAGAGATGAGGACCCACACTGACAAGTTTTGTGGACTAAAGAGCCCAAACCTTCATCTGCCTCCAGGGGATTAGTGAAATAAAAGTGCAAGTCACTTGACCAATTTCAGTTGGCCTGGAACTACAGTGATGGTCATGCATGTAGGTCACATAAAGATGAACTCTGCTGATTCTCATTGAATAGATAAAAAAAATATCTAAACATGATTGTAAGTTAAATAAATGTATTGTTAAATATTGTATCTGTACATGTGACAAATAAAATTTGATTTAGTTTTTTTTGTTGTTGTTGCTTGACATTTTGTGCTATGCTTTTCTAAATATTTTTCAGAGCTAATTCTGGAAGCACGCTATGGAAATCACCAAAAGCAGCGCCGAAGCCGAACTGCCTTCACAGTGTCGCAACTGCAAACGCTGGAGAAGACCTTCCAGCAAAACCACTATCCTGATATAGCCACAAGAGAGAGACTGGCCATGTGCATCAATCTTCCTGAAGCGCGGGTCCAGGTGGGAACACCGTAGGATTAATAGAGCAGTTCAGGAGAAATTCTCCTTAATTAAAGCTAAATTAATAAATGTACACGAAGGAACTAAAACATTACTTTATGAGGATTCATGAAAATGTTTGATGGATTGTGATTTAATGCTTAACATTCTGGACTTCAGACCTGAAAACTGGTTTAAGGTTTAATCCTTAATGCATCCACTGATGGCTAACGAGATACTCATCTATGAATTGTTAAGATGCTGAAGTTGAAATGGTTTGTTGTAATAAAACTCTGTCCTCCGTCAGGTGTGGTTCAAGAACCGACGTGCCAAGTTCAGGAAAGGACAGCGTTTTGAACCTCTGCTTAAAAGATGCAGTGCAGAATCTTCAGATCATGTGGATGAAGAGCCTACAGACGGAGAGAAAAGTACTGATTCACAGAGGTCCAGCCATGATATCAGCCGTGTGGTCTGTACCAGCACTTCTTTAGAGGGGACTCAATTCCAGTCTCCCTCTCAGCTACATTCCCATAATGCTCTTCACCCGTTCGTATTTGGAGATCATCAACAGCATATGAAGCTACAATCTCAAGGCTTTCTGATGTCACCTCGACCTTTCTCTGCCTTCTGCTCACCTGGCATTAAGACACAGAGTAACGGAGCAGAACTTATGCCACTGGGTAAATGCAGCAGCCTGGGGCATTATAGCACTGAACCCATGGCTCACACGAGTCTAAACATGTAGCTAAACTCCTGAAGTAAAAAAAAAAAGACACAAACCCTGTGGACAGCTGAAAGTGTTATGAGAGTTCTCCAGTGTTGGGAGGGAGAACGTTGGAATCATGGTCTATGTTGAATGCAGTTTAATCTCCTTGAATGTTGTCGCTATGATATTATACAAGCCAGTTATCCAGATCAGGGTCACCAGCCGAGCCTGAGCCTATCCCAGTATCTCTAGGGTAAAGAGCAAGAATACATCCTGGAGAGGTCACCAGTGCAAAACAGGACAGACAGCCAAACAAGGTCAACGCAACATTCAGTGCATCTATTGATCACTGTATTTTTTTTTGGGGGGTGGGGGGCGGATATTTGGAACTTCACAAGATCAGAAGACAGTGAGAACTGAACCCCGGACCTTTTTGTTGGGACAGATTAGAGATTTTTGCTGGGCTGCTTCATGTACAGTACATTTTGCAAAACCTTAATTTTTAAAAACATTTTTAAAAGTCTATTTTTAGCAGAATTAGATACAGAGAAATGTATGTTTTTCAAACTGTATTTGAGATCGTGCACGACATTTACTTTCTGACTGAAGTGACTGTCATGGATCTTATTTTTTGCATTTTTTTTATTGAATTGCTGTTGAATCGCTGAATTCGTCGAAGATTTTGTCATGTTACTGAGTCCTGAGAAAAGTTCACCAGCCGCAAATTTTCAACGAGCAGCACTTTTTGAGCTTTGATGGAGTATTATTCATTCATTAGCTTCCACTTAATCCTCTACTAGGGTTGTAGGGGGGGGGGGGGTTCCCCATGCCCATCCAGGGGAGAACGCTAATCTAGGTTGCCAATCTATCGCTGGGCACACACTCACTCACAGAGACGCACAAGCAAACACACTATATGGGGCAATTTAGAGTATTTAATTTACCATGTATTCATGTTTTTGGACTGTGGGAGGAAACCAGAGGAGATGGAAATTCCACACAGATTGGAATCTCCAGCTCTGAGAGGCGAATGTGCTGACCACTAAGCCACTTTGCCACCCTTAAGGTGAATTGAATGCTCTAAATTGCCCCATTATGTGTGTGTGTGTGCCCAGCAATAGATTGGCGCCCTGTCCTGGGTGCATCTGTCCAGCGCCCAAAACGTTCTCCCCTGGTTGGGCATGGATGGACCCCTCCATGACCCTAGTAGAGGATTAAGAGAAAGATAATGAATGAAGGAAAAGTGGCACAGAGAGGTAGCTGTGACCTATTGTGCAGCGAGTGGACACCAAGTTTAAAATTCAGATCCAGGCGCTTATTATTATTATTTTTTTTTTTTTTACACCTGACCATCTGATAAAACACTAGAGTTCAGATTAGAGGTATTTAGTCCTATTAATAACATCTAGCTGGCTTAGTGGTCAGCACGTTCGCCTCTCAGCGCTAGGGATTCCCGGTTCGAATCCCCATCTGGGTGGAGTTTCCATGTTCTCCCCGTGTCCGCGTGGGTTTCCTCCGGGTTCTCCGGTTTCCTCCCACAGTCCAAAAACATGGATCAAGTTAATTGAGTTCTCTAAATTGCCCCATATAGAGTGAGTTTGAGTGTGTACCCAGTGATGGATTGGCGCCCTGTCCTGGGTGTATCTGCCCAGCGCCCGAGACGTTCTCCCCTGGATGGGCATGGGGAACCCCACCGCGACCCTAATAAAGGATAAAGCGGGAGATAATGAATGAATGAATGAAATAACATCTACACCTTTTAATGCACTGCTGCTGTTTATGACTCAGCTGACGTGTTGGGGGAAATACTTAAGAAAATAAACATACAACATGACCACCGTGTAAAAGTGTTTTTTTTTGTTTTTTTTTTAATGTTTAATAGGTTGTGCTTTTGTAATATGGTTTAAAATATATATAAATAGAACGACTGAAGGCTTTGGGTTCGATCCGGATCTTTAGTTCAGGAGTTCAGTGGCAGTGACGTCGCTGACGCCGCGCGCTCGCGCTCGCGCACTCCGGCCGGCAGGCTTAAAGAGATAAGGACTGAAACCCGCGGCGGCGCGACGGAGCCCCAACGACCCCGAAACGCTGGAACATGTCCTCACCCGACGGCCGCGTTCAGACCGACAGGTAAACCCGCACCGACCCCGCCCGCCGCCTCACACGGCGACGGGAACTCCGGCGACATTTTGCTTTGGTTAGCTGACACAGCTCGACGGCTAAAAACTAACGACGGCTGCCCCTCCGCACCCGTTTTCCGCCGTCGCCGTCCCGCCTCCTCCTCCATAATTGGCCGGTCGTCGTCGGAATATATCTCGTTAGTCAATGAGCGCGCAGGAAAGTAGTCGTTTTGGCCAATCGCTCAACGGCAAGGCGGAGTGCGGGTGGGCAAAATCACAGGCTCCTTTTCAAGAGCGGCGTCCACGGGCTGCGTCCCAAATCGGCTACTCCCTCACTAAGTAGTGCGTCCTAAATTCGAAGCGCTCCGTCCAGTTCCGCCCTACGTCGCCACACTATTTAGCGACGTTTGGCGTCGATTGGGACGACGCCCGGGTAAGAAATGGATTATTAGCTAAGCAGAGTTCTGAAGGTTTTGGACGGTGAGTGAAATATTCGGGTTTCTGTTGTGAATTCGTCGAGGACTTTAGTTTGTATTTGTTTTATGGGATTATTTATAAACACCGAGGGCTCCGTCAGCGGCGTCTGTCCAGATCCAACTTAAATGACAAGCGTGCAAACTTAATCCAGTGGAGTTCAAATGGAACATTCGATATTCAGATGTATTTAAATGATCGGCTCGATTGTGTTCCTTTAAACGTCAGCGTGTGATGAAGTTTAGAGCAGAGGAGCAGAGGAGTTGGAGGATTTAATGTTGTGAAGGTGGAGAGAAACAGCAGGAGCAGCACCAGCTACGGTTTCCTCAGCGTGAGTGTGTTTCTGTTTAAAATAAAATTCAGTCATCAATTCAATCATCAAACTAATTTTTAGTCGGTCTGAATACAAACCTGCTGTTTTATTCAGGACTAAAGATGAATGTCTGAATGTTTTGAATGATTCACACACACACAGAGCTGGACTGCAAAGCTCATCGCTACCAAACATGTAGCTGAGAACTATAAACTGGAAACCCCGTGTTCATTTACATTCTTCTTTAATGTCCTTTTCCGACAGAGTGGCTCCTAAAACACAACCTCGCTGTGTTTAAAACATAATTATTTATAATAACTGTTATAATAAATGTCTGACCTGTGAATACAAACTCCTAAATAAACCCATTTTCTTCAAATAAACGTAGTGCACGATGTAATTCTACAATTACATTCTGTAAGCTGTCTTATTTTTCTATATACTGTGTTTGTCCCATTTACTCTGTTCTTTTAAGGTCTGGTCCACCACTGGAGTGGGTAGTATTAGGGTGGTGGACTTAGCCTTGCAGTGTTACTGAGTGGTGGTTTGGTGGTGGTGTGTTGCTTTATTTCATTCATTATCTTCCGCATAATCCTCTACTGGGGTGGGGGGGGGTTCCTCATACCGATCCAGGGGGGAATGTTTCGGGGACTGGGCAGGTACACCTAGGACGGTGCGCCAATCTATTGCTGGTCTCTCTTACTCCCACAGACACACACTATTGGGCAATTTAGAACATTCAATCACCTTGAATCCATATCTTTGGACTGTGGGAGGAAACCGGAGAACCCAGAGGGAACCCACACAGACATTGGGAGAACTTTTTTTTTCTCTTTCTTTTTAAAAAAACATATTCAAATGGCTTAATCAGATATTCTCTGAATACTATATTCTTTGTTAACTGTCGTTATATGGTTTCCACTGGTGGATAATTACTGCACTGTAATTCCATCTCAACCCTT
Source organism: Corydoras sp. C115 (assembly GCA_019802505.1). Taxonomy (NCBI): domain Eukaryota; kingdom Metazoa; phylum Chordata; class Actinopteri; order Siluriformes; family Callichthyidae; genus Corydoras; species Corydoras sp. C115. The sequence goes on from JAFMOC010000162.1 coordinate 67,976, forward strand.
TAGCAGTAAAAATAGTAATACAGAAACAGATTATGCAGAAAACATTAGCAACGCTGCTGTTGCTTCATGGAAAAATGCACTTAAACCAATCAATGGCCACCAGGAAGCATGCCTGCACACTAACTGTGTTAATTTACCATCACGACTCATTTATGTGGCATTTATTATTTAAAATGGACCGATCGCGGCATTCATATGCATGTAGTGTAAAGCATCACTGTGGGTTAAGTTATTAAAAAAGTATTATGTAATCTTCATGGCAACCTCGGTTTATAAGCAACAAACTACTTTAGAACATATCGATATGTATATATACATTTTCACAGTTCATGTTTAGTGAATAACCTGAACCTGTCCGAAGGAACCATGAAGCGATGACTTGACGGTAGTTTGGAATATATGGAACATATAAACACTGTATGCTGTCCAATATATGAGAGGATGATTCCTCAGTGCATCACGCCAACCGTTAAACGTGGAGGAGGAAGCCTGAGGGTCTAAGACTGTTTACTTAATATTCAGATTCTATGTTAATAAGCATTCTGTGTCACAAAACAAATCATGTGTCCCGTCTGTACAGTCAAAACACCAATGTAACAGTTTCTACCTGCTGAATCAGCCCAGGTTTAACTCGTCTGGCAGGCTCACTGCACCCTTAACAGGAAATTCAACCTAAAGCACACAGGGCTTTGATGGCCTGGATTTTAACCACTGAGGAAATAAATATTTAACTATAGAATCTATAATAGCAATTATAAAAAAAGGTAAAGTGGGTTATATGGTCTGAGATACCGGGCGTGTAAGATTTACAGTCCTGTGCAAAATGAAATGGGTCAATAAAACAAAAAATCATCAGAATTTTAAGTAAGACTCAAAAATGATAATCCAGACACACAATCTGTATGGAAGGGTTGGAATATAGTTTTGAAACACTGAAACCTGAAGGTGTTTTATTCAGTCACATTGCCTCTCGTGTTTAAGATCAAGCTCTTGGCTGTGCATTGTGCACACACACACACACACACATATATATATATATATATATATATATATATATATATATATATATATATATGCATCCAACAGTTTGGGAAGGCCTTTTTTGTGCCAGCAGGATGGTGAGCGAGTACACTGTGCCGGGTTGTGAATGAGTTTGGTGTGGGAGAGTTAAAAAAAGGAGATTGTGAGCCAGTTTTTCTCGCCCAATCATGTTTTTCTGACCAATATGTTTGTCGTTTAAGTTCATTTCTTTGCTGCAGACGTGTGTTTGCAAAGTTTATCTTCAAATAAGGAAACATGGATGGGAACTGAGGTACTAAAACTATCAGCATGGGCATTATGACATTAATGACCCGTAGAAGGTCATGTCAACAACATGAATCTATTTACACTTGATATTTGGTAGATGTTTTAACCCACAGCATTTATAAACGGTGAAATGTTACAGCTGGTAGTTCTGAGATTTAAAACCTTGAGAAACACCATGTTATATGTTATATAAATATGTTCAGAAACCAATATCTTTTCTTTTGTGTACATTTTTACAATTCTAATTTTAGTGTTTTTATTCATTCGTTATCTTCCAGGTAATCCTCTACTTGTGTCGTGGGGAGGGGGTGCTTATCCAAGAACATGCTAAACACCAAGCCACTGGGCTGCCCAGTGCTTGTATTATTTTTTAAATATAATGTGTACTTATTGTTTATGAGTGTGTGGTGGCTCAGTGGTTAGGCTGTTGGGCTATCAATCTGAAGGTTGTGGGTTCAAATCCATTGAATTAACCAATGTGGGTCCTGGAGAGGATTCTGTGTTCTGTATATTACTGTACACAGAAGACCGTGCAGATGCAGACGACTCTGCTGACTGATCTGTAAAGTCCTTATTATGAGGTTTGTGGGTTTTTAGCCTCACTCTCAGTCTCACCTCCACTGGTCGCTATTATGGTTACATTTTCAATAATGCTTTTTAAAAAAAAAAACTATTAAAGATAAAGCCCTGATACCCACCAGTGGTGAACACAGGGTCACCCAGTCAGCTTTGAAGGGCTGGATAAACCCGATATGAGCGTTGCTTGGCTTGTAATCTGCAACCGTTCTATTTCATGCTTCAAAATCCCATGACAAGAATTCATCCCGTTTTCATTTCGCATCATTCTAAACGTAATAAATGCTCTTGCACCTCCAGACACTGGATAACAGGTCTATCGTTTAAAAATACACCAGTCACTCGGATCAGAGTGTAAATGCCCCATATTGAAGTGTTCTCCAGATATTCAGAATCAGTAATGTTTTATTTCTTTGTATAATTTGGTCTAAAGTCTGCTATTGGCTTGGTTGAAGCTCAGCTCATTGTCCATGGGTTTAAAGATTCTCCTGGAGTCTGATGTAATGGGTGTGTTTTCATCATTTTGAACGATGAAATGGATGATGTAGAACTCTGGAGAGATGGAGCTGTTAATAGATTATGTTTGGTGTGTGATCAGTCTCAGTGCAGATGAGATGTGTATTTTTTTTTTTCCACCTAATCCATTCTTACACTTTTTTGTTTTTGAATGTCCTACAGATATCTAGTGTGGAGTGTGTACTTCTGGATCATCTGAACCCGTGTGTGTGTGTTCCTCTGAACTGGACTAATCTGGACATGAGGATTTCCATCGTTCTTCAGGACTGACTCAGAGAAACGAACCATGCGGAGTCTGAGCGGAGGCTGCACGGTGGCCGTTTGGATCCTGTAGCAGGACTTGTGTGTGTGTGTGTGTGTGTGTGTGTGTGTGCGTGGCATGCTTGCACACGCGCAGCGTGGATGTGTGCATGTTATGTGGGTGTGTGTGTCTGTGTGGTGTCCGTATGTGAACGCATCCTGATTCAGGCTGTGCCATGCTGCGCTGAGGGGTCACCCCCAAACCGAGAAACCCCCTAGTGGATTTATATGAAGTTCTGCGTTGTTCTGGATTCTTCAAAACGGAGGATTTACAGCCGACCAACTTTGCATGTTTTAGGGACATTGAGATCCCCCCCCACCCTCTCTCTTCCCAACGCCGGACCTTTTTTTTTTTGACGCCTCTCTGCTTTGTATGGCCGGCGAGTAACCGTGGAGAGGCCGGGGTATCACAAGCTTATGGATTTTGATAAGAGAGGAGGGAGGGCAGAGACTGAGGAGCCAAGGAGGATGTCTAAGACGGCTGGCGGAAAGACTGCACATCACGGACGGGGCCCGGGCACCAACTCTGGGGTGCTTATGGTCGGACCCAACTTCCGAGTGGGCAAAAAGATTGGATGTGGTAACTTTGGAGAGCTGCGGCTTGGCAAGAACCTCTACACCAACGAATATGTGGCAATTAAGCTGGTAAGTCTGGCTTGGGCGGAGGGGGGGTCCTTATACCTGTGTTATAACATCTCCTGTCAATCATGATTAGGTTGAGTACATGTCTTAAACGATCCCAGCAAGCCTGATTACTTTCCAAAAAACCTGGCATCGTTTAAGGGAGGATGGTTCAGAGGCCTTCTGGCTCTGCTGTTGGTGGTGAGCCTGGTTCCACTTCTGCTGCATGTTCATGAAGGGTATAAACAAGGTTCCACTGGTGAAGGTTCCAGGCCTACTCACTCCCGTCCTCTCCCATGCTTTGGCAGTAGTGTCACATGCTGATTTGGCTCATTATATATTTGCGTTAATGAGCAGGTGAAATGTTGTACCATGTTCTGTTGTATCAGTAGATGCCTTCAGTTATCGTTCTCCAGATGGCACGGACTCCGTCTACTAGCGCACATCTCCAGCATTCAGACCATCTGGCATGAACTCGCACTGAGAGAACTCTGGTTCTGGTTCACAGTGTCAACATATAGTTTTCTTTTTTCTTTGCGTTATTTAGAGTTTTCGGTTTTGTTTCCTGATGCAGTGGTGAACTGTGTTGGGTTACCGCGGTTTTCCAAAGTCCACCCAACAGCGTATGTAACCATATCATGGGTAGCGTCAAGGTATCTGATGCAGTTCCGTCTAAGAGCTCAAAGTTCACACATGCTCATCAGTGGTTTCTGCTTTTGTTCTACACAGACATGATATTTTTTTGACAGTTCTCTCACACAGTTTGGCTCGGTGTGCTGTGACATGATTCATCTTGGGTTTCAGAGACTGAACTATTGTTGGACACCATGTTAAGACTCACTCAGGATGTCAGTGTTGTGGAATGTCTTAATACCAAACTTTTAGTGAGTGTGTTTAAGAGATCAGATTCCAACTAAAATTAAGTTACCTGCAGAGTGAACCTGCTCGTATGCGCAGTTTATTGGTGTTAGAGATTTTATGATGTTCTACGTTCGTGCACTAAGAACATCAAGCTGTTGTTTTAACTGGGGGGGGTGGGGGGTGGGGGGGGGTTGGTGCCTGTGACGGACCACAGTGATGGCATTGTGTAAACACTGTGCATTGAGGCTTTTGTTCCTCATCGAACCCAAACCCCTCAGATTCAACAATATTTTAATTAGGTTCAGAAACCAAGCCGGAACTTCTAAGCGAGATCATGTGCAGTTAGAAAGTTTTAGGAAAGCCGTGCTGATGTTGACTCGTGTGTTTTCTTTATCTCACGGCTTCGTGTTCAGCAGTCTGTGATGGTTCTGTGATGCTCTGGTGTGATCACGGAGTTCTGATGAAGATGGGAAGCACAGACGATGCTGAAGATTTTACACACTGCTGTTAATTAACATGCCGGTGTGTTTTTTACTGAAATGTTGCTTTTTTTTTTTTTTACACTGCACAGTTTCACTACTTGGGGTACCTCGTCTCTCTCAACATCTACCTTTTACTTTAAAATTAATTTAGGTTCTTGTTCTTAGAAATAATCACTTATTTATTACTTCATCTGCTGAACAACTTAAAAAAGCAGGTTGTTTTTAATGTTCTTAAGTTTTTACTGTAGAAATGATGTTGCTAGGGTCAAGAACAAATGGCAGCTTGCAACACGAGCTGTGCGAATGCTCCTCCCGCTCGCACAGACGTAACTCACACCATGAAACTCGAGCACGAAGAGCTGATGCCGAGGAAGTCGCTGCTTAAATCCATTTTTGTCTCCTGGAAACTCATCTCTGAGCTTAGTGACGACTAAACTCTGCAACGAGCAGTGAGGTGCAGATTCAGAGTGACTTCAGTTTCCTAGGTTTTATTCACTGGTCATTGGTTTTGTGCACTATGTGTTAATGGGCTGGGGGGGGGGCTATTATATACCCTCTATTTTGGAAAATTGTATGCATGTAACTTTGAGAGAAGAGTCTGGGGAAGGCCATATTCTGTTCCGTCATGACTGTGGGGGTTGACTGAGTTTCATGCGTTTGAGTTTGCAATGGCAGCAGGTACACCAGCCAGCTTTCCTTAAAGGCCATTCATGTGCTGGATAAGAACTGCCTCCGGTCCTCTTTGTGTCCTGAGATGTCAGAATCAGAATATCTTTATTGTCATTATACCTGTTATAATGACATTTAGGTGCATTACTCTCAGGTGTTACAAAAAAAAATGTTGGACGAGAAGGGACAGGCTCACAAATTTTACAAATACTGTTGTGCGTTAATGGGACGGAATTCCAACATGCGTGCAACTGATAAAGTGACATTATTTTGTTATTTTAAATAAATTTCTCATGTGGCCTTTTGACAAATTGAGCTCCCCAGCCCTGATGTCCTGTTAACTTTAATGCATCTTAATCTGTTTAAAGCGTACAAGCCGTCTGCTTCGTTCAGACAGATGTGCGCAGATGTTACTGTTTCACTGTCGGTTTGGTGAGAGAACTGCTAAATGAGAAGTTGTGGTGAAGGCAGCCTTTTGAAACCACATGTGCACTTTCACCTCCGCGAGCGAGACCATAAAGTAATAAAGCAAACTCCCGGCCGTACTGGTTTCAAGCGGCTCTGTTTATCGGAGCCACATCAGAGTTCCAGCTGACAGCTGAAGATGATGTTGGGCTCTTTTACAGTTCTGGATTTGGTTGAGTTTAGAAGAGCTGGGGGTAATTTGCACAGTGAGCTGTCTGAGCTGGTGTTGCCTTTGTGCCTCAGCGGGTGAAGTGCAGTATAGAGCGGCTGTTTCCATTCCATTCCATGTTGGTACCATGCACCGATTAAACAGAACTCTCCTTGTTGGACCAAAAGCACCAAGTACCGCTGGAGAGTGGCAGCATGCTGTAGTGTTGTGGCAGCAGGGCTGGAGGTTTCATAGCTGCTGCATCAGGGACAGCAGTGACCCTTGCGGTCACCTCGTTACACACTCACACACGCGTTCAAAATAAAGAAAAGGACAGTCAGGATCAGGCAGAGAAATAGAGGACGAGTCTGAAAGACCTTTTTTTCTGTTCTTTAGTTCCTGGTCTGTAATTTTTAATCAATTAATTAATTTATTTCTGTTTAATCGGATTTGCACGTTTTCTTAAACCTGCTGCTGATGTCTTTCACTCACTCGTACACAGATGTCTGCATTTGGTTTAAATTGGACTGATTTTAAAAGTATGGATTAGAAAAATTCCTTCCTGCCCTGTGGGTGTGGTCGCTTAGTGGTTTGGGTGGTAGCTCCATGATTAGGATGTTTTCCTGAAGTTTGTGGGTTCCGTTCAGGCCCTTATGCCTTTCCACTCCTGGGGTGCTGCATCATGACCATGTGCTCTGACCCCAGCCATCGAGTCGGGGTTCTTTGGATATAATTGGCCGTAGAGTGATGCTGTAGTTCTTGTTACGACCCTATTTGGAACGCCAGGAGAACCTACACAGACACGTTGACTCAACCCAACTTTACCAGTATGAAATTTAAACAACATTAGAACCCTTTGTCCTGCTCACCTCCCTGAAATCACAAAGAAGGAACCTTTAATGGGAACTCTTGTCTTGAAGTCCATCAGAGACCAAAGTGTGACCTCCAACAGTTTTAAGACACAATACACACATTACGTTTCTATTTATTAGTCTCTTCATACTTTGACCTCAACGTGACACAAACATGAGGCTTTCATTTTCATGACTGGAACCACACCGGTCGGGTTGCAGTGGCTAAAACCACATAAGGAAGTCTTCTGGGGATTAACCCTTCGAGGCAGGAGTGCGACGGTACGGGAACGCCGTTTGCACAATGCAATTCCACTGGAAATCTCCCCGTTCTTGTTCAGCGTGTTCATCCAGCGCAACAAGAAGAAATTACGATAGAAGAAATTACTTTTATTGTTTTAATATACACCTGACCAGGGGCAACACATTTGCACAGATCGACTGATCGTTTCAGTGAAGACGTCCTGTTTATTGTTCGTGTAAATCTGCATGCGTGAGACCGACTCTTCCATCAGTCCTCTTTTATTTTGACGGTGTTAGTGTTTGAGGTGTTTGAGATGTTGTGATGTGTGTTAAGGCAGCACAGCTCCTTTTATCTTCATATTAATGGAATCGCGGGCGATCTGAGCAGAATGTAAAGACTCGTTATTAATAAATGTGATCCATCAGAGTAATCTGGAATAATGGGGGCTGTGCTTGTGCTTGAGCTGCGTGTTCAAAGCTCTACCATCAGGCCTTTCTGCAGCTGCTGTTCTCATCCGGTCGCTTGAAACCTGATCTGAAATGCTGACAGAGGGGGCAGGTAATACAGACTGCACAGGCTCCCTCCGAACTGCAACTCACTTCAGCAAATATGTTTTTGTCGAGGTTCAGATCATGCTGATCTTTTAAAACAATACCGTGGGGTGGGGTGGGGGGCAGTTATGACCACAGGTTCCAGTTACACTAAACCTCCTCTGCATTCACCACAATGACCTCCCCCCAAAAAAAAAAAAAAAAAAAGTGTTGGAAGGCCAGTAATATTCAGTTTGGTTGTTTTTAATGGACACTCATTAACTTTAATCAAGTATTAACCTTAGACACGCCCTCTACAGGACACACGAGTCCGAACTACACGAAAAGATTATCTATCTGGCTTTTAAGCCTGTTTAGAATTTTAGTACATTTTCAGACCTAAGCACCTAGGTGTTCATTTGGAGAACTGACAAACAGTTTGGGGAAGGCCCTTTTCTTTGTCCGGTTGCACGAATCGAGATCCATAAAGACATGTGAGTCTTGTGTGCGAAACGTGACTGTCCCCCACAGATCCCTGACCTCAACCCTGTCCAACACCTTTAGGATGAAGTACATTGAAGATTCGGGATCTTAACCCTCTCACCCAACATCAGTGTCTGACCCCACATTCGCTGTTCTCATACAATCACAATCTCGTAGATGTTGGTGTCTCAATACTTTTGTGTGTTTGTGTGTGTTTGTGTAGGTAGGTGTGAGAATTAAAAGCAACAGCAGATGGTTGAGTGGTGTTTGTGCTGCAGGCTCCTTTAGTTTATTAACACTTTTCGTGAGGGAAGCATCTGAAACTGCTCCGATCAGCGGAGGGGTGTTAATTACGTGTACAGTTTATTAATTCCACACCTCTGTCCCTGGAGGCAGGCAGTTTAGTACATACACTGCTGTGGATGAGAGCTGCAACCAGGAATATTTAAGCAGTGTTTTAATAGATCTAAACTAGTATCTATGGTTTAGAAGGTTCTAGATGACTGAAATAAAGACGCAGCTCTTGATTCTGACACGGTGCATTTATTGCAGCCTTCAAACCACAAACTTCAAGCCACAAGCTTCTCATTAACTTCTGACGCAGAACGAGTGTAAAAATGTGCGGTCTGAGATTTTAAAACCTGCTGATGCTCGGATCAGGGAGACGGAAAGTACGCGGACGTCCCCTCCGTTCTGCAGCCTCCCGTTTACTTTAGTCAGCAGAAGTGATGCACCAGCTGCCTGCAGCACAGCATCATCAGTGAAACGTACCTGCAGTGAAGCAACAGGTGTGTTCGTTTGACCTCAGATGCACTCTGTGAAAATAAAAAGGTTGGTATTAAAATAGTACTATGGCGTTTTTATTTTGTTTGTTCTGTTTAGTTTTTTTTTTTTTTTTTTCCTCTCTCGTTTTGTTCTGTATTCTAACTCTGAGTTAGGGCCCTGCTTTTGGTTCCAACACAGTGACTCGTAAGTACTGAATGTCTGAGGTCCAGTAACCTGAGATCCAGCACAGCTGCTGGGCGCTCTGCTCACTGGGTTCCATGACACACTCCATTAACCACTGGAACTCATTCTAAGCTTTTATACCCCTTCAGGTTTTTTTTTGTTTTGTCTCAGTTCTGTGACAGCGGAACATTGCTGTACGCTCATCGATTTAATGGCGCTGCAGAGAGAAATGTGCGTTTCTGAGCCTTCGACACTCGCTCACCCGGTATTGATTTAATTATTGCACTGGAAATAGCTTCATTCATCAGCCCTGGCAGACATCGCCACGCCGGAGAGCTTGTTACAGCGGATATTGATACTGCTTATCAGTATTTCCACATGTACACTAATGGCCGCTAAAACGTCTTAATACCGACTCATCTGAAGTGCACTCCTCACATCCACTTCATCACATCGAGGAAATGTTTCCATAAACACCGATTCCAGAAGATCTGAAAGTTGCCGGCTCAGTCACGGGCCTGCGACGCTTCCTGCGTGACGTGTTCACACAAACCTCAGGGTGTCTTCCTGTGTATCGGGTTCAAAACCAGGTGTTTGCTGCGAGTTGTGTTAAATGGAGGCGTGTGGGAGTTTTGCCGCCGCCGCCGTTAGAACGTTTCCCATCATGTTTATCTAGCTACTAACGACGCTCGTCTGTTTCGTTTCAGGAGCCGATCAAGTCCCGCGCACCGCAGCTGCACTTGGAGTATAGATTTTATAAGCAGTTGGGAAGCTCAGGTATGTCTTCCATTGCTGTTTTTAACTCCATCTCATCGATTTGCATCCTGTCTGTGCTTCTCATTACACCTTCTTTGTGTGTGTGAGATGGGGGGGGGGTGATGACTTTGATGTGGCTGGATCACCTTAGCAATGCTGTAGAACTAATGAACCTGAGCTTATTCTCAGTCATGTTATTTGGTGTCTTTATTTTATTGGGTTTATTTGTAAAGACTCAAGTAAGAAATTTAAGCTCGAGCGGCTCAGTGGAGCAGAAGGTGGGCGATCATCACAATTCAGCACGTACGGTACACACAGCCCACATCAGTGGTCAACCTCGCAGTGATCGGATTCCGGGATGCAATGAGATCAGAGAGCTGGCAGAGGAAGTGACGTGCAGGTCATCCGGACTCCCGCGCTGTTTATATAGCGATGCACTTCCCAGGTTTCCATTACCAAATATCCAGCATCCCTGCGACTCCTCCAGTCTCCATCTGCTGTAACGGGTTTAGGTGCTGGTTGCTGCCTGGTGCCTCCACCTTACGCTTTCCATAACCTTCATTATGTCCGAATAGTGCTGCTCTGAATGCAGAGATGTTCGGCATTTTGTAATAATATCACAACACACACTTTTGTAACGAGCACTTTGTACGTGACAGACAGCCCTATCCCTTCACTCTGTCACTGGCCTTCAACATCAGGATGTTACAGTTACAGTCTTCATAGTGGGAACCTGTTGCGGCTTCAATTTTTTTAAGAATCGGTGTGACTTCTGGGTGAAAATCGTGCCGATAATGTTAGCGTTCGTGTTGTTTCCGATTCCCAGGCTCATGTTGTGTCTACATGTAGTAAACAACTGCATCAGGCTGTAATTCTGTGTAGATAATTATAACCTCACTTCAGCTTTGAGTCAGACTTACATCCGTCATTGTTTTTATGACTAAAACCACAGACACCAAGTTCATCAGCACATGCTCCGAGCCGCATCACTGTTCATGAATCACGGAACTATTGGGAAGAGCGTGTGCAATCCGACGGTCACCTCTTTACATTTTGTGGTTCCTCCTGGGAGGAGCTTACTGCTGTTCCCATTTTACACTCGCTCTTAGAACAATCATACACTTTTTATACATCACTATCAATTATTTAGAACCTGCTTCATAGTTTCAGTCTCTGCTGCTTCAGATCTGGAGTTAAGCTTCAATGTTCCGACCTGTCGACTGGTTTGCAGAGCTGATGCTTTGCCGCTACAGAGTTGCGCAGAACGTTGCACTCTGTTTGGTCAGTTCTCCAGAAGCCATCGGCTAATGGCTCCGTCTCCCGTGTGTGTTTGCTCTCAGGCTGTCCTGAATCTTTAATTCTGGCCTCGCCTTTCTCACACACACCTGCACTTTGGCCTCGGCTTGGCTGCAGAGAGGGACAGAGACAAATGTGCTTGTTTCCTTTCTGAATTATTTTGAGAGCAAGAACTGGATAAAATAAAGAGGGTTTGAAAAGGAAAATCTCCTCTATGACTCCAGACATTGTACACTTTCTGGAGGTGGAGGGGCGTGGCCCAGTTTGACATGGTTATTTGGTTTTATGTTTATTTTCTCAGCTGCTGATTTTTATTCGGGTCTCTCTGGTCTGGACACCCGAGCTTGTCCCGTCTCTCTTTTTGGTGAGAGGTTGAGATGCCTTTCATGTGCGAGACTCTTGAAGACGATCATGAACTCGTTTACACTCAGTCAGTTTAATTCGTCTAATTCATGTCCTCTCATGGTTTGGACCGTAAATAAAAACCGACCCACAGCCGCCCTAGCAATCCCACACAGAAGCAGGGAGAACCTAGAAAGTCCACACAATCATATAGCTGTAGCTCTGTGGTTCAGGTGTTTGGCTTTTAATCTGGAGGTCGGGGGTTTGAAAGCTCCAATTTCTTTGCACCTCGATGTTTGTTTTATGGATTTCAGGTTTAGAAATATCAGCAATTAAAACCCAATTCATTTAACCATTTACAAAAATATTTTAAATCACCTGAATTAGTGACGGGGTTGTTTTTATGGTGTCAAACCAAAAACCATTTTTCATTAAATTCCCCCATTAGAGTCGGGGGATGCGTTACATGCATGCCCATACAGGGGCGATCGTTTCGGACGCTGGGCAGATACACCCAGGGCAGGGTGCCAATCTATCACTGAGCACACACTCACTCACACAGACACAGGGAGAAGATGCAATCTCCACCGAGGTCGGGATTCGAACCTGGATTCCCAGAGCTGAAAGGCGAACGTGCTAACCACTGCACCTCCCACTGTGTAATCAACATGACGTAAACTGGCTTGACGTCATTATCTATAAAAAGTCTGTCAGTAACTCTATAATCACAGCCTTTTATTACTGCTACAGCGGGCATGACTGTGTGCTCTGTGAAGGGTGGTGTAGGGTGCAGCGTGAATTCTAATCTAGCAAAGTAACCATGGAAACCACACCCAGTTGAAACGCGGGCAGGTCTGTTTTTGTGCATCTGTGCTGAAATCCTTCTTCTTGTAGGCATGACAGATTTAATCGTATAAATCCCTTTCTAATCTCTGCTGTAGAGGGTGTGCGTGTGTTTGTTTGTGTGTGTGTGTGTTTCATACACACGTTGCCTTTGACACTGTAGATTAAAATGATGTAAGATAAAAACACAGTGTACTGAACAGTGATGCCAAACAAATCAGTGTTGGAGCTGAACGTTCAGCTGGTCTCCTTCAGCAAAATACTCACAAATGGGTTTCAAACGTAGATATTTCTGCCCTCTAGTGGATCACTGACAAATCGACCAGTCCTTTATATTGTCCTAAAAAATTATTACAATTTAATCCTTGAAGGAACCCACTTACTGCAGACTCGTTCGGATTTATTTACGTGTGAAACCTTAATGCGGTGACCGTGCGTCGCTTGGTTGTTTCTTTTGCAGAAGGGATTCCTCAGGTCTTTTACTTTGGGCCATGTGGGAAGTACAACGCTATGGTCCTGGAGCTCCTCGGCCCCAGTCTGGAGGACCTGTTCGACCTGTGTGACCGCACGTTCTCCCTCAAGACTGTCCTCATGATCGCCATTCAGCTGGTGAGTCGGATCTCGGGTTTATGTCGATGTCAGAAGCGCAGACTGTGGAGTAATCCGGCACGAAAGCCGCCCCCTGTAGTCCACCAGCTGTTAGTCAAATAGAAAAGAGTGTGTAGAATGTAATAAACCTTTATGCAGATAACCCGCATGGAGTACGTCCACACGAGGAGCCTGATCTATCGAGACGTCAAGCCCGAGAACTTCCTGGTGGGACGGCCGGGTAGCAAGAGGCAGAACACCATCCACATCATCGACTTCGGCCTCGCCAAAGAATATATAGACCCAGAGACCAAAAAGCACATCCCATACAGGGAACACAAGAGCCTGACCGGCACGGCTCGCTACATGAGCATCAATACACACCTGGGTAAAGGTGAGAGAGTCCCGAGTTTAACGTTCTCTTATGAAGCGCGGTCCAGTCCTCAGAGCTTTAAGCTGACGTCTGTGCTCGTGTTTTCACAGAGCAAAGCAGACGGGACGACCTGGAGGCCCTCGGACACATGTTCATGTATTTCTTGCGGGGGAGTCTGCCGTGGCAGGGCCTGAAGGTAAAATCGGATTCCGTTTAGAACCCAACGATGCGCTCGGACACATCGGACCTGCGGCTGACCGTGCACGGGAGGGACGGTGTGCGCAGGGTGTGTCGCCTCCGTCTGACGTCTGTTTAATACCGTGATTGATCCCTCATACTGTTTCCTGCAGGCGGACACCTTAAAAGAGCGCTATCAGAAAATTGGAGACACCAAGCGGGCGACGCCCATCGAGGTTCTCTGTGAGAGTTTTCCAGGTGGGTGCAGAGCCGTGTTTCGTTTGTTGTTTCGCGTGAACGAATGCAGGTCACGAGCACGGTGTCTCTCGACAGAAGAGCTGGCGACCTACCTGCGCTACGTACGGAGGCTGGACTTCTTCGAGAAGCCGGACTACGACTACCTGAGGAAACTTTTCACCGATCTCTTCGACAGGAACGGCTTCGTGTTCGATTACGAGTACGACTGGGTCGGGAAGCCCCTCGTGAGTTTGCCTTACGAACCTTTACTTCTTCTTTATGCTATGACTATTTCCTTTTTTGGTTATTAATTCCTCTCTTTCTTTGATCTCTAAACTCAGTCTTTATTTTGGAGGCATTCTTTGATTTAAGGTCCGTGTTCTTGTCTCTGTTAGCCCACGCCCATCGGTCCAATCCCCAGTGATACTCCACAGCCCAGCAATCGGGACAAAACACAGCAGCAGACCAAAGCTCCAGTATGTCACACACACACACACACACCTCTCACTCCTGCATTATGTAAAAAATGATGTAAAGTTGGGATCTCGGTGGTTTTGACTGTGTCGTGATTGTTGGTGCCAGACGGGCAGACTAACGACTGATATTCTGAGATTTACACACACTGCAGTCTCACACTGAGTTACTCAAAATAAATAAATTAAGATTCCAAACTGGTATTCATATACGCAAGTATTAGAACTCCTGCGTACTGACTGTTATAAGTTGTAACTTACCGCTGTCAGTGTGAATATAATCTGTGTTTAATATGTAAATGAGTTGTGTAATCTCGTCACCGAGCTGTGCACAGTGCTGCATGAACATGGCCAGTGGTTTATTGTTTTTTTTAATTTGAGATGTTTTTTCTTTTTTTTTTGTGCTTCACACGTTCAGTTCTGCTTCTGCATGTAAAATGTCTTTTGTTGTCTTTGTTCACATACTCACCTCCCTGCCTTCCTTTCTATCATGCCTCACTCCTACCCCGTCCGTATAACCCCCCCCCCCCCCTTCACTGCGCCTCCATCCGAATGGTTGCTCAGTCGCCCGAGCCCAAACGGAGTGAGTCGCAGCCCACTCCCCTGACCAATAAGGAGACCCTGGGGTCGCATCTCACAGCTGAAATGCTGGGTGGCTCGGTACAGGTACTGCTTTTGCATGGCTAAGCATAGTGTGTGTGTGTGTGTGTGTGTGTGTGTGTGTGTGTGTGTGTGTGTGTGTTGTCATCACACTTTTTAGTTTCTCTTCAGCTCTAAACTTTTTTTTATTTTTTTATTTTATTATTATTTTTTTTATTTTGCACATCTGTCTGTCCTATATAGACCAGTCTGCATTATATTCAAACTACAAACCCAGGTGAATTCTGGAAGTTCAAACACTACAACACTGCTGACCTCTACATAGTGCACTATATTTGTATCTATATTTTCCTATTAACTCTGCACGAGGTCATTTTGTGGACACTTCTATTCAGAGTGACGTGTACGCATCCCAGTTCAATGGTTGGGTTCAAAGCTGATGGTCAGAAAACACGTTTCGGCTCTGAACCTTAGAGGAGCCTCATAGAGGGTTAAGTTTTGCAGTGTGATCACCGTTGTTAACCTCTCAGTCCGGTCTCTGAGCTTTCTGAACCTCAGTTGTGAACCTCACAGAGATGGACGGCAGATGTGTGCTGAGTGGTGGATGGGGGGTTTTTACAGTCCTGCCTTTTTTTGGGATCATTTTGAACCTCCAACCTCAGATTAGTTCCTGTGTGTAGGTCTGATGTTTAGAACGTGGATTAAAAACCAGATTGTGTAATGCTGTGAGTTTAACACCAGATTCCTCATATAATCATTTCAACCAAATCATTAGTGCTGTTGCGTTGTCTCCTAAATGTTTTATTTACTGTGTGTGTGTGTGTCCCGTTCAGATAATGAGCTTGACCAACGGAGAGCTGAACACGGACGACCCGACTGCGGTGCACTCCAATGCTCCAATCACAGCTACTACAGAGGTGGAGGTGGCAGATGACACAAAGTAAAGCTGCTCATTTTAATTGTCCAGCTCGTCGTGGTTTTATGAACTACAGCTAACCTCCATCTGGTCACCAGTGCTGCTCTCACTTTATTTATTTATTTTATTTTATTTTATTTTATTTTATTTTATTTTTCTTATCCCAGCTCCCAAACACTAGACACGACTTTTTCAATTAATGTAACTTCCATTAATGTCAATCTAAAGTGTTTAGTGCTGGTTAATTTGGACTGGGGGGGGCGTGGCTTAAGATGGGTTGCCTTGAGAAATAGTTGTAGGTGTCTAAACACCTTCAGTCCTCATGGAGTTTATTTAAAATGGAAATACAGTGAGGACCAGCTCGCATATTACTGAGCGGTGTACTGGTGCCATCTGCAGGTCGGAATGTGTAGTGCATGTAGGCCTTCCTTAATAACTACATTACATTACATTTACATTTAGTCATTTAGCAGACGCTTTTATCCAAAGCGACTTACAAATGAGAACACCACAGGTCAGAAACAGATTTAAAATTTGTTTTTAATGGAGGAAACGTCTGTGTTTCAGGTGCTGCTGTTTCTTCAAGCGGAGAAAGAGGAAATCTCTGCAGAGACACAAGTGAAAAGGCTCTGGAAAAGAACTTGAAACATTCTGATCACTGTCCAGTTTTAACCGGAAGAAAAAAAAAATACACTGCTCACTTCTGTCCCTCCACCTTTCTGCCTCCGTTTCTTTCCCTTTCCTCTATCTCTTTTGCTCTGCCTTTGCCCCCTGAACCCCGCCGCTGAGGCTCTTCTGTCGGAGTGAGAAAGGAAACGTTGGCGACCTCATCAGACTCTCTTCCCTCAAATGCAGAAAGTGCAAAGAAAAGAAAAAGAAGGTGAACTTTGTATAAGAATCAAGTCAAGCCCTGAACAGCGGGGCAGCGTGGACACGCCGTTGGAGGGCGTCTGCGTGATCGGCTTCAGGCTGACCCTGACGTCGCGAGGTGTCCGTGGATCTGGGGATCGTGTGATGATGGATGGATGGACTCGTCGGGTTTTTCTTTAGTCATAGTTGTTTCCGTTTTTCAGACGGGAGGGTGGCGCCCGCAGCGCACGCCGACGATCCGTCCTCTCTGTTGCTGAAGATTGAGATCATGGTTGGTTTCGGAGTTGAGAGCAAACCTTTACGTTTTATGTTGTAGTGACCTGGAGATTTTATTTTTTTTTTTTTAAAGCTTCTGTTTTTCTCGTTTGTGGTTGATTTTCGTCCCGTCGACGTGGACTGTGCCGCACGGCGACCGCGCGCTCAGGCACTCTCGGGTACCGTGGACGATGGAGAGACAAACCGAATCGATGCTCTCTGCCTGATCTTGCACTTTCAGAGAGCCGAATAAATGACGTGTGTACGTCAGAGACGAAACGGAGAGACTGTCTGAGGACGAATCCGATAAGATGTGTACAAAGGACGTTCAAAGGAGTTCGGCGATGAGAAAATCGTCCTCTTTTATGTTTCGCATTAGAAGTATTTACCAGGAAATCATAGTTTGTGCCTTTCCAAGTAAAATGTTTAAAGCTTAAAGTGAGTGTGAGTTTGTGCTGCAGTGGAATTCACATGCGCTCCGTTACTCCACCTTCAGCGTCCCGCTCAGACACGCGTCTCCTCAGATGACTCCTTTAATTAAAACGAGCAAAATTTCTTTTCTGGTCGAGTCGTGTCTTAAAATTAAATTCACTCCACAAACTAAACTCCTGCAGATCTTACTGAGCCACCAGCTGTTTGGTTCACTCAGCTTCAGAATGATCAGCTTTAATTCTGAAGAGGTTCAAGTTTGTGAAGGAAAAAAAATGTCCTTACTGCTGTTGTTTTTCGTTAAAGCTTTAAATTTGACAGTTAATTTGGACTTGAAGGCGAAAAAAACAAATATCTGACAAAACCAATAAAGTGTAAATAGTTTCAGTGGCCTAATTTTATTTTTTAAAGATGTGGGCAAAAGTGAGGGACACTCACAGAGGCTTTTAGAGCATCCGGTCCAGGTTGCTTCCCCTTGGCTCCTCTGGGGAGGGGGGAGACTTCCTACAAGATTATGAAGTTTGTCTGTGTGAGACGACACAGAAACCCCCCCAAAAACCTTTCTGGTCCTGTCGAGTCATGTCCTAAAATTGATGCACAGAACAGAAAGTCACTCCACAAACTAAAATCCTGAAGCCCTCACTGTGGTTCACCAGCCGTTTGGTTCAGTCAGCTCCAGAATGATCAACCTTACTTCTCAGTTTTCTCCACTTACTTCTCAGTTGTGGAGAAAAATTAAGTATTATTATTATTAAAGATATTAATTTGCCAAATAATTAGGGTTTTTCATCTGCGTTGACATGAGAGATAAAGTAAATAGCTTTAGTGGCCAAATTTGATTTTGTTAAGACATGAGCAAAAGTAAGGGACACCCACAGGAGCCTGGAGAAAGAACATCCTAGTCCAGATTGCGCCCCCTTGGTGTCCATCACAACGCTCACTCTTTTTGGTGAAGACTTCCTACAGGATTTAGACGTTTGTGGGAATTTTTGCCCAAAATATTTCTGAGGTTAGACAGTAATGTTGGATCAGAGGACCTGTCTCATGTCATTTTTAAGCTTCTGAATCTTGTATTCTGTTTCACACTGAAGGTTTGGAAACGTGGGACGTCCCTGCTGTTACCTCTCCATCCTCATTAACCTGCATAGAGGGAACTGTACAATCCCGTTTTGTTGATCAGGTTGGTTACAGAGTCGCTGACTGAGTGAAGGTGTGTATTTAGAAAAATCATTTGAGTAACTGCAGAGTGTTTTGTGAGGATTCAGCTGAGTGCTGTGTGAGATACGACCGTTTGAAGTTCCGTCGGTTCCTCAGTGAAGTTCAGAAATAGTAACACGGTTCAATCGACGTGACATCACTGAAGTGATGAGGCCATCATGTGCTTTATGAAAAGATGTACAGTGTTGCTGCATGTGACTGTGAGTGCTCTGATGATGCACAGAGATGCTCACACCACCACGTCAGTCTGCCAGGCTGCTTCTTAAGCAACATGAAAACAAAGACAATCTGCAGAGATGTCCGGAGGGGGGGAGGGGGCGCTGGATTTGGAAATGTGGTCCCTGTAAGACGTAGCCTGCAGTGGTCGACGTTCTGAATGTCATCAGATAATCAGTGTTTCATCATGACATCACGTTACTCCGATCACAACATGTTTCATAAGCACACTGCGGGCATTAATATGTGCACACACATTTGTCAGATTTTTAAAAAATTATTTAGTTAATTATTATGTAATTATATTTTAAATAGTGGGGACGAATTTGACCTCAATATTTTGAGCGAGGGCTTTTATCCAACATCGGTGACTGACCTCATTAATGTTCAGCTGCATAAATGTGCAAAAGTTCCCTGGTACACTCCTAAGCATTTCCAGAAAGTTTAGGCTATTATAGTGGTGTGTGTGTGTGTGGGGGGGGGGGTTGGAAGGTGTGCTGAGGATAATACTGGTATTAATAAGATCAAAGCTTTTATGTGTTTTGTATTATTGTTTGTTTAATGTAGGTCTTGTGTTGGTCACCAGCTTTAGAACCTGTATTAGTTCAATGAACTGCTGCCCCGAATGAGAAATAACTTTTTCTCTAATTTATTAAAAATTTTAAGCCTAAGGTCCAAAGACCCCCCCCCCCCCACTCCCCACCCCAACTTCAGTCATTTAATCATTTCTCAATCATTTTTTTTGATATAGTGTACATATGGTGCATGGTTGTCCAATTTTTATTAGACCAGTGCAGCATTGAGAGGTGGGTGCTGGACAGTGAAATATCAGATGTCAGTCAACTGATTCAGAACTTTACGGTTCCATCATGTCAACTTTGAAGAGGCTTACGCTCAGTGTAAAGAAGCTCATGCGCCTCGACGTCACTCCTATGAATCCTTCCCTGTTGAGTTTTTAGCTGTGGGCCAGATCTGAGAATGTTCTACATATGTTTTCTTTATGCTTCTTAACATGTGACCAATTTAAAAATACCACAATTGTGATTGAGATCTATGAAAGCATTAAAAATACAGTCGACAATGACAGAAAAAAAAGTCCCTGGTATTTTATGTTGTTTTCATTACAGGAGGAAACTTTGTGAGGACCAAGACCCAGCAGGTGACCCATCCCTCTTGAGCAGCTGGTCAGTGTTTACTGTCTGAAACAATAATAATGTGCAGATTATTTATCTGTATCATAAGTGCTCGGTCCAACAGAAACCGGGACGGATTGACGGATGAATGGATGGATGACCTCGTAGTCGATGTGCAGACGGCTGGAGCTCAAGGTGGTTTAATTCATTATGACTCTGCAGGTCAGAACTGAAACTGCTTTACAGAAGTGAAACTGAAATGTGTATACAGTAATAGAAATGCACTGGTATCTGAGGGTGTAGTCACATGATCATACATGTAAAAAAAACTATTATAATTCATCAGCATTGCTTTATAATTTCTTCATTTTATTATATAAATTATTTTTTATTGTTTTTTTTTTTTGGTGTAGTGCAGAAAGAAGGGATAGAGTTTGATAAGCAGGCAGAATGGAGACCCTTTTATTTAAGTGTCTTAAAACTACAACTCTGTTGAGAAACATTGAGGTTCTTTATTTTAGTACTGTGGATGTTGTGGAACCATTGTAAACTGTATTAGTTAAATGGAGCCCACAAGTTAAGATTTCCTGTAGAAAAGTCTCCTTGATGCACTTAAAACGTTCCTCCAATGTTTTAAACTGAATAACCTTTAATCAGAATATCTTTATTGTCATTATACCAGGTATATCGAAATTAAGGTGCCATACTTTTCGGTGTCACATGCTTAAATTTACAGAGATAAAGAGATTTAAAAGAGAACACTATAATTTACAATTTACAAAAAAAAATTTGAAAGAAAGAAAGTTTTTATTTACAAGAGTGTATAAAATGTACAACCTGAGTGAATTTGTATTTATATATTGCACGTTTTTTATATTTAATGGTTAGAGTCCAATCACAGTTTATTTATGTAGTAAATTAAGTAATTGATAGACCCACATCGGATTTGTTCACAATGGCACTATTTATAACAATAATTTAAAAAAAACTAGAATCCACATTGAGGGATAACTTTTAATGTTTTAATATGTGGTGGGCGTGTCTCTCTCTCTCTCTCTCTCTCTCTCTCTCAAGGTAGCTGTGGCTTCATAAGGCACCTCCACCCATCATCAGACTCCACTTTTGGTCGCAGCCTCCTGTAGATCTGGTCCTCAGTGAACGATGGTGGTGTGAGGGCTTTATTAACAGAGAGTGAGAGAGGAACTGAAGGACTCTGAGAGAGAGCGAGAGAGAGAGAGAGAGAGGAGAAGGCAGGATGGCGGATGCAGAACGGTCTCTGCCCTGGTCCAAGCGCTTCACCTTCGCGGTGGGTCACGTCCTGAACGACCTGTGCGCCTCCATGTGGTTCACCTACCTGCTCATCTACTATCAGTCGGTCCTGAACTTCCGCGACGCCACCGCCGGGCTGCTGCTGCTGATTGGTCAGATCGCCGACGGCATCGCGACGCCGCTGATCGGCTACGAGTCGGACCGATCGAGAGGATGCGGCGGATACGGGAAACGCAAGACGTGGCATTTAGTGGGTGAGAGACGGAGCTTTACACCCTGTTCAAACAAACGCGTTTTAAAGGTTCATTTGGGTCCTGGCCGCTGATTGGTCGAACGCTTTACGCGCACACCTGTAAACAGCGCAGGTAACGTAATGATCCCGTGTCGCTGCGCCGGGCGTCATGACAACCGACATAACGTCACAAACGCGAGGAGGTTCCGATTATTCTAATCACGGGATTGAGTTTTAAATAGTTTCAATTAAACAGAACATTTAAACTATTTAAAAAAAAACGCTTCACAGTGGCATTGCAGTGATGATGTGAGAACAGATTTGATGTACAGAGTGAATAAAGGCTCAGTCTGCCCACGATCGGTTCGGATCTGCACCCACAGCACGCGCGGACAACGAGACAACGGGTCCAATCGGCGAGACGTTGCTAGGAAGAAGTGGATTCCTTCTTACAGTATGACGTCACGGTGGCTTAGTGGTTAGCACGTTCGCCTCTCAGCTCTAGGGATTCCCGGTTCGAATCCCCATCTGGGCGGAGTTCTCCCCGTGTCTGCGTGGGTTTGCTCCGGGTTCTCCGGTTTCCTCCCACAGTCCAAAAACATGGATCAAGTCAATTGAATTCTCAAAATTGCCCCATATAGAGTGTGTCTGTGTGAGTGAGTGTGTGCCCAGCGATGGATTGGCGCCCTGTCCTGGGTGTATCTGCCCAGCGCCCGAGACGTTCTCCCCTGGATGGGCATGGGGAACCCCACCGTGACCCTAATAGAGGATAAAGCGAGAGATAATGAATGAATGAGTATGACGTCACTGGTTCCTACATATAATAAACCTGTAGCGTCATCCACTTTCTAAATTCAATAAATCTGTCTACTGTTCCAGCACTTACCTTCATAACTTTATTACCAGTGTATGTTCAACACGGAAATAGACATGTAGACAATTTTATTTAATTTAAAATTTTTCTTTAAAGTGTTTTTTTACTTTAAGGGTTGTCTAGGGGAACAAACCCGAAACAAGGCAGCGGTCTGGCTTAAATAGCCAGTTACCCACTTTGCAAATTATTTAGGTCGCACCAAAGTGCCTAGGAGGAAAAATAATGATGTAGGCGAACATACCAAACCTCCCAAAAAAAATTTTTTGAATAAAATTAATAAATTAGCAATCTTTTTATTACTTGTAAATCATTCAGCTTTATTTGAAACCACTAAGTAATTACAGAAGACTAAAGTTGTGTTGTCTGAGTCCATATTTACTTTATTATACTAACAGCCCCGCCCGAGATTCAAACTCTGATCAAACGTTGTGCCGCCCTGTCCTCATCTATTACACGACTAACTGTATTTAAAATAATTAAAATTGGATGATTGAATGGTTAACACCCCAAATGGTTGACTGTTTTTATTGTTTTTTTTTTTGGTGTAGTGTAGGAAGAAGGGATGGAGTTTGATAACCAGGCAGAATGAAGGCCCTTTTATTTAAGTCTCTTAAAACTACAACACTGTTGAGAATCATTGCGGTTCTTTATTTTAGTAATGTGGATGTTGTGGAACCATTGTAAACTGTACTTGTTAAATGGAACCCACAAGCTAAAATTTCCTGGAGAAAAGTCTTCTTGATGCACTTAAAACGTTCCTCCAATGTTTTAAACTGAATAACCTTTAATGGTTAGAATCCAATCACAGTTGTTCCAATACTTACCTTCATAACTTTATTTCCATGTTGAACATGCACTGTAATAGACATGTAGACAATTTTATTTTATTTAAAATTTTTCTTTAAAGATTTTTTTTTACTTTAAGGGTTGTCTAGGGGAACACACCTGAAACAAGGCAGCGGTCTGGCTTAAGTAGCCAGTTACCCACTTTGCAAATTATTTAGGTCGCACCAAAGCGCCTAGGAGGAAAAATAATGATTTGACAAATTAATTTTTTTAATTTGTCAAACTTCACAAATAAAAAAAAAATCATTACATACTTGTAAATTATTCAGGTTTATTTGAAACCACTAAGTAATTACAGAAGACTAAAGTTGTGTTGTCTGAGTCCATATTTACTTTATTATACTAACAGCCCCGCCCGAGATTCAAACTCTGATCAAACGCTGTGCCGCCCTGTCCTCATCTATTACACGACTAACTGTATTTAAATGAATTAAAATTGGATGATTGAATGGTTAACACCACAAATGGTTGACTGTTTGTTTGGTTCTGGTTTTTTTTAGGCACCGTTTGTGTCGTGATTTCATTTCCGTTCATCTTTAACCCCTGTGTGGGGTGCAATGATGCCGTGCCACAGTGGGTGGGTCTCACCTACTTCATCCCCTTCATCGTCATCTTCCAGTTCGGCTGGGCCGCCACGCAGATCTCCCACCTGTCCCTTATTCCAGAGCTGGTTAGGTGTGAACATGCGAAAGTGGAGCTCACTGCCTACAGGTATGGGGTGGGGGGGTTATTAGCATTTATAATGTGAGTTTTGTGTCTGAAAAATGATTTGTGGGGTTGTGGGTTTTAAACTGAAGCTTCAGGCTGAATGTAGAATGAATCCAGGACTTCCTTGGTGTCTGGTGGGGGTGAGTCAGGGTGACTTGACTTGTGGTTATATTTTGAAGACGTCACCTCGACTTGCCCCTAAAGGACATTTCAGAAGACCTCGATGACATAAACCACCCGCAGTGAGTCGGGACGCAGGTTGTTGTCGGTACGATGGAATGATTCTGATAGCATGTCCATCTTTCTGCTGCGGTTTGGGTTCTGACTCGAATGCGGTGAGGTGCAGCGACTCGTGGATGTGTTCATAATAGAGAGACTCGCTGGCATTTGTAGATGGAGGAAGTGGAAGCTAATGTGACGGACATTGACTATGGAAAAAAGAAGCAGGCTGTTCTTCCTCAAACATTGTAATGAACTCATGTTTGAGGAAACACGCAGGAGGAAAAAAAATCCCGTTCACTCTGTTCACACCAACGAGGAAGTGTAAAAACAGAAACGTGGTTTGAGTAATGAAACACCAGCGTGGCCTGAAGACTGAGACCTTCTGCAGGTTTAATAAACATTTAAGAGAAAAATCTAAATCATTCAGATTAATAAAATGAAACTGGATGATGGAGAGGCAGAGCACCCCAAAGTTGACCTCCTGAACACTAACGCATCACCCCCCCGAAGATTTCATCCAATCCAGAGTCTCAGAATCTCAGTCTTTAATGTACAGGGGATTAGCAGTCATTTTACTGGAGTGGTTTGGTATATTCTCCTCTCTTTTTGCAGGTATGCGTTTACAGTGCTGTCCAACATCACGGTGTACGGTGTCGCCTGGCTGCTGTTCCACATTCAGAACTTGGATGATCCATCGACTGCTGAACATCTGAGCAGCATTGACATTCCCATATTCAGGGTGAGAGAGAGAGAGAGACATCAGTTCTGATCTTTAAACATAAACTCAAATAAAGATCCAGGTTTCAGAGACATCACATCTCACAACATTACGCAACATCACACCATGTTAGATTTTCTGTTAAGCCATATTAACACTTTATAGACAAAAGTGCTGGGACACTCGGGTGTTTCATTCAGTCCTGTTATTAACATGTATTCTGGACCGACTTTGTAAACAGTTTGGGGAAGGCCCCTTTTATTCCAGTGCACAAAATAAGAACCATGTGGCCTCATCGCTCTGAATGTTGTTTGCAGAACCTGGCGGTGATCGTCGTCTGCATCGGTGTCGTTTTCTCTGTGATCTTCCACCTGGGTACACGGGAGGTTGTGCAGCCGGACCCCGAGGAGGTCTATCCACTGCTATATGCATCCAGCCGGAGCACGGGGCCCCTGCTTCAGTGGAAACACTGGCTCTCCGAGCCCTCCTTCTATCAGGCAAGTTTCAGTTAAATGTCGCAGGTTCATGGTCATAATAATGCGTAGTTCCTGCACACGCCCACAAGAACCTTCCCAAAATACTACTAGCTCCTGTATGCTTTCACTGATTAACTGCTATAGGGATAAAACAATGTTTAAAAACAATGTATTTATAAGATCATGAATAAATTAAAATAAGCTGAGTATAGATCAGACCAAGGTTTCAGTCTTTAGCATTGTATTCAAGTCAAGTGTATGTACAGAGACGCCACAGAACATTAATGTCTGACGAGTGGGAGGCCAGATTTGGGATTATCTTATTTATTTATGTTCCAGCCAAATGGAAACTTAATGTTTTGATGGTGAATAAAAGGTGGAATTCATTCTGCATGTGTAGAAATGTATTTTGCTGAAGTCTGTCGTGAAACTGGGGTATTGTGATCCTCCAGGTGGCGGCGCTCTACATGTGCACGCGCCTGATAGTCAACCTCTCACAGACCTACATCTCTATGTACCTGATCAATACCTTGTTCTTACCCAAGGTAAGTGTTTCAGATTCCCCCGTGTCAGTCAGACAGTCACAATGTCGTGGGCTGGATTTCAGCATTTGCATGTTCTCCCCTGCGGTTTCCCTGCGGGACCTTTTAATGTATTTGAATCATGTTATTGACCCCAGGCGTAAATGTGTTTGAATTGGTGACCTGTTCATGTGTTCTCACCTGAAAAGACCTGAAGAACCCAACCCCCCCCCCCCCACCCCTCGACACTGATAAGTTTAAGCAGCTTACACATGGATGAATAAATAAAGGTGGGGTTTGGGGGCAAACTATTTTTTGGCGAGAAACTAAATAATCTTTTGGATTTGCCTTGTTTTCAGAACCACATTGCCAGTATTCCTCTTGTCCTGTACGTCAGCGGCTTCTCGTCTTCACTGCTTATGAAGTCGGTCAGCAGACGCATCGGGACGAATGTAAGAGCTTTACATTTAATTTATCAGAATCCAACGTGAGGATGAAAACCCTGTGAATCTGGTCCATCCTGATGACATGGTTCTGCCAAGATGAACTGATGCCCGGGGCCTGCAGGCTGCGTCGAAATGATGACGATGATGATCATAATAATAAATAATAAATGTGTGTGTGTGTGTGTGGGGGGGGTGGTGTGTGCAGTTTGTGCTTCTACCGCCTTTTCATTGCTGTGCGCAGGCGTCTGCACCCTGAGGGCTTTTATTTTAGCTGCTTTAATCAGTACAGCACATTTGCGCCGTTGTGCCTTTACGTAACATTAAAGGAGTTTTGTGAATGAACAGTTCGTCCGAGCCAAATGTGCCACTGGAGCACCGAAGTGACACCATGATAATCCTAATATACTTAGTGGTGGCCCAGATGTCTGGGTTACACAGAATCGGGTTAAAATCAAAACACGCAGGGCGAACAGTTCTGCTCCACAAAGTCCAAATGCAGAACCCTGGACCATCAGGATGTTGTGTCTGGACAGAACGGTGGACTCTGAGCCGAGCACCTCATCCTCAGCTGGTTGAGCTTGTCACTCCACAAAATTACGACGGTGTGTTACCCCCCCCCCCCCCATCTGCTCTGTAGCTGCACAACTGTGAAATGCTTCATGGTTTAGTCATGTGTTTTTGTTTTATCATGACACACTCGTCTCCTCCTGAATCGTCTCCTGTTCCCCTCAGATGACGTATTTGCTGGGCCTCCTGCCCATCCTGGCGTTTGCAAGCTGGGTTCTTCTGGACGTGAACATGGGGGTTCGAGTATATGGGGCCGCTCTACTGCTAGGAGCCGGCTCGGCTGTCATTCTGGTGATGTCACTATCGATGACGGCCAATCTCATCGGAGATCAGACGGTACGATGGGGTGGCTCAGACTGTGCCATTGCATTTTTGCTATTATTTTATCACTACTGCTTAAGAAGGTTGATGTGGTGGTGCAGCGGTCAGCACTTCCACCACACGGCAGGAAAGTCCTGGGTTTGATTCCCGGTTCCTGCAAACAAAGGTTCTAAACGAGTGGAGTCTGCATGTCCATCCCATATCTGTGTGTCTTAACTTTGGGACGTAACCAGCATTAATTATGTGTTTGTTTGTTTTTTTTTCTCCACTGACAGCAAAGTGGGGCGTTTGTATACGGGGCAATGAGCTTTACAGACAAGGTGGGCAATGGCGTGGCAGTGATGCTTATCCAAAGCATGTACCCCTGTCAGTAAGTATTACTTAAAGCGTCTAATGTCTGAAATCTGTGGGGAACCTTCCCAAATAACAAAATTGATGTGGTCCACATCCCTAATTTTGTCTGACCTATTTATCACATGTGTACCAGATTAAGGTCATGTGAACAAGAGAAACAAATATAATAATGATGATGATAATAATAATAACAGTGTGTATATATTGTAGTGGTGTGTGTGTGTGTGTGTGTGTGTGGTAAAATTGTGTTTTCTTTCCTGACAGCACTCTGGTCTGCTGCCCTGACTGTGTGTGGTTTTACCACCGGGTCATCGTGTCAGTAACAGGTGGCATGGCGATTGTTGCCACCCTGTGCCTCTGTTCCATCATCATCTGGCCAATCAAGATCCGCCGACGTGAGTTAAAAAAATAAAGCGGGCTGTGAAAGCATTTAGAGGACTTACCCAGCATGCATCACACTCTGACCCTCATGTTTATCACTTAGACATTTTTTCCCTGCAGCATCATAACATCAGACGTCGGTTTGTTTTTGTCTTACATGCGTTCACATCTGTTCCAGATTGAAAAACAAAGTTCTACGAGCAGGAGGCCAACTTTGTGGAAAGGTGAGGTGTAAACTCTTTAAAGATGGTGTCCTGTGAATGAATAATTATCTGATCTATTATCTAAATTAATAATCAGGGGGCGTGGGTAACGCCCGTTCCTTACTGTTATGTTTGTATTAGGGGTGAGCTGCAATATTCGCTGATTCGACCATTCGATTCGGAGAACCGTAGTCGACTATGAACCTCATAGTCGAATGTACCATTTTGAGCACATGGGGGCGCCCATGGCTGCTGCTAAGCATTAGTTTTTACATGAAATGTCTTTGTTTTCGTTATATATATAGCCTTTTGTCAAATAAAATCATCCTAATTTCTAGAAAAAGAAAAGAAAAAAGAAAAACAAAAAAAAAAGGTTTTCTTTTGTTAGAAAAACAAGTAAAAAAATATATATATATTTTTTAAAAACTACGCTTATAGCGCCATCTTGTGGTGAAATTTTAACTGATTCGACTATCAGTCGACTATAGGGAAAATCTGACGAATCAGATTCGACTATGAAAATCTTTAGTTGAATACACCCCTAGTTTGCATGTTCTCCCCCTTTTTCTTAAACTTCACTAAAGTCATTCATTCAGTTAAAGCACTGGATCAGAATGAATGTGGACGAATGAAGTCACGTGATGGGTGATGTACTGAATCTTTGGTATGTTCACTGCAGCTGTCGTGGTGCGTACAGCAGGAGGATCGGAAGCAGACGTTTAATTAAAGACACTGTGAATTTTATAAAGTGCTGTGAGGAGCAGACCATCGTTACCTCGGTGACTCGTTTTAATGTTTTAATAATCACCGGAACCTCCAGGTAGAACGATGTAAAGGAACCACTGACCTTCAGATTTCAGAAATGATTTGATCAGCGACGCGTTCTATTTATAAATGATGAATGAATATTTTAAAATGCATGTTGTAAATAAATAGTTCTTTATCTTTATCTTTTTTTCTTCATCTTTTTATTTGATAAATGAACCAGATGTTAATAAAGCAACGAAACGTTCCCAAATTAAGAACTATTACTCTGACAGTTTTAACATATCAAAATTAGTCACTACAGACTGTAAATACTCTGAAAGGCCACTTTATTAGTGACACCAGCCCTTATCAACCTGAACCTGAAGAGCTGCATCCTTTTCTTTTTATTTCAGGGTGAATTTACATAAAATAAAAATAAATATAGAGATCTGAGTGACTGAGAGACAGAACCAGTTTGTCAATAACTGGTAACCTTGAGGGGTTTAACTGATGCAACAGTGTCAACACTGTACAGAGACAATTATCTTCAAAAAAAATAACATGATGAAACATTTATTGTTCAACAAATCTAAGTGCAGTGGACTTCACAAAGCTGTCCATGAGCCAGGGGTGGAATTAGAACTCAGATCCCTTACATAGGCAGCAATGATAAAATCCTTAACACAAAGTTAATGCAGGAGAACATAACCATTCTTATTTATTAAAATAAGACCATGTGAAGTTTATAAATGTGAACCGACTACACACTTTATAAGATAACCAGTGATTTAACTATTAACGATGTTTTATTCTAATTTTAAGCTCCTATTCATTGTGTAAAAACTAAAACAATCACATAAAGATAAATAAATGTGACAAAAATACAAAATGTCATTTAAATATGAGGAAAGTCTAAAAACTAACATTCTCAGTTCCCTGCATTTAACAAACAGCGTAATGTTCTGTATAGGACAGTCCTTTCCTCTGTCTTTCAGTGTTGCGTCTTTTGTTCACAGTGTGATTTGTTTGTGGGATGTTTGCAGCAGCAGAGAGACAACACGGAAAAACCACTTCAGGTAATTTATCAGCTCATTTTCATGCCCTGTATCTGCAGTGTAAGCACAAAATTATAAAACACAGCTCTGATTTCCTGAATTCAGGTGTTCGGCACACAGCCGTGTATTTTAGATAACTGTAATTTGTTGTGGGAACAGTTTGGGGAAGGCCAACGTCATGAATAAACATGAATATTCATTCATTTATTCATTCATTATCTTCTGCTTTATCCTATATTAGTTCCCTATGCCCATCCAGGGGAGAACGTTTTGGGCACTGGGCAGATACACCCAGGACAGGGCGCCAATCCATCACTGGGCACACACTCAATTGACTCAATTGACTTGATCCATGTTTTTTGGACTGTGGGAGGAAACCGGAGAACCCGGAGGAAACCCACGCGGACACGGGGAGAACATGGAAACTCCACCCAGATGGGGATTCGAACCATGAATCCCTAGTGCTGAGAGGAGAACATGCCAAACCACTAAGCCACCGTGCCGCCAACATGAATATTTAAATCTTAAATATCATTTGGACCATTAACAATGTTTCAGTACACTGTGCTTCAGTTCCATTGTTCACTACAATAAACCCTGTGTCCTTAGATTAGTTCCAATCCTCTCCCTCCTCTTTCAGAAGGCGGTATATTTGAGATTAATCCAGTTTTTCGAAGGCTTGTTGTCTCGCCTGCTTTCAGATGGGGTCTTGAAACGGTTCCAGATGTTTCCTTTCCCTGAAAATTTGTAAATAAAGGCCTGGAATGATCAGATAATCCAAATTTAAAACCCCAAACACCAATATATTTATAGTTACACTATAGTCTGTAAGTTTATTAGATAAAACTCTTTGGTTCTACTCTGATTAAATGTGTATTTTTTAAATCAGTTTTATTAACAGAGATGAACTCAGATTACAGAAACCAAACGTGTTTACATATTACAGCTTCATAGTTTGTTTCTGTACGGAGCTATTTGAATGTGACACACAAGACTAGTAACGATGTTTAGGAAAAATCGATCATTTGTTTTCGTCATTGTTTGTGAGCGTAAACATAAACAAATAAAATAATATAAAGTAAGGGATGAACGAGGCTTTAATCGATCATACTGTTGACACTATAACGATAAAGAACAAAATAAAAGCGGCTATTTGCTTTTCTAAGTATCATCTGAGGATTCGATCAGAAGCAGCAGTGCTGCTGGGGTTTGAACACAGCGCCCTCTCGCGGTCATCTTTATTTCACCTCCCTTTAGATCTCAATTCAGTGAAGCTGCGATGTAACCACATGTAATCCAGACAGTGGCGCCCCCTGATGGAAACACCCGAGCTTACACCTCAAAACATTTTTTCCACACAAAACATCATCTGGCGGCACGGTGGCTTAGTGGTTTAGCACGTTCTCCTCTCAGCGCTAGGGATTCCCGGTTCGAATCCCCATCTGGGTGGAGTTTCCATGTTCTCCCCGTGTCTGCGTGGGTTTCCTCCGGGTTCTCCGGTTTCCTCCCACAGTCCAAAAACATGGATCAAGTCAATTGAATTCTCCAAATTGCCCCATATAGAGTGTGTCTGTGTGAGTGAGTGTGTGCCCAGTCCTGGGTGGCACCCTGTCCTGGGTGTATCTGCCCAGCGCCCGAGACGTTCTCCTCTGGATGGGCATGGGGAACCTGCCCCACCACGACCCTAATAGAGGATAAAGCGGGAGATAATGAATGAATAAATGAAAACATCATCTAATAACCAACAATCTGAGCTTCAGGAGTCAAACCTGTCTGCTCTTTAAAAAGAGAGTTTCAGTCGCTGAACAGAATGCTGTTCGATCAGACGATGAACAGCCATTTTTGACCGAACGGTGCCATTTACTTTACTTTACTTTTACTTTTGGTCGTTTATCAGACGCTTTTATCCAAAGCGACTTACAAGGTGAGCACAGGGTTAATCACAACATCCCTGGAGCAATGAGGGTTAAGGGTCTTGCTCACGGACCCACAATGGTAATTGGACCTGGGATTTGAACCCACAACCTTCAGATTGATAGCGCAATGCCCCAACCACTGAGCTACCGCGCCCTGTATTATAGCATTCTGTGACCATAAACTTTTCGTTTAAACACATTTTCCTTCTTTTTGCTCAATGACTTGTTTACAAACTGTACTGAGCATGTTGCCCGATGCAATGAAATCACAGTTTACAATCTTTCCAAGTTCTACAGGCGAACGTTTATCAGCTTTAGTACCTGTGTAGATGGACTTTGTCGTTCTACAGTTACAGACACGTAGTGCATCTCTTTGTGCCTTCAGTCTGTTCTGAAGAAAAAAGCTGATTTATAATTTGGGTGGCAGATGATTCTAACATTACTGAATGTTCTGTTGTTAGTTAAGTGAGACAGAACATGGACAGAAGTGCAAACAGCTCATGGCTACGCCACTGTTGTACATGATGACCATAAAATTTTTTTAAATTGTACACAAACCCAGAACTCGAGCTTCAGAAGGCCAATTCATGTGACTTTAGTTATTTATTATTATTATTATTATTATTTTTTTTTACAGAAACACAGACTTATTGAATTCTCCTCATCTTTTTTGAACACGACGGATAAATTTTCAGCCCTGAAACCCATGCGCATTTTTTTTTTCCATCAGAATTGACAAACACTAACAAAACTGCTGCTCCCAGGAGACCTAATCTGCCCCATTGTTGGATCTCGACATCTGGACACACTGCGGTATTGCTCTGATATCGACATCTGTTGACTCAAACGGGGGAAACATCAAATTTTCAAAATGAAAAATTTTTTGAAACGTGATAAACAGAAACAAAATGTCACTGAAGCCTTTAATTTGCCCATAGAGACTGCTGTTGATCGGCCCACGGCTCAGGCCACCGTTACCCCCCGAGCAGTGTTTAAATCCTGCGGTGCAGCCTAATTTGAAGAGCAGGCGTAATCACTGCCTGTTAGTATGACCACTAATTGGGGTTCAGACTGGGGCATGAGGAGAGCCGAAGGTGGAGCGCTGTCGCTGGGCTGAGATTACTTCATTACAGAGAAAGAGAGGAGAGGTATGCACCATCGCGCTGGTCCTGCCACCCAGGACTCTAGGTGCAGGGATTTTTGGGAGGGTGTTAGAGACGTCGATAATCACACATCCACAAGCAGGTACCCATTTCACAGTAATTTGCAAGTGTGGTTAAAGGAAGTGCAGACGCTGATTACTCTGTATTACGCGGTTTAACTGTCAGCAGCCGCGCCTTGTTCCTCCATCTGAGATGATAATTAAATTAAATTTGATCCAGAAAATTTGGAACCTTTTCCTATTGATTCAAATAGAACAGATGTATTGGACGCAAGCTTTTTTTTAAAAATAAATTACTGAATCAAACATCCTGAAATCATCACAAGCACAACGTCCCTCAAGGTCCTCCTGGTTTTTAGTTCCTTTTTTTGTTGTTTGTAGAAGTTGGTGATCTGGCTCTACCCCGTAGTCCATGTTATCAGTTCCACTGACCATGTCGATGGATTTTGTAGTTGTTTAATTACAGTCTGTAGTCCTTCTGTTTCTTTACACACTTTGTTAGTCGTGATCCCCTGATACCAACATACCATCAGTGTCACTGCAGTACTGAGAATCATCCTCCACCTAAATAATACCTGCTCTGTGGGGTTCCAGTCTGTAAGAATGGAGTAAAGGGGACTAACAACATTTGTAATGAAATATATGGACTTTCATTCATTCATCCATTATCTCCTGCTTTATCCTCTATTAGGGTCGCCGGGGGGTGTTCCTCATGTCCATCCAGGGGAGAACGTTTCGGGCGCTGGGCAGATACACCCAGGACAGGGCGCCAATCTATCGCTGGGCACACACTCACACACACACACACTCTATATGGGGCAATTTGGAGAACTCAATTGACTTGATCCATGTTTTTGGACTGTGGGAGGAAACCCACGCGGACACGGGGAGAACATGGAAACTCCACCCAGATGGGGATTCGAACCGGGAATCCCTAGTGCTGAGAGGAGAACATGCTAAACCACTAAGCCACCGTGCCGCCAGTGAAATATATGGACTTCAGAATTTAATTCCAATTTAATTTGTCCATCTCTATTTGGTTATATATATATTATTTAATCTGGTCTTCTTTACATTGGAAGCTAATTAATTGTGAAGTAACTATAAATAAATATCCATTTACGTTTGAACGTCTGTCAGAAGTAATGCAGCGTGTAATCAGATGAACTGTGTAACGCAGTTGTGGAAAATTCATAGAGTATGATGGCCCACATACGGACACTAACATTCATACCCACCATCTGTCAAACACACAATAAATTACAGGGTATGATGAGAGGGACGGAGGGGAACTTGGTGGCGGGGGGAAAAACAGTCGGCCATGCGCATACAGAAACGTTGCGCTGGAGGAAAAGCGTCGTTTGAAATAAAGGTCAGAATATCACACTGAACCCAAACCCCACTGAAGCCCGTATCGTATTTGAAGAGGACAATCAAACAGCCCACAGGCCTCGCCTCAGATATTCGATCCCAGCATCCAGAACTGGGCGCATTGGGTCAGCTGTCTTCAGCACGGTGTTCGCTATATGTGCTTTGGTTCTGGAGGTCGTCCAACAATCTGCTCCATGGATTGTGTAATTACAGCTAGCATTTGCTCTCGGCTTATAAAGGGAAACTTGCCCTTTTGCTGCTTTCATGGTGCACCATGTTGGCCGATCAGAGTTTTATTTAAAGCCTTTCATATTTCCCATTTTACTTCCAAGCGGCTTTTTTTTTTTTATTCTTATATTGTGAGTTTAGAAATTCCAGTAATGCAACATGATTTCTGCTCCCATAACTGGAAATGACTGCACTTTGGATCTTGTGTTGCTTTCTGGTGAATGACCTCAATACAACGTGGTATCATTAGAATCTGATTCTCAGTGTCGTGAAAGCAGGACCCTTCTGCGTTGGGTCTGCATGTCCTCCCTGTGCCTGAGCGTCCAGTTCCTTCCCACATCGAAAGACAAGCTGGTAGGAAAATTCATTCATTCATTATATTCCGCTTTTATACTCTATTAGGGTCGCGGGGGGGGGTTCCCCATGCCCATCCAGGGGAGAACATTTTGGGCGCTGGGCAGATACACCCGGGACAGGGCGCCAATCCATCGCTGGGCACACACTCACTCACACAGACACACTCGCTCTATATGGGGCAATTTGGAGAACTCAATTGACTTGATCCATCTTTTTGGATTGTGGGAGGAAACCCACACGGACACGGGGAGAACATGGAAACTCCACCCAGATGGGGATTCGAACCGGGAATCCCTAGTGCTGAGAGGCGAACGTGCCAACCACTAAGCCACCCATAGGAAAATTGATTACCTTTATTATGAGCTCGAATGGTTATTGTGAACCAGGCCTTCTCACCCATCATCAGTGTCTGACCTCCCAATGCACTTGTGAGTGACGTGGCGCGTTTTATACAGAAACACTACAGAATTTTGCAGAAAAGAGAGGAAACCGTTGTAGCTGCACCTAACCCCAATTGTTCCCCAGGCGCCTTGTACAGGGCTTCCCACCGCTCCGGGCACGTGTGCTCGCTTCACTCAGTGTGTGTATTTGTGTGTGTTTCACTGCACAGACGGGTTAAATGTGGAGGACACACTCCTCTGTCTCTTAATGTAGCTTAAGTTTTAATTCTCACATCAGTCGAAGCTCTGATGACGTTGGTGACGGAATGAAAAGACAAAATGTGAAGGAGCCGAAACGGGTGCGATGCCGGGA
Organism: Corydoras sp. C115; assembly: GCA_019802505.1. Classification (NCBI taxonomy): domain Eukaryota; kingdom Metazoa; phylum Chordata; class Actinopteri; order Siluriformes; family Callichthyidae; genus Corydoras; species Corydoras sp. C115. The sequence goes on from JAFMOC010000162.1 coordinate 103,427, forward strand.
CATCCCCTGGACTCGGTTCTCCTCTGCTGTTTCTCCTCCTGGCTACTTCTTGTCCCCGGGACACATTTAGAAGCAGAGTATAATTTTGTTATTGCCGCATGTTATTTTTTTTACACCGATCAGCCACAATATTGAAACCACTGACAGGTCTTAATGTTGGGGCTGATCGGTTTACTTACATCTTCTATTTTGAACCAGCGTCTATTTTTTTTTTCTTGGCTGCTCTGAGCAACACTGTGGCCATCTGATGAAGCCCGGAGGCTGACTCTGCAATTTCACCACACCGGCCCCGATCAAGAAGCATGAAAAAGGTCTGTGTGAAGCCAGTTAAAGAGAGGAAAGGTTACCGGCACTGAGTATGTCATTATTGTAAGAACCAGCCGTACTTCATGAATCATTGTGGAGGGCCGAAGAATGTGCATGAGTTCGCTTTGCACACTTGGTTAAGTCCAGATAGAACAGGATTTGTTTATAGCGTGTCATCCCCCTCAGAGACGTTCGGCCTCATTTACCTTCCATGATCCTGAAACGTCTGTAATTCAACTTCACGCTCCCACTATTCACAGTTTCCCTCCTTTTCTTATTATTTTATTATTTCCCACAAGAGTGGATTATTTCACTCATTCACACAAACACACAGTATATAGGGGCAATTAAGAGCAGCCACTTCACCTTGAAATCACGTCTTCAGACAATGGAAGAAAGTGGAGAACTCTGTTATACTGCTGCTGATAACTAATTCAGAAGAAAAATAATTGTTTTAATTTTATTAGTTGGGCGGCACGGTGGCTTAGTGTTTAGCATGTTCTCCTCTCAGCGCTAGGGATTCCCGGTTCGAATCCCCATCTGGGTGGAGTTTCCATGTTCTCCCCGTGTCCGCGTGGGTTTTCTCCGGGTTCTCCGGTTTCCTCCCACAGTCCAAAAACATGGATCAAGTCAATTGAATTCTCCAAAATTGCCCCATATAGAGTGTGTGTTTGTGAGTGAGTGAGTGAGTGAGTGTGTGCCCAGCGCCCTGTCCTGGGTCTGTATGCCCACCGCCCGAAACGTTCTCCCCTGGATGGGCATGGGGAACCCCACCGCGACCCTAGTGTAGGATAAAGCGGGAGATAATGAATGAATGAATGAATAATTTTATTAGTTGTATTAATTGATCGTCAATAATCTTTACAGAACTAATTCATGACGTCAAGTTTCTCTGCGGGCGGCACGGTGGCTCAGTGGTCAGCACGTCCGTCTCCAGATAGGAATCCTGCTTCTCCGGTTTCCTCACACAGTCTTAACACATGGATTCAAGGTAAATTAGCTGCTTTAAATTTGCCCCTTTATATTGTGTGTCTCTCTGTGTGAGGGTGTGTGTCTGCCCAGTGAGGGATTGGCTCCCTGTTCTGGAAGTATCTACCGTAGAAGCTAATGGATAGATGTTTCTCTGTTATTAATTAATACATATTATGGACAAAAGTATCGGGACTGTATCTGTTTTAATCTCATTTTCACGGATGATGTATGAAATGTATTTTAGAGAAGTGCACAGTTTGGGGAAGGCCCTTTTCCTTCCAGTACACAAAGCGAAGCTCCAGTTCAGAGGTTTATTTTCACTGTAACTCGGTCCGATGATAGTGTCACGTCACGTCCTCGGCGTTAATGACCCAAATATCACGAGGAAGTAAAGGCAGTGAAATCAAAGCCCCTGAGCGATGGTCCTGCTAACCACGCACAGCTGTGTGGCCCCTCCGAGTGGGATTGCTAACCCGGTTCTGCCGGTGCCGTTCAGTCCGCCCGGTCCTTGTTCGACGAATTGAGATCATCTTCCATCTATAGTTTATTCTCCTTGACCTTGATGCTCACGAGTGAATCTGATGACTGGCACCTTTTACGACCTGACCGAATGGAACAGACGGGGCGAGTAAGGGCGGCCCGCATCATTGTGGTGACTCCGGGTGTAGGTGGGACTCTTTGAAGTGTGAGTGACTCTATGGGGCCGAGAGTATTTTTATCGTTTTCTGTGATTCGGAGACTCCATGTGAACATGCTGCATGTTTATTTATGCGATTCGCTCGGAACCCTTGTTCTCTTTGTGTCTGAAAAGCCGATGGGAGTGTGCTCCTAATCCTTCTGCTCTTACCTTCCTCCCTCTCCCTCTGTCTCGCTCTCTGGCTTTTCCCTCTTCAAGCTGCTGTTCTCTTTGGGAGGTGAGGACGACCGAGAGGATGGATCAGCTCTGGATCACTGGGAGTTCAGTTTGTCGGCCATCCTGTGTCCTGCCGTCTCAGCCCGCGTGGAACTACTCCGAGAACCTATAAGGAACTTCTTGGTTTTACATCCCTGACTCTCTGGATCTGTTTCACTTCATGGAGCTACCCAGCATCACACACATGGTGGGCAACCCGGCCGAAAGCTCGGTGAAATGGCAGCTCTGCTATGACATGACGGCCAAGACGTGGTGGATGGTGAGCACTGTCTGTTTTCTTCATCTGAGCGTCCGAGAGTCTTAATGAAATCCAACGACGCAGCCGTGTTTACACAGGTCCTGCATGCTGTCGGGGTTTCCTCATGTCTGAGGTCTGTGATGCCGAGTTTGGATCGGCTCTGACATTCAGTTTTATTAAAATCCAAGTACAGAGTAATTTCACTGAAAACCGAATATCACATTTAACGACAATAACAATGAATTTAAAACCTTACCTGATCGTTCTCAACTTTAGATTTATTATTTAAGTTAAAGTTAAGAGTTTGAGGTTCAGACAGGTGATCATAAAAGTTCCTATTTTGTTGTTTTAAGAATTTGAAGAATGGATTCATTGTAATTAAATTAAAGTTTATATATAATATAATAATAAGCTCTTGTCTGTAACTAGTGTGCAACTTGTTCTATTGCTTTTATTTATTTATGCTTCTTACATTTACATTGATGTGAACCAGTGCCACCCCCCCCCCCCCCCAGGGGGATCTTATGGGGGGGATTTCTTTCTACTGATGGGTTCTACTATACAGTGAACTTTGCTGGTTCTAGCTCAAAAACTGTGAAAGGAGGAAATACACTGGACAACTCGTGTAAAATAATAATAATAAAAAACGGTGATTGGACTTGAGTGGATCAGACATAATAATAATAATAATAATAATAATAATAATAATAATAATAATAATAATAATAATAATAATATCCTCAACTGTAATTGTAAATGAAATATTTTGACATTAAAATCTTATTTATAATCCATATATAATATAGATTTTATTAATTTGAATAAACTTATTGTTGTTTAATTTCTGGTAGAAATAATTAGAGAAAATAAATATATTACCAAAAAACATTAAGTCACTTACAAAATAATCTCAGAACTTAGCCTTTCTTATCTGACTGCAGAATATATATTTTAAAGGATTCTGTATTAAATAAACTGAATTAAGTTAATATAAACATATAAATATAAAAGATCGATTGTTTTTTACCCTGTGGGGTTTACCCTGTACGATTCTGTCATAAACATTTATCATAATACAAGGTTTTAATATTAAATCTAACAGAATCCACAAAGGATATATGGCAGCCATTGTTTTTGAGGGATTACAGTAGTGGTGGCAACCGTTGTTTTCTTGAGAACCTATGGGCACAAGTCAAACAATAAGGGAAAAGAAATCTTAAAGGTGTTTGATGGGGTCTGAGGTCAGGGCTCTGTGTGGATCGAGCATCAAGCATCATTACATCAAACTGTACCAATGTGTGGGGGTGACCGTGGGGGTGACCGTGGGGGTGACCGTGGGGGTGCGTGTGGGGATGAGCGTGGGGGTGCGTGTGGGGATGAGCATGTGGGTGTGGGTGTGTGTATATGAGGACAGTGAAAATCCCAAACTGGCAGACTTTGTTCATCATGTCCCGCTGAGCGTCCGAGGTCTGGGGGGGGCTCTTTTTTGCAGTTGCTGTTGGACCGGCGCGTGTTTGCAGAGCGTTCACATGTCTGGGTTTTGCTTATTTATCCATGTGTAATGGATCGACTCTCTTCTCTATTATTTCTGTTAGAAGCGAGGCCGTTGCCATGCTCCTCGTTCTCTCGCTCGCTCGCTGTTTTCCTGCATTAGCCACCCGCACTTTTGTTTAAAATGACCCTCCAATTAACGTCCACTACGATCCCGTGGCATTAACTAATCACAATGACAGCCTTTGATTGTTTGTCATGTCAGCGTTGAGAAATGACTCGGGCTTTTCTGAGCCGGTGTTTCACACATGTTCGGCTCTCCTACGGCTTTCGTCTCGTCCTTTCATGAGCCGAAAACTCCAGGACGGTGCACGTTCTCGTCCTTCAGGTTGCTCCAACAATAGAACCACTCTTCAGTGTTAACAACAAAGAGCCAGATGTTTTTTTCGGTTATAACGTGCATTTTAACTCACAGATGTTTGCACAGTGATTCATGTCTCTGCTCCGTCTCTGACCGTTGGCTACCGAAGGTTCGAGTGCAGTTACAGGGACGAGGGGTCAAAGATCCCGTCTGAATCGGGCGGTCGAGGTGCGGCGCCCGTCACCGTGGGGTCAGCCTAACCTGGGGACAGTGCATCAGAGTGGATCGGATGTCGGAGTCGGGTTTGTGTACCGCTGTGTCTTCCGCTGGCTCAGGATACGGAGGTGGCGCACACGTGTTTAACTGCTGTGGTCTTGTTTGAAACGGGTTCCATTTCTCATGAGGCGAATATCAAAGCATTATGAAGCATGAATGTCATGTTCCTGTCGTAAAAAAACTAACTGCATGGAAACCTTTAATTTCTGGGCTGCAGCGATCATTTGTTAAAAAAGGACCCAAATTTAATTGTCTGCGGGGGACGGGGGTCTTTACCCAAATTGCCAGGATGGTGCTGAAATTCAGGGGGTTAAATAAAAAACACAAACATATATACAGAGGAGTCTGGGGGGTCTATCAGAACTATTTAAAAAGGTCACGATATAAACAGGTATTAAATCCACTTCAGTTTACCAGCAGGTGATCGACCCAGGATGCTGGTGGGAAACCCGAAAAGAGCACCGCCTACAGGGCGAGATCTGTGCTGTTAATCCCAAAGGGAAGCGACCAACACGCACGGCCCTTGGAACGCAACGTATCCAAAGCAATGTCCCAGCCCCGACGCTCTGGAACTGTAGGCTTTTAAACACTCAGAGCTGGAACCAATATTTGGCTGTATATTCAATATTCCACACTGTGCATTCATCAGAACCTGATCACTGCGGCAAAGCGCAACGCTGTGCTGCCACGAGTCACGTGACTACGGCGTGAACCCCTCGAGCCTTAGAGTATGTTTCGGTGTGATGGTACAATATGCCGTAGATGTTACTTAAAATGACTAATAACAAGTAGTGAAACTGTCACGTGCAATAAATCTATTTTGAAACCATCTGATGAACATTAGTGTCAGGATTAGAATCCCAAAGTTACACAACAGGAACCACCCACAGATAATAGTTCTACATCGGGCAAGAATGACGAAGCCTTGTCCTCGGTCATTGTGTTTGTTGTGATGAAACTGCATTTCATTTCATTTCTTTTTTATTTTATTTTGGATTTGTCCTAAACTCAATGTGGAGAAACGCAGCAATCGATAAAAATAGCTGTGATCTGGAGCTGAATGATTGACAGGTCTGACTGGCTTTGATCGGCGCCCCGTCGTGACTCTTACTGTATTGTTGTTTAAATAAACGATGCAGCCAGAATTGGAAACTTACGCAACGCCGCATGCAAATGTGTCCGCTATTTTAGTTTCTCATTTCGGTCGCAGCAGCAGCTCGAACTGACCACCTGATCAAAATAGCGCAGGCTTTGTTTGGTTGGTCTCCGTCACTGTGATTAAGCAGAAATATATCTGTGTGTAAAACATATATTTAAACACACAGTCACACTTACATCACCGTGATGTGAAGGACCAGTTGTTTTTATAGTCGCAGAGGGCATTATAGTGTAGAGGGCATTGAAGAGCCCAGTGCGGGGCCTGAGGTTGTGGTTCGACAGACGTGACTGCCGATGTCTGGACACGGACATGAATCTCTTCCCAGAAGTGGTGACAGAGGCCAAGATTAAAATTACCGTCGAGAGAATAAACGAGAGAAGGAGATGGACGGGTCAGTTCAGGCGGATTTGGGCGGTTTAATGCAGAACGACTCCGAAGGCAAAAGTCAAAATCTGGAAAATAAAGTGTACGTTTAGAAGCAGGTTGAGATTTGGAACATTTACTGAACCGTCAGAGCGATCGCAGAGCATCGTTTATTTATTCTGTTATTATAAAAACCAGGTATCTCAGGGTATAAACAGGGTTCAAACCCCCTTTCCACCCCTCACATTCAGTTCTTATTTCAATTGTTCCCACTAGGGGGCGCCACAGAGGAACAAAACTCACCCTGATCCCACATCCCTCATATATCTCACCCTGTCTTGAGTATCCTCCTCCCTCACCAAATCCATGAAGCTCCTCTTTAACCTTCCTTATGTCTGTATAAACCTCCTCCCTCCTCTGTACCTCAATCTCATCATTTTCATCACATAGGGAGAACATACAAATTTCACACTACAGATTGAGAGATTTTGATTTTAAATTGGGTGAGTCTGCAGCGCTAACTAAAATCTCAAAAACAAATTATTAAGCAGTTTAAATATTAAAGTTGAGTTGAGTTGAGCTGGGGCGGCACAGTGGCTTAGTGGTTTAGCACGTTCTCCTCTCAGCACTAGGGATTCCCGGTTCGAATCCCCATCTGGGTGGAGTTTCCATGTTCTCCCCGTGTCTGCGTGGGTTTCCTCCGGGTTCTCCGGTTTCCTCCCACAGTCCAAAAACATGGATCAAGTCAATTGAGTTCTCCAAATTGCCCCATATAGAGTGTGTATGTGTGAGTGAGTGTGTGCCCAGCGATGGATTGGCGCCCTGTCCTGGGTCTATCTGCCCAGCGCCCGAGACGTTCTGCCCCGGATGGGCATGGGGAACCCCACCGCGACCCTAATAGAGGATAAAGCGGGAGATAATGAATGAATGAATGAGTTGAGCTGAGCTGAGTTTACCCCAGGGACTCTTCCTCTTCATCCTCTTTAGGCTTGTTCCCAGTAGAGGGCGCAACATGGGACACGAGCCACATTACTGACTTGGCACAGTTGTGCATCGCATGCCCTTTTCATTAATTATATTTAAATTATAGCTAAAATTAACAGCTGTAAACCAAACACCTTCGTGGCATGTCATTACCTCAGAGATGCAGGACTTATTTTATATCAGTTTTCCGCCGCACAAAATATACTTCAGGATATATTTTCATTCATTGTCTCCCGCTTTATCCTCTATTAGGGTCGCGGTGGGGTTCCCCATGCCCATCCAGGGGAGAACATCCCAGGCACTGGGCAGATAGACCCAGGACAGGGCGCCAATCCATCGCTGGGCACACACTCACTCACACATACGCACTCTATATGGGGCAATTTTGAGAATTCAATTGACTTGATCCATGTTTTTGGACTGTGGGAGGAAACCGGAGAACCCGGAGGAAACCCACGCGGACACAGGGAGAACATGGAAACTCCATCCAGATGGGGATTCGAACCGGGAATCCCCAGCGCTGAGAGGAGAACGTGCTAAACCACTAAGCCACCACTCCTGCTTTTATATTATATTTTTATATATTTTATATTTATATATTTTTTTATATTAATTAGGTAATTGTTGATTTGTAGTTCGTTAATTAGTTCTTTATTAATGTTCGAAAACAGCAGTATAACCTCACTGACCCGGTCACAGCACAGTGCAGTGTTTCTAGTTTACGCTAGAGGGAGACATTGCTCATTAACTTCTGTTCATCACGCTGCGATTCAGACATTCAGCTTTAAATTCTCTGCTTTTTTTTTTTCTAAATACAGCTTTTTAACTTTTCAAACTTAATTTTACAAATTAACCTCCAGCCCCCAAAGTTCTGACTTTATATTCTTTATCACTGATAAAAGGTGAAATGAGAACTCCTCTCAGTATATAGATGAACTTTGTAGGTTTATAATTACAGACTGTAGTCCATCTATGTTCTTGTGTTTAGTCCCCTGTTGGTTCTCTGGTCTCTGTTGGTCAGGAGCATCACAGAACAGGTATCATTTGGGTGGTGGATTCATTATCTCCCGCTTTATCCTCTATTAGGGTTGCGGTGGGGTTCCCCATGCCCATCCAGGGGAGAACGTCTCGGGCGCTGGGCAGATAGACTCAGGACAGGGCGCCAATCCATCGCTGGGCAGTCCCTTAACCAGAATTCACAAATGAACCAATGAGAGGGCAATTAGTATCTATCTTTAAATCACCCATCAGCATGTCTTTGGAAATTGGGTGGAAACTGGAGAACCTGGAGGAAATGCACGGAGGGGACATGCAGAGCCCTTACAAAAAGAACCTTAATAGTAACTACTGTAACCACTGTGGCAACAGTACATTTATAATATTAATAAAACAAGATTTTAATGGTTTGGGGAAAACGAGGTTGAACACAAAATGGGAAACATTTAATTTCAAACCATATTGACCGATGATTTAAAAAAAAAAAATCTGGATTATTCCTATCCCAGCAGTGTCACTGAGGTGGAGAAATTAAACTCCAGCAGCAGTGCTGCACGAGTTTAATTTCTCCACCTCAGTGACACTGCTGGGATAGGAATAATGCACCAACCAAATAATCCCTGCTCTGTGGTGGTACTATTGTGGGGTTCTGACCATTAGAGAACAGAGTAAAGGGGACATACACAGTACGTACTGTAGAACACAAACAGATGGACTACAGTCTGGAATTGTAGAACTACAAAGTCCATCTTTACAGAAAGTGGAACTGAGAACATGGAGAAAAAGTGGAGCAAATTGCATTGTGTTTAAACTATTGATTGGTTCTGTGTATAAAGAAAAAAAAAACTGGATTGCAGCTGGATTTTGAGAGCATCATACAGATGTGTTCGAATTAACACTTAAAGTCCGAGTGCAGTGATTTAGTTCCTTCAGGTTCATTACTTTAATCGTGTGAGAGACTTAATATGGCTGCCTTCATTTCCAAACTGCATAATTAGCCTCCTGTTTCCATCTGAAGCAGTGGCTGCTAATAGGAGTCCTCGTTGCTGCGAGCGAGTACTTTAGCTTATTACAGTGTAATTAGTGCCACTCTGGTGCTGAGTAAGCATTTTCTAATAGCTCGCAGGTCGGGCCCAGTGAGAGTCCTGATGAATTATAATGATAGCAGGATCTTCTGTTCATCTGCTCCACAGCAGCCGCAGCGTCTACCTTTAAATAGATTACGATATTATTCAGAACTCAGGCTTTTAAACAGGATTAAAAATCATCCGTCAATATGGTTTGAAATTAAATGTTTCCCATTTTGTGTTCAACCTCGTTTTCCCCAAACCATTAAAATCTTGTTTTATTAATATTATAAATGTACCGTTGCCACAGAAGTTACAGTAGTTACTATTAAGGTTCTTTTTGTAAGGGCTCTGCATGTCCCCTCGGTGCATTTCCTCCAGGTTCTCCAGTTCCCACCCAATTTCCAAAGACATGCTGATGGGTAATTTAAAGATAGATACTAATTGCCATCTCATTGGTTCATTTGTGAATTCTGGTTGAGGGACTGCCCAGCGATGGATTGGCGCCCTGTCCTGAGTCTATCTGCCCAGCGCCTGAGATGTTCTCCCCTGGATGGGCATGGGGAACCCCACCGTGACCCTAATAGAGGATAAAGCGGGAGATAACGAATGGATGAATTCTGGTTGAGGGACGACTTGCTACGAGTTTGGGGAAGGGCCTTTTCTGTTCCAGAATGATTGTGTTTGCACACGGAGTAAGGTCCATGAAGAAGTCCTGATTTAAATCCCAATTAACACCTCAGAGATGAACTGGAACAGCGAGTGTGAGTCAGCTCTTTGGGATGAGTGTAAGTCTTGAGCATTATGACGTAATGCGTGTTTTTTTCAGTCTCGTTGACTCAGGTTTATTAAATGAGGCACCTGGCTGTGTGTTTTGGACAATTGTATGTTTTCCACTTAGTGGAAACAGTTTGGGGAAGGCCGGTTTTATGCATAAAGGCATGACTGGGTGAGTTTGTTGTGGAAGAACTTGTCTGGACCACACGCAGCTCTGACCTCCACACATTTCGACACTTTAATCTAGAACATAGATTATGATTCACGTCCTCTAGTCCTGCATCAGTGTCTGACCTCTCACATGTCCCTCAAACGTCACAGCTGCTTCACACTGTTGCTCTGAGAGCTGCAGTTCTGCTGTGTGGACAGTAGATGGCGCCTGTGACCGCAGCCTCCCTAAAGAGCAGGAGAAATGAATAGCAGTATTTCTTTCCTAAAACAAAATCCAGAACCTGGATCTTTTTTTGAGTTCGATAAACGTTTGTGAACAAATCCGGTGCTGGGTTTGATTATTGAATAGGTTTTTGTTTTTGTTTTCGGTTGTAGAGGCTTTTCTCGGTCTGTTTTTTTTTTTTTTTTTTTACATTCTAACAACAAATTAGTTCAGAAGAGAGTTTGAAATGTCTTTCTAAAGTCTGTAGGAAAACTGTATTTAATTCCTCTGTAAAACGTCTCAGTGTCCTAACAGCAAACCACATTTATAAATATACACTATATGGACAAAACTATTGGGACACACTTCCCTGAGTTATTAAATTAGGTGCCTTTGCTACAGATGTAAAAATAAATCGAGTGGATAGAATATATAATAACCAATCTGGACAATTACATGCTTCCAAGTTCATGGGAACAGTTTGGGGAAGGCCCTGTTCTGTTCCATTAAGGCACGGAAAGCTGAGTTTAGTTAAAATAGATATTCATTTTTGTTGTTAATAATCGTTTTATTATGCACCCTTATTTGATTATGATAATAAATCACATGATATATTTACTAAATAACTACAACCAAACGGTTTTATTAAGAATTCAAATAGTAGTCTAAAAAGTCTAGAAACACTTCTCACTTGATAAGATAAGATAAGATGGACCTTTATTTGTCCCACAATGGGGAAATTCACAATGACCTGTGGTTCAGATTTCACTGTGTTCAGTTGTTGTGTGACAGAATGAGAAGAGAAGCTTTTTTTTGCCAGTTTGTCGGATCTCTGGGTTCAGATTGTGTCTTTCTGTTGGGTGCCAGGCTGCCTGGTTGGCATGCAGGGGCGGCTCAGTTCAGCTCAGCTTTGCCGAGCACAGATTAGTGCCGGGAGCAGGTACACACACACACACACACACACACACACACACACACACACACACACACACACACACACACAGCAGCCTGTGCCCTCTGTACAGGCCTGTATGCCTTGCCAATTCGCTTAAACGTTTATACTGTCTCTGTTCAGATGGGCAGCAAGGGCAAAGGTACTTCTGTGTTCGGGTAATGCCATGCTGCACTTTTTATACCGCCCCAGACTTGGCTTTGACATGGCAGAGACCTGCTCTCTTACTGTGTGTATGTGTGTGTGTTAAAAGTGTTATATAATCATTGATATAAATATATAAAAAAAAGCTTTTGACCTTAAAAAAAAATCGATATAATCAGTAAACCATCCATGTGTTAGTTTGTGATATTTGTAATATATATATATATATGCTGATTAGGTGGAAGTTCGTTTCTTAAATTAAAACGCTGTAGCCAAAGTTAGAGAGATTTTTGTTAGTTAAGGAAATTCTGTCTATAGTTTTCTACAAATGTGTTTGAAATTAATATTACACGAAATGAATTGATCCCAACACCGTGTGCTCCAATAATAATAATAATAATAATAATAATAATAATAATAATAATAATAATAATAAACGTTATATGCTCAGAGAACACAGACAGACACGTTGGTAGTATATTATATTTTTTATGATGACGTAACAAAGAAAGTAATGTAAATGATTTTAAAAACGCAGATGAGTTCGGAACTTAATTAGCGGCTGAAGAGTTTTGCGGTGTTTCACAGCAGATGGCGGAACGTTGTCCAGGTTAATTAAAAAGACTGAACCTATAATCAGCTCAACACTAACAGTGTCCGCGTGTTAAACATAGTCTGCTGGGAATAAACACTTATATCATTTTGTTCCAGTGGGAAACATTTAATTTGGCGCAGCGACAAATACGCACCTGAGAGATTGCCTTTATTATAGGAGCAGGCAGCTTCTTTATTCATATAACATATATTTAAAAAATGTAAGTTCTGTTCGGCTGTCAGTTTTATATGTGCATCATATAAATAACCTGTTCAGTCTGTTGTGCTGTGATTTAAGAGATTGGTATAACAGATGGTTAAGCATCTAAAGGGGATTATTTTTCATAATTATACAAATGACATTTTTTGCAGTTTACTAATTACTAAAAGTTGCATTTTGATTGTCAAATGGAAAAAAACTTCAAACGAACGCTTTCTTTATTTAAAACATAAATTGAGGAACTCCAGCTCTGTGTTTGCAGCAGATAATGAGATCATAAAGGTTTAATTAACGCCCGAGATAAAATCTTTACATTCACGTTTATAAAATCTCATGTAAATGATCTGGCTGGTTTGTAGTTGAAGCGTTTAGTCCTATCCCGTTGCAAACGGGAATATTATCTTATATGAAGGCCTAGAAGAAGACGACAGGGAACGAGCTAATTATAGCAACAGGTTCATGAACCAATAAGAAACTGCACCTTTATATTGCCAAATCGGGATTAATGTTTGTCACAAACGTTAGTTCACTGATTAATGACGTGATCAGTGAAACTGGAGTCATTAGATTTTAGTTTTTGGGTAGATATATAACTTTGTGCAGGTCAGGTGGTGTAGCGCAGCAGGTTATTATTATTATTATTATTATTTTTTTATTTATTTTTTTTGGTCACATGGAATTGGTGTTTTTCTTAGAAAGGTCTCGTGATTGTTATTTCAAGAATTGATAACATCCTCATTACTGCAACCGTTCCATAGTCGACATCCCAATTCTGATCGCTCCCCTGTGGTACAACACGCACTTGTCTTCTTTACTGATCTACCCCACCAGACTACTTTTTGGGGTCCTTCAGCTGAGTCCTGGTGCCCGGCGGGCCCCCTTGCGTACGCGCGCACATACGCAGCGCGCAGACAGTGAGACGCGCCGCCGCGGTTCATCAATTCCTTGTCGGTGCCTGAGCGCGCTGCGGCGCGGCCACCTGCGACGTCGCGGGGAACGCGTTTGAGTCGAACAGAAGACCGACGCCATGCACTGACCATCCCGACCGCCGCACACACACACACACACACACACACACACACATACACATACACACACACACACACACACACACACACACATACACATACACACACACACACACAAAGCCATGACACCGGAGATCCGGCGGCGCGGCGCAGAGACACAGCGGAATGAGCGAGCTGCACAGCGGGGCGAAGCTGATCTCCGAGTCCGTGCGCGTCGGCTCTGAACGCCCGGCTGCGTCGTGTGGCGGGATTACGGATCGGAACGCAGCCGCTTCGGTCGCCGGCCGTCCTGGGATTTGCACTTCCTCTGGGAGAGGAGACATGGAGCCGGACGAATAAGGACGACTCGGACGTCGGGGATGTGGAGTGCGCAGTGAGCCGGCGCCGCGCTGCTGAACGGAAAGCGTCGAGGCTTCAACTTTTTCCGGGCGCTGAGCGGAATGGTACGTGCCCCTCGCACCGCGTCCATTGTTTTCTATGCAGAACCGCAGGAACCGGCCGGCCGCAGGAAAGCCACCGAGAGCGCGTCGCTTCATGCATTCCGTTTCTACTTTCTATTCTCCATCCGCCCCCCGCTTTCCAGGCGACTCCTATTTTCGTGGAATTGGGTCGGAGCCAAAAAACGCGAGGCTCTGGAGCGCCGACTTTTGCTTTCCGTCCCGACGCGGTGAATTATTACTGCTGGGGCTTCGGCCAGCATGAGAAAAATCAGGGCATAACGCCGCGCATACGCGCCTGTGTGTGTGTGTGTGTGAGTGTGAGTGTGTGTGAGAGAGAGAGAGAGAGAGAAAGCGAGAGAGAGAGTGTGTGTGTGTGTGTGTGTCTGTATGAACCGCAGGACTCCCAAAAGCCAAAGTCAAGTTCAAAGCCGACGTCGGTTCGGCGGAAAATGGCCGCGGCCGGAGCGGCGCTCACCGGTGTGAAGTTGAAAGCCCAGCCCAGCGGAGGCGCTCGGTCCCCGCGTGGAGTCTCAGGCAGAACGGCGGCTCTGCGGCGCGGAGCTCTTTCCCCTTTTTCTGTTTTGTTTTCGCTGCAAACGCGCGTTTTCAACAGAACCAGCGCTTTCACGCGTTGCTTTTGCTTCGAATGGCGGCGCAGCGGCGAGAAACGCGCAGAAATAACCGCGCGTTCGGGGCTCGAACCCGCAGGCCGAGAGGCAGTAAACATGCACCTTCACCCCGCGCAGGGAAGCCCCAGCCGCAGCGCCCCGCGTTCATTCCACAGCCTCGGCTAAACCTCGCTGCTGCTGCTTTATTTAACAATGTTCATAAAAGTTTCAGGCGAGTCGGGTGCTTGGTGTCAGTGGAACATTTGGCCAAAATGATCCGTCTGTATGAGCGCGGCAAGTTTTCAGTTTCTACCCAGGAAGTATCATGTCTTCCTCTTCCCCTCTGATTTTAATTCATTTTTTTTGTTTGTAAATTGCCTCGTTTTTGACACGCCAAAAGCGTGTCAAATTTTTTTTGTTAAGCAATATATTAATAACTTACTACTCATAATAATAATAATAATAATAATAATGACGCAGCAAGCTGACAGCAATTTATTTACGATGTTTCAGTCCAGGTGATTCCACGTGGACAGTGTAGGTGTTTTTTTTTTGTTCACACATGACGGCTTTTATTGATTCAGCTTTTTTGGTTTCAGGCCATTTTAACACTTGACATGAACAAGTGCCATTAACCTTTATTTATATAGAGCTTTGTATAATGGTGCATTGTCTCAATCGCCTTTAAATTCCTTTTCAATGGTTCAAACTGGAAAAAAAACACACACACACACACATAGGCCGAGCTATTTCTCTTATTCATGGAAATTACATAAAGTTCTGTTCGTTAAAGTTTGCAAACTTCTTGTGAAACCATTTAAACCAGGCCGGGTGCGCGTTTCTTCACTTCAATCGGCTGTGAGGTTCTAGACAAACGCAGAATATTTGTTGTTTATTGACGGAACGCGACCCGAAGTCGGTGTCGCACCGCATGATGAGATCCTGGTTAAATTTAGCCTCGACCCCGTGTGCGCGGCTGTGCGTGCTGAGCGCGCTCTGGGTGTCGCCGTGCGCGCTCCCCGTCCTGGTCGTGGGGGGTGGGAGTGGGTGTGGGGGGGGACGTCGCTGGGCGTCTGCGGTTCAGTCGGGGACACGAGCTGACTTTCTGACCGAGGAGGACGGCCGCTGTGCAGCAGAGAGATGTGTCCTCTTTAAGTTCAGCGCGCTGGTTTATGGGACGGGCTCCGTTCATAACGTCATTTATTCCTCCCTCTTTCTTTTTCATTTCTTCTCCTTTGATTCTCTCTCTCTCTTGCGCTCTCTCTCTCTCTCTCTCTCTCTCTCTCTCTCTCTCTCTCTCTCTCTCTCTCTCTCTCTCTCTCTCTCTCTCTCTCTCTCTCTCCGCGCCCCCTCCCTCGTTTCCTAAGTGGGCGAGTCCGTCCGACAATCCACGTTTTTCGATCTTCTTGATCGGCGTTTGAAGCGCAGCGCGCTGTCCGCGTTTTCTGCGCGTTTTCTGCCGGCGGTGAGGAGGAGGAGGAGGAGGAGGAGGCGATGGTGGACGCGCCGCCGCTCCTGATGATGATGATGACGGTGATGAAGATGGTGAAATGTGAAGTCGGCTTTTCTGACTGAGCGCACGTCTGCAGCCCGCGTTCGAACCCCGGTCTTCATCATGATGTATTCCCCTCTCTGCCTGACTCAGGTAACGCGGCGCTCTGCGGGAATGGCGCAGGCGGCCGGAGCGCACTTTAGAAAAGGGCGGGCAAAAGAGTCTGGATTACACATCTTCACTCCGCAGTCACCCTGAAAACTTTGCTTCGTGCCGAATAATGCTTGGTGTTCATGGGGATTTAAAAGTGTTTAAAATAGCGATGACGATTCTGTATCCGAACCGAACGGATCCGTCCAGAACCGGGTTCCACTGCGCTCCTGCTTTTCCATTTTTCTAATCAGCAACTCAGCAAACTTTTAGGTCAAATTATGTCTCAGTGGGTCTCTGTTTACCTTAAAACTTTCAGCTTAATTACTGTGGGATCCGAACAAAACGCAACCGACGCTACGCGTTTAAACTGGAGGGTTTACTGCTGTACTGTAATGAGTTTGTGTTATTGTGCAGCTTTAAGCTAATTGTTGAACCTTTGGCTTTGGGCTCGTTGTGAAGTTGACTTGCTGAGTCACATGAGGACACTTTAGAAGCTGTTGCCCCTGTTTGGTGAAGCTATTTTAACATGGAGCATGAAAGGTGCTGCATAAACACCTTTATGGATTTTGCTTAATGCTTATATAAATATTTATAAATGTGTATATAGGTTTATCAACACATGGTTTTGTAGTTTTGTGTATGGAGACTTTGTGTCATGTATTTAATTCTAAGCTTGTGAACTGTATTATTTATGTAGAACGCCTCAGTTCATAGTTTACATTTGATTCCAAATGGTTGATTAGTTTTATTATCAGTGTGTTACTGATGTTACTCTGGGAAACGCTCCAACCCAAGTTAGTGCTCACTTTGCTTAGCTGTAGTACGAATGTAGGATAGAAAAACAAATATACACAACTTAGTCATAAAATATCAAATGAATAACAAATCAGACGTTTGTGGTTGTGTTTAAATAAAAACTCTTTGCTGGTTTAATCCTGCGATTCATCTCAATCAGCCCTCAGTGATCAGCAGGCTGTACAGACTCTGTGATCCAAACTCAACCTGCATCACAAATAATTATTACAAATGCAAAAAATAAACAAAGTAAAAAATAAACAAGACACAAATAATAACTATAATCAGTGATCAATAAATAACAATGATTAAGTTATATTAATAATACTAACCATAATAATAACTGAAGGTGACATTACGTTGCTGAGATGTTATATTTGTGTTACTGACATAATTTTCTGTTTGTTACTGCTTTTATAGTTTATTTAAAACTTTAGCAAAATGTCGTTTATTTAAAGCAGAGGGAGGTGATCAGGGTTTCACTGGGAGATATTTATTCAAATCATTAAATTTGTAATGAATGCAGTGTTGTGATGTCACTTCCGCTGTTTCAAAACCAGATTTGCATAAATCAATAAAACAGTGCAGTGAATTAATAAATGTTTTTAGAAGTTAACAGTAATTTATAGTGGACAATGGAGATCGAGATGCACGTGCACACGGCATTCTGCGAAACGTTCGGCTCCTTCGGTCAAATGCCACGTTTTATTGATTTAAGGAAAAATAAGAGTTCCTTACTGTCTACACATGAACCTTATTATTATCATTAAACATTTTAAGAAAAACAAACAAAACATAAAAGCATTTATTTAACAGCATTTAATGTTAGATTTTTCTTATGAATTAAATTTTTATAAAGTAGCGCAATTTCTTTTTTTCAAAGAACAAATTCTGATAATGTAAAATTAATTGTGTAGCAACAAAGAGTTTGTGTTTAATGTTAACATTTACTAATGAGTCGATCTGAGTAATTAATATTAAATATTTACAGGTTTATACATTTATAAAGTCACATACTGTAGAAATTCAGAAAGTCTGCAGGTCTGTAATTTTAAATCCCAAAACAGCATTAAAAACATTTAAAAAAATGTAAATAGTGAAAAATAAACAATTAAGGAAATTTAATTGAAGAAATGAAAACATATACATAACATTAAATGAAAGTAATATTTTCCTGGTTTGGTTAATAAATAATGCAGTTCATCAGAATCATATTAAATATAGCTTTAGGAAACAGGAGGCTCTCATGGCATCTAATTTATTAATTATATTTTTATGAAAGTTTTTGAATGTAAACAAATTGACTTTAAAAGCAGAAACCTGGCTTTCTTTACTCAGCACAGAGAAAAATCTTGATTTATACTGTTCACGTTTTGTGTTGTTGGTTCAGCAGTGAAATAAATGATCAGCTGTAATAAATCAGATGAAACGGTTCAGTTCTGATCGAGTCTTTAACGCCTGAACCCGAGGAGGCTGTAAGTCATCAGTGGTTACGGTTTGTGTTGCTGAGGCTGGAATATTTATACATTCATGTTGGATGATACTGATATTAATATTGGTTGTGCTTTATTATTATTTATATTCGGAGGGTATAGTTGACCAGGTTTCCTTGTTCCTTGTGGTTCCTGGAAACCGGCCCGTCATCTGAAGCTTTTTATTACATTATATTAGAATGTGTATTATTGTGTTATATGAGCTTCTTTGCTTTTTACAAATAATTGTATATATAACTGTATATATAACCTTATAACTGTACAATCCTTCAGAAATACTGATCGATATATATATATATATATATATATATATATATATATATATATAGATAGATATTTATTATTTTTATTATAGTTATGAGTTGCTTTCTTGCGGTTTAAGGTTTTTCATATATAGTGATTATATATTTGCTGGAGTTTCATTATTAAATACAGCCATTGGAACACTGTTTTTACATTCACTGCAGACATTTAGTTTAATTTTAATACACAATGTTTTAAATGCGACGTTCAGAGCGTTCAGATTCGTGTTCTCTACCGTGTCGTTTGCTGGAGTTTCCTTGTGCTTTTTGGGTCACTGTAGCGCCTGAAAACTGGCCTGTCGTCTGAATCTGCATCTCTCCAGACTTTTATTATATAATAGGACATTAGAATGTGTGTGTGTGATTGTTTTAATCAAGCTGCTCGGTGTTTTACGTTTGCACGGCGCTAACTGTACTTTCCTGAAAGCGTTTATCTGAGGTCTGTGCTCACAGATCAAAGGAAGCGTCCTAGTTGAAGTATCTGAAGGTCGTCTGTTCCTTCGTGCTGCAGGGGTTAAGTGCATGGAAAGGAAATCGGAGTTTGCGTTTGCTCAGCTGCTCTGTTTTCTTTCATGCAAAAATGACTTAATGCAGGAGCCCCAGTCACTTCCAGGAAAGTGCTGCTTGAATAACGTTCAGTTCTCGGTTTGGTCTGTTGTCTTTTCTTCTCTCTGACTTAAATCCAGCACCAAATCCACACTTTTTACACTTTACGCAGCCGAGAAGTGCGAGCCGCAGACGGCGAGGACGCAAAAACCAATAACATGTCGATTTCAAAAAGAGAATCAGGGTTTATATCAAATAACTCTCTGATTTTAGAACTCATTTCTTTGTAATAAATATTTAAAACACTTTAAAACCTAAACGTGCAGAGGAGGTGAAGTTGGACACTTTAAGATCAAGCCCGTCTCAAACAAGCTCGGCTTTAGTTTGCTGATTTAAATTCCCCTTGTTTTTATCTGGAGAATCACAACCTCACAATCACAACCCTCAAGCAGAAGGTTCCTGCGGCGCTTTGCGTTGCACACGGAGAACTGTTCTTCACTTTACGCTTCAGCCGAGCGCCGCCATCCAATCAGAAACGAGCATCTTACGAATGATAACTTTTAATCAGCATCAGCAGCTTGGTTTCAAAATGAGGATGCGATGTGAAGACTGAAACTGCGTCCGTGTTCATCAGAACAGAGTTCTGGAGATGACATGACGCTGACGTCGCTGTAGGTTCTGCGTGTTACGCTGTGTGATCGGATCGGTTCCGCGGCTGATGGCCTCCGTGCTGTCGTTGCGTCTCGTCGGCTGAATCGGATGCTCTTCCGAGTTTTTTTTGTGCATCTTGTTTTTTTTTTTTTTTGTGTCTGTGGTTTGGTTTAATTAAATTCACATAGAAATCCTCAGTGCTACAGGGTCAGCGCCACACCCCTCAAAAACGAACTTCAGGTGTTTCATTCAGTCTCATTGTCCCAGGTGCGAGAGATCAAACACCTCACTATGAGTTTTAGACGATTGTACGCTTCCAGCTCTGATGGAACAGTTTGGGGAATTTGCTTACACACAAAACCTGCTGACATTAAATCAGATCTAGAAATTTAATTTAGTAGGTGATTTTGGACACAGATGTTATTTGGGGTCTTGTATTCTCAGCTCTTTTTATGAAAATTAAACTATTCATTCATTCATTCATTATCTTCCGCTTTATCCTCTATTAGGGTCGCGGTGGGGTTCCCCATGCCCATCCAGGGGAGAACGTTTTGGGCACTGGGCAGATACACCCAGGACAGGGGGACAATCTATCACTGGGCACACACTCACACAGACACACTCTATATGGGGCAATTTGGAGAACTCAATTGACTTGCTCCATGTTTTTGGACTGTGGGAGGAAACCGGAGAACCCGGAGGAAACCCACGCAGACACGGGGAGAACATGGAAACTCCACCCAGATGGGGATTCGAACCGGGAACCCCTAGTGCTGAGAGGAGAACGTGCCAACCACTAAGCCAGTGTGCCGTCTGAAAATTAAACTAATAAATTATATTGATTATAATGATATATTACCTGTATCTATAACAACTAGCTGTTTCTGTTCAACCTGAATCTTACCCCCCCCTGCTCCCCCCCTCACACACACACACACACACATTTACCTGCACATTGGTGCAGTTTGTCCTGATGCATGTGTTCCGATCGGTTCTCGCCCCGTAACGTGTTGCACACGCAGTAGATTCGTCATCGCCTAAAATCTGGGCCTCCATTGGTGGAGAATGAACGCTGCAACCATGGAGCAGCTCATTGTTTCCTTCTAAAGTCGTTGCCAAATTGGAGCTTTCAGCCAGGGGGCGGTGAGCGGAAGGTCCAGATGGGTTGTGCACTTGTGTTTAGGTGTTTCCAAACATCTGGAGCGTGGAACCGGCAGCGTGTTAACATGGAAGCAAATGGTTTTCGAAGGGTTCTGTATCTCAACACTGCACTGTGTGTGAACTTTGTGTACGACTGCACACCATATGGTACTCGTTGACCTGAACACATTTAAAGTCACCCAACGTTTTGGCCTTTCTAATGCGCATTAATGCATCCATACAGTCCCAGCTGTTGTAGTTGTGGATGGTTTAAAGTGTCACGCATCGTTTCATGGCTCTTTCAGATGGAGTTTGTAGTTCCATTATAACATTCTGTAGTCCCTTTGTTTCTCTACATACTCCTTGAGTCCACTTTCCTCTGTCCTCTGATTTCATTAGGGTGGTGGATGATTCTCGGCGCTGCAGTCACACTGACGAGGTGGTGCTTCGTTAGCGGTTTGAGGATGATCTTAAACTGAAGCAGAGAGTCTTTGTTCAGTGAGAACAGGCTTCATCGGAGCCATGTGTCTCTTTGAGAGCGATGCTCGTCTGTATGAATGCCTCCACATCCGTCGCCCCTCGGTCGTGGATTCTTTTCATCCACTCGCTCGACCAATCGGCTTTCAGTCGGATTTAAGTCAGGAGACTAAGGCGGCCACGTGAAGAGTTTCTTTGCTCAGTGAACCATCGTTGTGTGGGTTCAGACATTTGTTTTAAATCATCGTCCTGCTGGAATAACGAACCGCAAACCAGCTGCAGCTTCTTTGCGAAGCGGGCAGCGTTTTATTTATAAACCTCTGGAGCTTAATT
The DNA here is from genome assembly GCA_019802505.1 of Corydoras sp. C115. NCBI lineage: Eukaryota > Metazoa > Chordata > Actinopteri > Siluriformes > Callichthyidae > Corydoras > Corydoras sp. C115. The sequence continues at coordinate 125,071 of JAFMOC010000162.1, forward strand.
GCTTATTTTCAGGCAGCTTTAAGTGATTAATTAATTCAAGTCAATCTACATTTATTTTAATTGTTGTGTTTGCAAACGTGCAGGTTTAACCGTCTAATGTACTCCCCCGACCAGGAGTCGAACCCGGGACCTTAGTGCTCTGTGTGTGTGTGTGTGTATCCCCACTGGCATAAGGTCCCGAGTATTCCTGGTGTGTGTGGTGTCTGCATGTCCTCCCTGTACCCGAGTGGGTTTTCTCCACACACTTTGGTTGCCATCCGCATTCTGATATGATATACTGATTGAGGTGCGTTGAGGAAACTAATTGCCCCCCTTACTGAATTGCAGAGTAAGGAAAAGCCTGGTGCCCTGCCTCTTGAAATAATTCACCGTTCAGAATGATTGTAAACTGGACCGTGGAGTCGGCCGCTGACCGGATTATCTGCGGTTCCCTCTTTACGTTCTGCTCGTTTAGACTTAAAGACTCGATCCGAAAATAAAGTTTTAAAAGTCGAGTCTTTAAATGGGCCAGGGATTTGAAACGTTGGGTTCGGCTCCTAAAACCAAACAGAATAAAATTTGAAACCCTCAGATTTTCCTCTTTTTTTTTTTAATCTTCTGACCTGGAACCGATCCCCGGCTGCAGGATTCCTGAGAGCCCTGTGAATCAGAGCGACTGTGTGAAGTGCAGCTGTGTTGGTTGTCTTGGGGAACAGCAGCTCTGGGGCTGACTGGCCTGGTGTGTGTTTACTGAGGGTGAGGGAGAATCCTGACATGACCCTGATACTGGAGCGAGAGAGTGAGTGAGGGAGAGAGAGAGAGAGAGAGAGAGAGGGTGAGAGAGTGAGACAGAAGGAGAGAGAGAGAGAGAGAGAGTGTGTTTATGTGCCAGACTCGGCTGCTGTCCTGCTGGCAGTCCGACGGCCTGAGATCCGAGCCGTGATCTTAGACTGAGCCTCTAACTCACACGCCGTGTTGGCGTTCAGTCCGGTTTGTTTTCGATGGCGAGCAGCGACAGAAGTAACAATACTCATCGCTCCAGAGCGTTTATCACCAATAAATATGACAACAACGGAACAGATGCTGCTGTTTGAGCTGTTACATCCTGAAATTACACTCTAAACATCACCGACGCACTACATCCTGAACTAAAATGTCTTCAGAGCATCTGTGTGGTCAGACACTGATGTTGGGTCAGAGGGTCTGGTTCACAGTGTTGGATGGAGGTCGGGTCTCTGTGCAGTGCAGGAACGGGCCTTCCCCAAATGTCGAACCCTCAGGCTGAGAGTCTAACCCCTGAGCTGCCACGCCCTCACAGAATGGAATGAGGTTTAGTTCATCGGTTTAACGCAATGCTGAGACAATTTTTCTTTCTATCCCGTCACTCTCTCCATCACACTCTCCATCGGCCGAGTCTGAGATTCCCGCGGCCGGCCGGTTCTCAGGCTCGCGGCGCTTCAACGTGTCCGGCGGTAACCGTTGGAGATTGTAGAGTTTGAACAGCCTGCTGTCCCGCCCACATTTCTCATCGATTCACTCTGTTAGTGCTGCAATTAGTCTCTGTGGTGAGGAGGAGGAGGAGGAGGTGGAGGAGGAGGTGGAGGGTTAGGAGCAGGCCAGTGGAGTGGAGACGCCACGCTGGCCGACGAGCCCAGAGCAATTTTAGTGCCCGACAGATCTGACAGTACGTCGATAACACTTTGGCATGGCTCGAATTCAATTTTCATGTATTTTTAAACATCTGGAATTGAAAATAGTCGCCGCCGCGTGAGAGCCGTCGTTTCTTCTGCGCGCCGATTCAGCTGCGTCGCCGTCTGATCGGATCGGATCGCGCGACAAACCGAGTCATCGGATCGGATCGGATCGGATCGGATCGGATCGGATCGGATCGGATCGGATCGGATCGGATCGGATCGGATCGCACCGCACGCTCTCACCTCATTAAACCGAACGGACCGTACGAACGTTTCATTACAGAAAGAATGTTCTGCGCGTCCACTCGTGAGATCTCGCCATCCACTTTATTAGGTCCAGCTTCCACATTGGATCAGCTCCACTTACAGTATAGCTGGACTTTGTAGTTCTACAGCTCCAGATTGTAGTCCATCTGGTTTCTTACGTCATTTGTTCGGTTCTGATGCTTTTAAGGTTTCATTAATACTCCATACTCACGGAATCAAACAACATACTCCATCATAGTACCCACTGTTCAGTGAGTGATTTCAGACGTGCATTTTAAGTTTAATCTGGGCTGAATTCTCTCTCTCTCTCTCTCGCTCGCTCTCTCTCTTTCCCCACACTCTCTCAGGAGTGACTATAAGCGAGTGCACAACATGCCCCACTTTCTCCCTGCCATCCCTGAGCACTGGCATGATGACAGCTGTAAAGCCCCCGTGCCCCATCAACGTGTTGGTTAAGTTATTTTGATGACCCGCGGTCCTCCCCGTCGCGCCGCGGCCCGTCTGTCTGGGTCTCCGAGCTTTTCCGCTGGAGATATTCGTTTGCTTATTTACACCAGGAAGTCATCACGAGTCCTAAGTAGAGCACCGGCTTTGATGTGCTCACCCGGTGGACCGCCGTAGCCACCGCGGCGAGAGCGACACGGGACACCCGGTGGTGGAAACCAAGGGGGGGGGGGGGGGCGGTGGGTGGGTCGGGGGGGGGGGGTGAAAACGGTCTGCCCAGGTTATAAAAGGCCCGGCTCTTGGCATGAGGTGAGGACTCCATGTGGCCTGCGCTGCAGATGTCTGTGGACGGTTGGCTCCGTTTCATATCGCATCCTGGTTCCTCGGCGGGCGGCATGGTGAGCGACGCTTCATCTTTACCGAAAAAAAAAATCTAAAAACAAACAGGTTCCGATTCCAGAGGACGGAGCTTTAATTATTATTTATTATTCTGTAAGAAATGTATTTATTGTATAATGATGATAATTATGATTTAAATATAAAGCCAATTTCTAGAGTTCTAGACAAATTCCACCTTTAAGACGTCAAATGCGGAGTGACTCATCAGAACGGGGACCACAGCCACTGTGGCATTAATATATTAATGTATTAGAACCCCGAACTGCGCAGAACCGGTCGCAAGCCGACAGTTCGGTTTGAAAATCTCACGGCTAGAACATCGTTTATAAATGATTTCAACTTTGACTGACAACATTCTGTTTTTGTGTGTGTGTGTGTGTGTGTGTGTGTGTGTGTGTGTGTGTGTGTGTGCGTATACACTTTTGAATGCTGGCTAATTAGGAGCTTTACTTCTGCCCTCCCCTTTAGGACCCCCCACCAATTCAGATGCACACTATATGTTGCTCATCAAATTGTTTGATTATTGTTATAGTTATGTTATTTCATAGTTATAGTTAATATTGGGTTAGTAGTATTTATGGTTATGATTTGATTCTCTACAAAGTAAATAAAAATGTAAGTGAAGATTCACAATGCATTTTGTGTGTGTGTGTGTGTGTGTGTGTGTGTGTGTGTGTGTGAGAGAGTGTGTAGTTGCTTCAGGACATGTTGTGCAATAAGAGGTCATGTTAATGTCTTTTCTAACAATGCGTTTACTGATTTAATCATTCAATAATTAACTAAATAAATTTATATAAATATATATAATAAATAAATTATATTTGACTTCTATTTTAATTTTTAGGTCATGAAATAATACTTTGTTGATGGGGGGGGGGGTGTGTTAGAATGCCTCAAACTAAGTAAAGATAAAGCTTCGTTTTGACAGGGTTGTATCGAGACGTGTGCTGTTGGGGGTTCGATTTTGGGCGGGACGAGCAGAACATTTTTGCAGATCTGTAGTTTAATATCTCATAATCTGAGACCTTCGGCTTGATCGATTCACTCGTCTGATTGTGTATTGTGTATTGTGTGTGTATTGTGTGTGTATTGTGTGTGTATCGTGGTTGTGTGTATCTGTACTAATGGGCTGTTTGAGGAAACACTGTAAACATTTACTGTTCTGTATAAAAGTTCAGACGCTTCGGCTGAAGTTCCCTGAATCCTCTGAGTGTCAGTTCTAAAACGTCAGTATTAATGAATGAATAAATTAATAAATTAATGAATGTTCAGTATAAGAACCAGAGTATTGTGACACGTTTGCACACCCCCCCCCCCTCCCCCCCACAGCCTTTCCAATTCCAGTTTCCAATTTTTGTCTATTCATTTTGTCCATTCATTCGTTTTGAGGTCAGACACCGATGTTGGACCCGTCTCTGTGTTGGACGCCGTTTGGGGGTCACGGTTCTGTATGAGGCGGTCGGATCGTTCCAAACCAAACCGACTCTATTAATAAAAGCATCCGCTAAATGATTATGCAGATGTGCAAATAAAAATAAAAGAATAAATATTTAAATTAAATCCATGCATTGAACCTGATGTTGGTTAGAGTAACGGACCTTCCCTAAACTGTTCCTACAAGCCTGAAAAGTCCTTCCAAACGCATAAAATCTTTTTTAAAAAAAGTCCAAATTTAATTCCGCGGGGACGTGTTCCCACCACTCGCTTTCTCTTTTTCTCTTTCTGTATCGTGATGACTGTCTGTTTTTCTGTTTTCGTCGTTTTACGACCGTCCTAAATAGAACTAACCATGATGCACGGAGTTCATGCGATAAATCGTCCCACACCCTCTTTATATCTGCGTCTTTACGACCGTTTGATATTCTTCTTATGAATAACACTTTGTGGAGGCGTCTCCGTGGCGCAGTAGTAGGTCAGCGCGAGATGAAACTCGGCTCTTGGCAGCGGCGCTTCAGCTGGAACGGATTTCAGCCCGATTCCAACTGGAAGGCTTTCAGCTGGAAGCGCCGAAGCGGTGCTGGCGTGGCACGGTCCAGCGTGCTGTTTATTTTAAATATCTCTCAAATCTGCTTTCTCCCGCGTCGCCGCTCCGGCCAGCTCAGCTGGACACGCTCTCGCTGTTTGCTTATTTCTATGGCAACATGGACGAGATGTGCGGGACCGACTCCTGAGTCTGACCTGAAATGTTCCAGTTCTTCGGATTTGGAGACGATCGCTTTGAGTATTTTTTATTTTGATGTTTGCTGGACAGCGAGGTGCGATTCCTGTTTTTTGGGAGGCGACCTGTCGGTGTTGAGTAGACCGTGTTTTGTGCGTCCTTCGGTGGCGGTACACACCTGGTCGTGGTACTCCGGGCCTCATTGGTCGCTCTTTTGAACATGATGAGTTCACAGCGTGAATGTTCTGTTTGTTAAATATACGAGGTGGTGTGAAGTTCATGGCACTGCGTTGTGTACTGCTGCTTGGCTTTACGGCTGTGTGTGTGTGTGTGTGTGTGTGTGTGTGTGTGTGTGTGTGTGTGTGTGTGTGTGTGTGTAAATCTGCGCTGCAGCTGGATCAGTGTGTGCTGTGATGGAGACGCAGGCGCTGGAGGAGTTGGAAATCTCCTGTTCCTCCTTTACATAGGGTCCCTAACTAGTGCTCTTATACCCCCTACACACTAACCATGAGACTCCTCATCACCCGGTGACCTGGTGGCATGTGGGTAACCATAGCGACCCAGAAGCGGGCGTCTTTCCTCGCATCATTTTCATCATTCACCCGGTTCAGTATGTTTTCTGAATATCAGCCCCGTCACACCCTCGCAATGCAGCCTGAATGAGCCCCTGAAGAAGCTACCAAAGTTCTGCCCGCCGTACGTTGCCGTGTCCTCCGAGGTTCTGTGGGTTCCTCATAGAGTCGAGTGGTTCCTCGTTGGACGAGTTCAGAAGGGTCCGAATCGTCTGAATGTACTGAAGGTGCAGGTCAGGACAGCACCTCGTGTTTACAGTACAGTCACTGACAGATTCAATAAGTCACCGGAGGAGAGAACGCTGTTCTAATGGAGTCCCTCGGGGGCCCCGGGCGCATTGTTCATTGTTCGTCTGACGTGAAGCTGAGCGATGGCCTCTGGCTACGCATTTAATTTCGTTTTGCTGATACACGATATTACGGGCAAAGCCGCTGCAGGCGCCCCCCCTCCTCCCCCCCTCCCAGCCCGCTGGATTTATATCGGTTCTTAACCCTCGCCGTGATCCGGGGGCCGTTATGTGGATTCTCTTCCTTTATTTTTTTTTTAAACGTGAATCTGAGGTGGGTTTCCGTCAGGCCGCCGCTGCTCTCTGATGATCCCTCCCACAAAGGACGTTAAGAGACACGCGGGGGGACGAACGGGACGCGCCGGCGACGGGACGTGTCCATCCCGAGCTTTAGAGGGTGTCGGCAGTGAGAGTTGAGGAGGCATTTGGATGGCTCCCACACCGCTGAGGTGAGCGCTCAGCCGGATTAGGGTGGCAGGCCAAGTCTGGATCACATTAGGACGCGCATCACGGCTCGGGGCGCTCGGGTACGAGAGGGAAATCGACTCGTCACTGTCAGACGTTCAGACGGCACGAAGCTTAAAGTCCCTCTCATCACGCGCCGATTTCAACATTTATAAACAACGAAGGGCGGCACGGTGGCTTAGTGGTTAGGAGGTTCGCCTCTCGAGTTTCCATGTTCTCCCCGTGTCCGCATGGGTTTCCTCCGGGTTCTCCGGTTTCCTCCCACAGTCCAAAAACATGGATAAAGTCAATTGAGTTCTCCAAATTACCCCATATAGAGTGTGTCTGTTTTGGGTGTATCTGCCCAGCACCCGAAACGTTCTCCCCTGGATGGGCATGGGGAACCCCCCGCAACCCTAATTAAAAGCGGATAAAACGGAAGATAATGAATGAATGAATGAATAAACAATGAAGAATTGAAATATCAGTCACGAATGTCTGACGCGCCGTACTTCTGTACTCTGGACTAACAGCATGTAGAGAAGCAGAAGGACTACAGAATAAAAGTGTAGAACTACAAAGTCCATCTGTACGGGTGGATGATGACGAGGGGCATGTTTAAGAGCTTTAAGGTGCAGCACCACCTCATTTTTAAACCACTTGGGGCAATATATCATTCATTAATTTCTTCTGCTTGATTCTTTACTAGGGTCTCTGTGGAAGCGGGGGGGGGGGTTCCCCATGCACATCCAGGGGAGAACATTTTTGGATGTCTGGTAGATACACCCAGGACAGGACGCCATTCCATCACTGTGCACACTCACACAAACACACACACTGTGGGGCAATTTAGAGCTTTCAGTTGAATCCATGTTTTTGGACTGTGGGAGGAAACTGGAGAACCCGGAGGACACGGGGAGAACGTGGATTCGAACCTGGCTCCCCAGCGCTGAGAGTAGAACATGTAAACCACTGAGCCACCGTGACGCCCGGGACATTCATTCATTATCTTCCGCATTGTCCTATATTAGGGTTGCGGGGGGGGGTTCCCCATGCCCATCCAGGGGAGAACGTTTCGGGCACTGGGCAGACACATCCAGGACAGGACGCCAATCTATCGCTGGGCACACACTCACACTCACTCACACAGACACACTCTATATGGGGCAAATTGGAGAACTTAATTGACTTGATCCATGTTTTTGGACTGTGGGAGGAAACCGGAGAACCCGGAGGAAACCCACGCGGACACGGGGAGAACATGGAAACTCCACCCATATGGGGATTTGAACCGGGAATCCCCAGCGCTGAGAGGAGAACGTGCTAAACCACTAAGGCCACCGTGCCGCCCGGGACGATATTTAAATAAAGTAATTGCTGTTTAATAAACTGGTGAATATTTAATTATCATGGTTCAGAGGTTTTTTTGGGAACGTCGGCGGTGGAAGTGGATCATGGAGATTTGAACCGGTGATTTCCGGACGATGAGAACGTTCCGATCTCACCGTGGCGTCGGAACATCCGGGGAGCTCAGCCGTCTTTGGAGAACTTGGCGCCGTCTTTCTTCTCATTGATGTCAGATTCGGAGGCTTCAGGTTAAATTTAAACATCGTCAACACGCCGCCGCCGCCGCCCGATTGCTCGACCGACAATCGGGGACCAACAAGAGTGGTTCTGATCAAACGTCCGGCGTCTGTGCGGGGGCCCCGGTGACCCGGGGACCCGGAGCCGCCGCTCGTCGCGTTCGAAAGCCGCGCCGCCGACGTGGCCGCCGTCCTTTCATCTCACAGTCATAATTACACTTAATGTGCTCGCGAACGTTCAGTCATCCGCCTGAAAGCCCGAAAGTCGGAAAAGCCTTGGGAAAGAACAGAGTGTTCCGTTGATGTGGGTTACGGGGTTACGGATAAGACGCGCGGTGAATCCCGCGGTTCCGCTCTCACGCGGACGCCGTTCTCCGTGCCGGAGCGTGCTTCTCCGGTTCTTCAGGAGACCAGCGCGCATGTCGGCGCAAATCGATAAGACACGTCAGCAGCTGAAGGGCGGGTGGCAGCACAGTGGGGAGGGGGGGGGTATGGGGCAGATCTCATTAAGGTGTGTGTGTGTGTGTGTGTGTGTGTGTGTGTGTGTGTGTGTGTGTGTGTGTGTGCATGACCGTGTTACAGGCCCGAACAGATCTCAAAGAGTCAGAATTGTAGTCGTGCACTAACTGAGGAGAACACACCAACGCCGTGGGGTTCCCAAATCCGAATACAGAGGCACAGCGGAACCTGTCCCCCCCCCACTCCATCACACTGTGTCTTACTTGTCTCCCCGTCTCCCCTCATGTTCCTTTGTCTCCCCATGTATCCCCGTCTCACCCCGTCTCCTCTGTCTCACACTGTTTCCTTCTGTCTCATGATGTCTCACCTCATCTCACCCCGTCTCACCCTGTCTCCTCTGTCTCACACTGTTTCCTTCTGTCTCATGATGTCTCATCTCATATCACCCTGTCTCCTCTGTCTCACACTGTTTCCTTCTGTCTCATGATGTCTCACCTCATCTCACCCCGTCTCACCCTGTCTCCTCTGTCTCACACTGTTTCCTTCTGTCTCATGATGTCTCACCTCATCTCACCCTGTCTCCTCTGTCTCACACTGTTTCCTTGTGTCTCATGATGTCTCACCTCATCTCACCCCGTCTCACCGTGTCTCCTCTGTCTCACACTGTTTACTTCTGTCTCATTATGTCTCATCTCATATCACCCCGTCTCCTCTGTCTCACACTGTTTCCTTCTGTCTCATGATGTCTCACCTCATCTCACCCTGTCTCACCCCGTCTCACCCTGTCTCCTCTGTCTCACACTGTTTCCCTCTGTCTCATGATGTCTCACCTGATCTCACCCCGTCTCACCGTGTCTCCTCTGTCTCACACTGTTTCCCTCTGTCTCATGATGTCTCACCTCATCTCACCCTGTCTCACACTGTTTCCCTCTGTCTCATGATATCTCACCTCATCTCACTCTGTCTCCTCTGTCTCACTCCGTCTCCTCTGTCTCACACTGTTCTCATCACCCGCTGTCTCCACCCGTCTCACGCTCCCTGCTCCAATCAGCTTTCTGATCTTGATCACTGATTACCTTTATTTGGTGTCAGGGCCCCGGTTCCTTCACGAGGTCATTGTTCAGGCCTATCCCAGCTGCAGTGTCAGAGTGTAGATGTCTCTTCTCTGCGTCCGGCGTCTTCGTGCGCAGCTACACCTGCGGGCTCTCCGCTCGAGTTCGCAGATAAAAGTCAAGCGAGTGGTGAAGTGTGTCGTCGCGGCGCGAGTCGGCGTGACCTCTTAACGAGTCCTGCTTTAAGTTTTAACATGGCTGGAGCTCGAAAGTGGGACGACCGAGAGTCAACGAGTCCCGACGGTCGGGTCTGATCTTTAAATAATTGAGCCGCTCGGCGTCCTCCTCTTTTCGGCTCATCAATTATTCATCCTGTTTGAAAGTAGTTTTAATTTGATTTGGTCTCTTCTGATGTGACTCCAGCTGCAGAGGACGAGAGAGAGAGACAGACAGACAGACAGACAGACAGACAGACAGACAGACAGATGGAGAGAGAGAGAGAGACAGTTCATTTCTTCAGATTTAAAGCCCTGCTGTCAGTGAGTCGTAGCTGCAGCCAAATTCACTTACAGGCCTGATGTGATTAAACCCA